>JABBOT010000001.1:22669248-23269248 GCA_016165875.1 Acanthopleura granulata
GCCGCGCTGGCGACCGGCCTTTTATACGGCGAGCCCGGCTTGTAAAGTTGGAGGGAAAACCACAGCGCGGACCTAATTGAAAGCAGCTCCAGTCCCCTTGCCTTGGCGGACTCTTTCACGCATGTGCCATCCGACTAGAGTGGATTGAGTGTTGTAGTAAACGTATTATTTCAGTGTTGTACATAGCGAGGCAATGATCACCTGCTTTCTCCTCTCACAGTTTCACCAATTGGTAATGAAGTTGCACATATATCACTGCATGAAAACATATCTTTTCCAAGACGTTAAATAAAGCGTTAACGCAGCTTTTTCACTATCATTTCAGCCCTTTACCAGATATTTCCTGAAAACGGTAAAGGCAGTGAAGATTACTTTTACAACACAAATACCTGTCATTAAATATATATCAATGGCCCACTTTAAATATCTGACTTTTCCCACTGATAAGTTTTTGTTACAAAATAAACCGGGTCAGCTTTGGCCATTTTCTCCACCAACTTAGTCACCGACCGCATGGAGGAAACGCACCCAATGACGAACTATATGTACACTGTCTTGTCGCCAACCTGCACAGACAACGTACAAAAGGCTGGACAATATTGTCTTTATTTCGGTAAGGTATTTTTTTTTCTAACGACTACTACGACAAGAGAAATTACCACGAGTTGCAAGCCTAGATTGTATGTTATAAGCCGGCATGTAAAAAAGAGAGAGAGATATGTATATATAAAAAGATATATGTATGTATGTGTGTATGTATTAGGTCCTATATATATATATATATCTAGGTGTGATTATGAGTATACATGTGTGTGTTTACCTTCGTTATATACGAGTACACGTCTTCTTTCCGTTATCATGTATGTACATGTGGGTGTATGTATGCAGCTATGTATGTATGTAGCTATGTATGTATGCATCTACGTGTGCATCAGGGGGTGATATTTTCGTAAATTGGCTTTGGTATTTGACCTTAACAAAGAAAAACTGCACCCATGACTTTTCTGTGGTCCACTTATAGGGTCAGATAGTTGTGGAAGGCCAGTTATAAAACTCCGCTTAGACATGGGGTCATGAGACTGAATGTTACGACAGCCTCATCAGACAGACTGCAGTAAAACTGCTTGCTAAAACTACACGAATGCAATGCACAATATGCAACGGCCTTTAATTTGACAGACAGTTGATTTGAAAGGGACGTGCAAGCCTTTATAATTGTGTGTAGTGCATGAGCTGGTAAAGAGGACTGGCTATATTTACAAGTACAGGGTCCCTTATGTGTGTGCACATACGTACACAATTATACTGCCAGCACTCTGATAAATGGGCATGCATGAATTCAGAGAATATAAAGGCAATGTACATGTATGTGGATATAGCTACAGCGGTGGAATTGTGGCAGGTGCAGTTCCACACATACATACATACACTACACATTTAACAGGCGGATGCTGGGCATTTACTCACGTTGAAAATGCGTTGGCATAGGAAGGCGTGCACAGGCCTTGGGATTACAGTGAATGGATTTCGAATTTAAGACAAGTGCTCAGACTGAAAAATCTCTTTCGGGAAGAGTTGGTTGGCCCTGAAAAGGGCCGTTGGGTGGTTGTTGTTGCTGCTTGGTGTTGGTCCGGGAGCAGTTGGTGTCTAACCGCCGAATCCGTAGAGGGTGCGGCCTTGGCGTTTGAGAGCGTAGACGACATCCATGGCTGTGACGGTCTTCCTCTTGGCGTGCTCGGTGTAGGTGACTGCATCACGGATGACGTTCTCGAGGAAGACCTTGAGCACTCCGCGAGTCTCTTCGTAAATGAGACCGGAGATACGTTTGACACCACCTCGTCGGGCAAGACGACGGATAGCTGGCTTGGTGATACCCTGGATGTTATCACGCAGAACTTTCCTGTGGCGCTTGGCGCCCCCTTTTCCCAGCCCTTTGCCTCCTTTGCCACGTCCAGACATGATGCTTTCTACCGGGATGAGCGAGCAGAAACGTGCTCAGGTGGAGGACGGCAGCGTTTTATATATCCGCTGCGCCGACCTGGACGAAAGCAATGTTGTTGGAATTATCTGACCGCTGATTGGTGGAAAAGCGCGGGTTGGTTGCGCTCCAGCAATGCAAGTGGGTGGTCTATTTTTAACTGTTCTTGTCAGACACCAGTGTTAGGCACAGCGGGGTATTACTCTGCAAAACCACAGATGCATGTCAAAGAATAAGCATAGGCTCAAGCGCCAGCCCTTCCCTGCCTGCCCCCACCCCTCGCTGTCAAGCCGATTCCCATTGCAGAGTGGCGCAAGCACACAGTGCTTACATCAGTCCTGCCATATACAAGAGCTAGTCAGCATGCTGAAACCATGCAAACCATTCCCCCAGTTGTAAAAGAGAAGGAGACAAACAAGCAAACAAGTAAATATACAAATGACCAACAATAGCCCTGAGTATACAGTGCACATGTGGCAAACTGTAGGCAAACGGGCCACCTTGCAACTCTCCTGTCGCACTGCACCCACCAAGTCTGAATCGCCGAGAAGGATTCCCGTTAGAGTTATGCCCCCCTGGACCGCCACTCCAAGGCCAAGTCTCGCTGTACGGCTATGTGCACATTTAACTACAGGTGCCTCAAGTAGAAAACACCGCGTATTATAGCAACGTACACGACAGCTTATCTTCCCTAGTGGCTTTAAATGGACAGCCCTGTTTTGGTACACCTGTACATAATTTCTATCTGTTTCAACGCTGTTCGCTGGGCAAGGCCATCTCATTCAAAGGCGGAGGTGTGTAACTGTAACATGTATATATCTCTGCCACCGAAGCCTCCTTCCTAATATATGCTACATGCAAGCTTGCACAAATTCAAGAAGCTTTAGCAAACAAAACAAGTACTAGGAATAATTTTAAGACCAGCTTACCGCGGAGATATACAGGCGTGTGACTATGCATTTTATTGGACGATGTGGCAGTTGTGTCTGTGTTTGTTTCACAACTGCACTATTTATTTATTTATTTATTTATTTATTTATTTATTTATCTATTTATCTATTTATGGATTGATTTGATTTCTTTGTTTGTTTCTTTCTTTCTCTTCTTTATTTATTTATTTATTTGTTTCTTTGTTGATTTATTTATTTGGCCTTTTACGTCATACTCAAGGCTGACGTGGCCGTAGTCAGGGCTATGTAGATGAAGGATCCAGAGTAATCCGCCCCTCGCCAAGTAAGGGACAAAACATTTTGACTGAAAAGGCCGCCGAGGAAACAGCGAGAGCCGGATTGGAGCGCACGGATCATCGACCGGTCAACGATTTGACAGAACACACCAGCGCTATATAACGGCGGGTATGAGCTAGCCAGGGTTTCCGTTTAGACCGTTTTCAAGTCGTTGTCGTTCTGTTTTTGTGTAAAGAAATGATGTTCTAAATTCTGTCAATGTGTGCAGGTCAGAGAGAAATTGTAATGTGGATTTATCGGAAAAAGAGATGTGCCGATGCGTCAGTGGAGCGTGAGAAATTATACTTAAGCGACCACTGGGTTCAATGGTTAATTTATTCATTTATTTATTGACTTATTTACAAATGCATTTGTCTGATTGTTGTGTAACGTCAGACGCAAGTGGACAGTTTAAGACACGAAGCAAACTTACATGCTATAAACATTTTAAAAAGGGGTCGTGTGTGTAACGCAACCTTGAATATGGCTTGAAAGAAATAAATCAATCTCGGCTCCATATTGCACTACCGTACTATAATTATGTGGAAAGAAGGTGCCGACGCACCTGCATTGTAAGTATAACACTAGCTCATTTTTCTTTCTTTTCCTTTCAATATTTCTTTTGTTTTTTTTTTTGTTTTTTGTTTTTTTTTCCTGATGTTGCAGATAAGGTAAATGCACGAGTGTTGGGTAGAGAGAGTTGGGGGGTGAGGAGAAACTGTATAGGACGTTGAGGCCATGCAGGTAGCATATGTGGAAAAGTATTCATTTTGGGTCAGTAAATGTTGGGCCCATTTGGGTGGCCCTTTGACCAAGAGTAGACGTGGATATATTTTGCGTGAAAGGTTGGACCTCGCTGGGGACTTTGTTTATAATAAAGTAGTAGCCACTTGTCATTTTGTCCCTGGGAGAATACAATTTGCCACACCGGCGGCACCTGCATAGGAATACATACAAGGGCAGTCGTGCAGCCATGTTTGCCACTTGTCACATTTGCATTCAAGCTGCAGGTAAATCTCTCTACATACATATACATACTGTAGCCATGCGTGGTACATGTACATAAAGCCCCATTGAAGTTATTTACCAATTATGTGTGATTTCCAATATGATAAGGTATGATTCTTAATGAATCTATTCATCAACCATGTGTGATCTCCGATCCAGTGAAGTATGATCCCGGGTGAACTTATTCACCAATCATGTGGGATTTCCAATCCAATGAAACATGATCTCCAACCAAGAACAGTTCAAAGGAACCGATGATCACTAGTCAAGTGGGACCAGCAGCCAATTCTAACAGTAATCGAGTCTGATCACCAACCAAGTATGATCAATGTGATGGTTCCAATGGGATCATCAGCCAATTCTGAATACTAATCAACTGTGAGATTAACGACTAACCATGTAGTACCGCTAATCAAGTGTAATTTTACTCATCTTAGTATCAAAGCGACAATTATCTAATAACGGAATATTCAAAGTCCAGTTCAGTATAGGCAAACCATTGTTTAATCGCTTATTTCCTACTCTGTATATTTCATGTATAACATATGCCAGTACTTACGACATTTCATGTATAACATATGCCAGTACTTCCAACATTTCATCTATAACATATGCCAGTACTTTCGAGTATAGCAAATGCCAGTACTTCAGATATTTCATGTATAACATATATATAGACTTAAACCCACCCAATATGGCCACATGGTTCACTTTGTCGAAATGTGGGCCGCTTTTCTGTAATTGTAACTACTGAAATTAAGCCATTCTAAGATTAAACTAACGTACAAAGATCGTGTTATGTGAAAGCTAAAGACTACATGTGTTGACAGTGGTACGATATGCACAAAGCAATAAAAATGTGTTTAAATATTTTATTAGCTTGTTATTTTGATATAAAATTAATTCAGATTAATTTAGGACAAATCCGGAAAACTTAAAATAGATGTTTTCGATCAATAAACATATTAGCAGACATTTTCGTCCATTAAGCTGGTGCTTTACCTTACGGTTTCTAAATACATGTATATCATTTATTTTAGCTAACACTCTTCACGGTGCATACACGTATGTAGTGTGGCTGACAAGTGTTTGTTGCAGAATATCACATGATCGAAATAAATGATTAACAGGAAAAAAGTCAAGCAACAAAAGAGATTAATATGAGAATAACTGGTGCAACAGAGTCACTTTTCTCTCTACCAATGATATGAAACGAGTATCGTGCAAACAGGTTAATCCTATGCACTCAGAGCCTTCTTGAGGAAGGCTAAGGCAAAGAGCCATGAACATCGAGGAATATGAAGACCGAAGATGCAGCACTTATGACACTACAGAAGAAATCGTATTCTTATATAGGTTGGCAAGCCTCTGGTATGTCACGTAATGCAAGGGTCAAGCGGGAGGGAATAAAATGACATTTTACTGGCTGAATACAGAATACATGTATGTCACTCATTCTGGCCGAACATCGGCATAACATATCTTCAGGCTGGCCAGCCATATTTGCACGTGTTATCCGCATAAATGGAGGCTATGCAGTGAACCGTCAGAATATAGTAACGCTTGCGCCTATACACAATAGATAGAATAAACCCTAACTGAGGTAAATTGACGAGAGACTGGATTTCACCGGTAACGTGTGACCATTTACACACTGTCTTCACTGCTCTGGTTTTACTCTCTATGCTTTGGTCTTTTATGTTCCTGCATAAACCGGGATTCTGCTGGTGAACTAAGCATCCCGGAGGCCTGGTCTTTTGCATGTTGAATGTGATGACAACACAGCATTTGCGGTAATTCTAGACCGTTGACGCCTAGTATATTGCATTTAATATCACTGCAATTTTCCCCCCTAATTCTGCTTAAGTCATGCTCCTAACTGGGGTATACTGACAAGAGGCCGGATTTCTCCGGTAACGTGTGATCATGTGCCAAATATCACACTATCGTCGTTGCTCTGGTTTTACTCTCTATGTTTTAGTCTTCTATATTAGAAAAGCATTTGTTCAAAATCAGGAGATGAATTTTCGAAAAAAAATGGAACCATTCGGGTCTCAGACAAACTCTCATGAGGTCTCGTACCGCTATTAGGGAGTGTTATCTGTCACCTGAATGCTATTATCATACGCTCGTGGTGCCACGGGAGGTCTCGTGCAAGACATTCGAGAGTGCCATCTGTTATCTGTACAGTCTCAACGTCCTTGTCATATATCCTTGGTGTCACGGGAGGTCTCGTGCAAGACTTTAGAGAGAGTCATCAGTGTTCAGACTGTACTGTACAGTCTCAATGCCCTTGTCATATATCCTTGGCGTTACGGGAGCTCCCGCGAAATACATTCGAGAGAGCCATCTGCTATCTGTACGGTCTCAACGCCCTTGTCATACATCCTTGGTGTCACGGGAGGTCACGTGCAACACATTCGAGAGAGCCAGCTGTAATATGCACAGTCTAAACGCCCTTGTTATATATCCTTGGTTCAACGACGTTCAAGAGAGCCATTTGTTATCTGTATAGTGTCAACGCCATTGTCATACGCTCTTGGTATCGCGGGAGGTCTCGTGCAAGACATTCGAGAGAGCCATCAGTTATCTGTACAGTCTCAACGCCCTTGTCATATATCCTTGGTGTCACGGGAGGTCTCGTGCAAGACTTTCGAGAGAGTCATCAGTGTTCAGGCTGTACTGTACAGTCTCAATACCCTTGTCATATATCCTTGGCGTTACGGGAGCTCCCGCGAAAGACATTCGAGAGAGCCATCTGCTATCTGTACGGTCTCAACGCCCTTGTCATACATCCTTGGTGTCACGGGAGGTCTCGTGCAAGACATTCGAGAGAGCCATCAGTTATCTGTACAGTCTCAATGCCCTTGTCATATATCCTTGGTGTCACGGGAGGTCTCGTGCAAGACATTCGAGAGAGACATTTGTTATCTGTACAGTCTGAACGCCCTTGTCATACGCTCTTGGTGTCATGGGAGGTCTCGTGCCAGACTTTCAAGAGTGCCAGTTGCATTTCCATGGTCAAAGAACTCAGGCGTTACGGGAGATTTCATGCAAGAGTCTCCTATTTGCTATGTATATTCTCAAAAAAGGTATCCCCTTTTTGTCAAATTCTTGTGCCTTCTAGCTTGTAGCTTTATGAGGATCGCTCTATACAGTACCTTTTATAGTGTATTTTCCAAATATATGTCCAAATAGAATTTTAATCCGAGTTCATTTACTATGAATAAAGCTCGGCGTGACGAATGTGATTGACACATTATCTTCCAATTTCAGATTTCTGAAAATAGTCTTGCTTTTTCTTGTTAATGACATGAAAAAGCTGTTGTTGAAATGTGCTTGCATCTAATTTTGGAATATTTGCTTCAATGTGACTACCAACAATAAGTTTCTTTTTCAGGAAATTTACACGAGAAAAAAGAGCAAACCCGCAAATGTCGAACACATTGTTTTCTAGAGATAATATGCAGTACCAAGACTGACACAAACAGCAGGAATTTCTGTTGTCGAAATTACACCTTTTGAGATGTTTTTGTCGGTGAACACCAACTGTGAAAAAAAAGCCAGATTTAAATCGTACATGCGGCATACCACGCACTGGTCTTAGCTGGCGTACACTGAATTAGTGGGCCATAGTTTTAAGTTAACTCCTGCCCTCGCAATCCCTCAATAGAATCATTTTTAAAAGCCTATGTCTAGGACAAATGTGAGATTGGCCTGTAGTGATATTTGCTGTGTGGATTACTGGACAGGTGTGAGAGACGGCCGCTAACAGCTCTAACCTTCGCGTGGTTTGTTCACTTCCATGTGCATTGGCCTTCATATCAACCAGCTGTACGCAGAGACAAGACAACATCGCTGTGGTGCGATGACTCCGGCACCGATACAGTCACTGGAAGCCAGAAGGGTGGCTTTTCAGGGATATATATAACCATATAGTTTGATTGAAACACTTCAAAATGGGGTGATAAGTGGCGGACAAGGTTGAGGCTGACAGTTCCAGATGTTTCCCCTCCGTCAACCGGCCAGAGTGGCCAGGGGTATTTTTAGAGAGGGACGAATTGAAAACAACTTACTCACACAACTATGAATGACCACGTCCGTCTGAAATAAACTAACGCACGTAAGAACAATATCCGAGGCAAACGTTCAGTATGACCGAATGATGGCCAACGTGACGTCATTAGAACCTTTGAATTTGATTCGTTCTTACAGACGTTTTTCGGGTTTGTAACCCATGTACAAGTTCAAAATGGCGTGATAACGGCAACAAAATCTCCAACAGGAGATAACATCACTTGGCCCGGTCACTGCTGCAGAAACAAGGTGGGGAGCATTAGGGGTAAACAGTTAGTATGTTCAGTTCACAGAATCACACAAATGCGCAATACAACTAAGAACTGACTGAGGTAATCTATACATGTCACATTTGATATCTCAGTGAATGTGTTAACACAATGGGCAGTGAAAAGTAGAGGGATTTGCACGCAGCCGTATTGTCTTCGTATGCAGCGATGCGCGGGATACGGTAGTAGCACCAGATCCGTAGTTAGAAATGAAAAGAGACAGGGTATACAGTTACACTTCTCAAAGAGATAGGAGACATAAGAACAGTCCTCAAAAGAGACAGGTCACATAGGTACATTCCTCAAAAGGTACAGGGCGACATAGGTACATTCCTCAAACGGGACAAGGTACATAGGTACATTCCTCAAAAGGGACAAGGCACATAGGTACACTCCTCAAAAGGCATAAGGCACATAGCTACACTCCTCAAAAGGGACAAGGCCCAAAGGTACACTGAAAAGAGACAGGGAACATAGGTACACTTCTCAAAATGGACAAGGCAGATAGGTACACTCCTCAAAAGGGGCTGGGCACATAGATACACACCTGAAAAGGGACCGGGCACATAGCTACACTCCTGAAAATGGACAGGGCACATAGGTACACTCCTCAAAAGGAACAAGGCACATAGGTACACTCCTCAAAAGAGACAAGGCACCTATGTACACTCTTGAAAAGGTACTGGGCACATACGGTACACTGGAAAGAGACACACAGAAACAAGGCACATAGGTACACTCAAAAGGGACAAGGCCTAATAGGTACACTCCTCAAAAGGGACAAGGCACATAGGTACACTCCTCAAAAGGGGCTGGGCACATAGATACACACCTGAAAAGGGACCGGGCACATAGCTACACTCCTGAAAATGGACAGGGCACATAGCTACACTCCTCAAAAGGGACGGGGTGGTTGTTTAATCTGTGTATCTATAAGCACTGTGGTCCACAAAAAGGGGCTTCAAAGCCTAGACGAGGGTACGTAGCATTCATTCACGGCTATTTGGTTACACTGGCATATTTTCATGAGTGTAAAAATCCTCGTTGTGTTTTGAGCACATGAATCTGACAAAATATGATAACATACGTCTTAACTTTCGGTCACCGGTAAACATACAAATGTAGATCGGATTTGAAGAAAAATATTCGTGGAGGATGGTACACTTGCCTTATTGGCTGCTTGTTTTGGAAATGGGATCATCTTGCAGTATTGACTTCTCTATGGAAGTCGTCCGAATGTTACTCGATAGTCAAGACGCTAAGAAATGGCAGGTGAGTAAACCAAATAGCTGCTTTTAACCTGTTTACAAGGGCATCGTTCTATAGGTCTTGGTAGTATACAATTAGGCTACGATATCAGAAAATGTGATACAGGATTTCACTTTTGTTGTGGCTAATATTATGTTGTTTTGTTTCAGGGATTTAAACAATAAAAGAAATTTACTGTCAGTTTATTTACAAATATGGCGAGTGACAAAAATTATTTACCTAAAACATCTTACATTAAGTGTGGTTGATTATTCTTGAATAACTATTTGCTTGTGGCTTGATTTAGCTCGAGAAAATTTTAAATTATTTAAAAATAAAGATATATATATATAAAATACCTTAAAAGATGGTAGACCAAACCGCTGGTTTTGTTCGCCGATATGTGTCTTGCTTGATTTACCGTTACGAACGCCACAATACATTTTAGGAATACCAAAGAGATACTGCCAAGAAACATTATCTTTCAAATGCTGTTAATTCTGGCAGTCGAATATATCGTCCGATCAAAAGCGATCCAAAAGCCAATCGCGTAAGAAATTACCAGGCTGTCGTACTGTGACCTTTTGTTGTAGTCCCAAATGAAGAACAATGTTTTACCCCTTTGAATAATTACCTACTTAATTCGTCTCTGAAAATGCCATTTAAAGTGAGTAGTAGCCAAAAATTCTCTTGTACTCTTTAAACCTGAAAATTGTAGAAAAGGTTGGTGATCGTTTTTCGCCTCCTTCTGAATTTTATGCTTAAATAATAAATGAAGTGCCTCCCACGCACATTGCCTGTAAACAGATTATGCCACCTTATGCTCTCGTCGATATTCTGTTTGGATGTCGCAGCCCCACGTGTACTGAAAGCCCAGGCAGACGGACAGAAGGTACTGCATACCTGCAACACAGCAGACAAGGCATCTGAAGACAGCCTTCGCCGAGCAGTCGAGAATAATTTCAATTATTCAAATGAGAGATTCGGAAAACCCCTTAACCCCTTAACGAGCCATTTACCCTTTTGTTCTTTCCTGATTTACGTCACGCTATTTGGTGCATATGTGTAAATAATACACTTAGGTACCGTAGCACACATGAACTGTAGCGTCACAGCAGGAAATCACGCGTTTCACTATGATTTGGATCCTTTTGTGTAGCTCTCCAGGGTCTCATTCCCACTACTTCGACAAACATACGTTTTTATAAGCAAAATTGGCAAGAATTTGCCCACGGAAAAAAAAAACAGCGTGTTTCGAGCGTTTTCCGGCGTTTCACTCACGCATTGCATGGAATGATACTTAATCGACAGAACTTTTGTCAAAGATGTTGTGTTGATCAGAGAACATTTCGTAAGTCACATTCTCACCCCATCTCTTTAGTGAATGACGTATTGTAAAGAGACGTAATGAGTACATATGTAACAAACCTGGTTCATCACACAAACTAATCCACCACTCACAACAGCCAACTCATATTCCGTTTATGAGTATTAACAAAGGCTAAAAGAAGGCTATGATCTCGAAACATATCCGGGTCGACTTTACTGGCTCGATATCATTAGTGGCAAATACATACACATCAAAGAACGGAGGAAGTAGAGGTAAGAGCCAGGAGTGGGCTAAGGGACAAACCTTGACCGGAGGACACGTCCAATTAGTGAATGTAATCAGGCAGATGTTTAGAGAAAGACGCCGTCGTTTGATAATTGACAATGTTAGATCAACCATTTCCAGAGGGGCGTGGTGCTCGGTATTTTGCTCAAACCAGATTCGCGCAGCAAAGACACTAGGGCTAGATTATGGGGTGTATACGCTAGATGAACACCTCGACACCCTCTCAGGCATGAGAAAAACAAGCCCACGTGGTCGCCTCTGCAATAAGAAATGCTCAGGTTGTCTCCACGCGAGATACTGTAACACGATTAAACAGGGCAGAAATGATTTAGACATTTAGCTAAAACCGACCGACTTTTAGCATGTTTTCTAGTTCAGTTTGAGCAAATTGTAGACACATTGTATGTTGTACTGCAACATTTAAATGTATATTTCGGCATGTGATACAATTTGTTTATTAAACACTGATATACCTAGACAGAATTGCAGTTCTACATTCTCATGCATTTGGGAATATTAATATGATTTATGCGAGAGAATGCCATATGTAATGAAACAGGATTTGCCGAATGCACTCATTTCCACCACTTTTACTTATAACCATGATTTACTCAGCAGAATAACACTCTGACACCGTTTCATACCGGTGAAGCAACTATGACCAGAACACAATGATTGTTTATCCTAAAGCGATCGCCTGTACACCAGGGATATATACGATGCAACATTTGACAACGCTGAAATATTACATGTCATTGGGCATTGAACAAAATCATGCAATTCATGCTCAGTTTATTTGCCCAATTTGTCAGAAATTGGCAACTAAAGTGTCAACGAAAGTTTCAACACGGTATTTGTTTTATATAATTGTGACGATTTCATTTGCACACAATGTACTTGATGATGTAAAGTTTTTATCAAGAGAACTAATATACACAAGAGACCAATCAAAATAATTGGAGTTACGCACCTTCGGGGGTTTATATTTCGGAGGCGACATTGTAAAATTGGTTTGTCATGGAAATGGATTGGTCATGTTGGTAATGGCCAAATTTGATCTTTGGCAAAGACTGCTGACAATGTTGGTAATGTTGGTAAGGGCAAAATTTGATCTTTGGCAAAGACTGCTGACAATGTTGGTAATGTTGGTAAGGGCAAAATTTGATCTTTGGCAAAGACTGCAGACAATGTTGGTAATGTTGGTAAGGGCAAAATTTGATCTTTGGCAAAGACTGCTGACAATGTTGGTAATGTTGGTAAGGGCAAAATTTGATCTTTGGCAAAGACTGCAGACAATGTTGGTAATGTTGGTAAGGGCAAAATTTGATCTTTGGCAAAGACTGCAGACAATGTTGAACCTTTCAATATTTATGATTGCATATCACTTTTATAGCTATTTGTTCAATATTACTTAGTGGTTCAAAATCAAAGTGCAGTACTGCATGCAGTGCCTCTTCTATGCCACCTTATTGTATATCTAGACAAATCAGACACACTTAATTTCCAAGTCAATCAAAGAGTTCATTTATTCATTTAATTCGTGTTTCACGTGGTACTCCAGAATATTTTGGTTATATGACAGCGGCAAAAAGATAAAGGACGACGGACGGTTCCTACTGCCATTATAACTTAGGAGTTGATATGAGGTATTTTGGACGGAATGGGCCTCAGTAGGCGAGTGCTTAGCATGCTAGCACAGCGCAAAACCAACAAGGTTTTTGCCCGGTTACCTCCCACCATAATGCTGGCCGCCGTCGTATGATTGGGGGTGGGTGGGTGGGGGATATTCTTGAGTCAGGCGTAAGACACCAATGAAATATTTTGGAAGGACAGTTATTACAGCCGATACCTTGATAAGAGTTGTATTGGAAGGGCGTTTACTAACGTCAATGTCGTGGTACTTGATATGAGCTCTACTGGAAGGACGGTTACTGTTGCCATTACCTTGATAGTTGATATGGGCTGCACTGGAAGCATGGTTACTGATGCCATTACCTTGGTAGTTGATATGAGCTATATCAGGTGGACGGTTAGTATTGATGATGACTATTACAGACTATAGAGTTGATCCGAGATAGAATGGCTGCACGATTACTCTTTTTTAGGACTTGTCATGCTGTCAAATCCTACATAAGGAACGCTACATACAGGGGTGGATATGGCACTGAGATTTACAAATGTACCAGCTACAGGCAGCAGTGCTTTCTTGTGTCAGTAGGCACCGTCTAATCTTATTTTTCCTGTGGATTGTAAATGTTTCATTTTCAATAAATGTCACCACCAGTTCACGGTAGGTTTTTGCCACTAAAACTCTAAGACTTCATTTCTTTTCAGATATAACACGTTTATCACACACAGGCAGATCGAGCTACAACATGGACGAGGACGTTGTAACCATAATTGCTAAAAGTGTACATTATAATAGCATTAATAAAAGACAGCATCACCCATGCAGGTAAACCAGAAACATGCCGGGCTTAACTCGCGTCATAGAAAGCAATAGTACATGAAAGGGAAAAGAGTTTTAATGGAGAAAAATCTTGTTTCTAGAACAACATAATGAAACAGCTAATCGGACAAAGTAACACTTCACGACAAAAAAGGCTTCATGTTTTCTTTCGTATAGGGACTACCTTGTCCCCTCTGCTAGTTAAGCATAGTTGAGGAAACTCAACCCTCATTTTTGTTTTCATTCACACGAGAGGAAACTTGTGAAATTAGGTGAGAGAATGTTGTTTGAATGGCGATGACAAGCGATTTTATTACTCTTCTCTTGAATAGCTTTTCCCCGTCGTTAACTGGCTGCCCAATGCACATTTTTCCCGCTTCCAAATTGTTTTATTATATATGGAGAAATAAAGCAAGGTGGCCCTGAAAGGTGAGTTATTTCCGAGCCTGGAGGGAGCTTACATTACAAATCCGTGGCACAAACCCCATCAAGCTGAAGTGGTGGAAATCTGTCCACTTATTTACCTTGATGTCATTACTCCCCCGCTCGCGTCGCCCTCGGCCCGTAACACTAAGATGTGGCTAGCTCTCCAACACCCTATGGTGGCTTGGCTAAAGAACTTTTAGTTTAGAGTTATCTGCCTCAGTCCTAGATAGCTCTCTAAAGGATTTACAGGCTAACTGAAGTGTTACACAGAAAGTGGTTTTGTACATGTGTTTCAGAAATCGTTCAACAGCAATGTTTAATTTAGGCGCTAGGAACATTCCTTATATCTTTCCATCATCACTGAAAACCGTTGACTGCTTCTTTTGGTATGAATTCGCCCTGATCTCTTACTATATATATACTGCCTCAGTTCTTACGTGGTTTGTGTTAAGCGTTGTTTTGGTAATTGTTCCTTTGATTTTTGATCCGTTGCGTCTGTCTTGGTTGAGAGCTGTTAACGAATTTCTGTATCGACGTCTAGATTCCCCAAAAACACAACAAAACAAGAGAAAAAAAATTCGTATACCCGCCGTCAACCAAAAGGAGCGTTCCCATTAAGGGCAATGACTAATCAGCGCTTGACTGAAAACACAAGCAGAAAGCTATTTAGCAAAAGATACGTGCAAGATCAGCACTGCTGATGGACAAGAGTAAAATGCTCCTATTAACGGATACAGTACATTAACGCTTGTTACATAGGTTCTCCTGATCACCGATCACATATATTAAATCACACAAAGGCCACACAAAAATAAAGTTAAGGTGAATGAAAAGACCATTAAAAACTGTATTTATCTGATAATACATTCATTCAGCTTTTAAATGGTTTTTTACCAAATCAAACGCAGTCAGATGTTTTGATTATATGGCGTGCTGTACGTACAATATTGATGACGTGGTTTACCTTTGTACACCTTATATGTTTAGCTCTGAATAAAGTTTTTCAGAAGTGTACTGTAATGTTTGCCTGTGTTAAATTAAATTATATTTCTGCTTTAGTACCAGAGAAAAGTAGTCGTGATGTCACTACTGAACCATATTATCAACATGGTCCATAAACCCATTCTATAATCAAAACATGTGACTGCATTTAATTGACTGGAAAAAAAATTCAGTGAAAATATTTTCAGACACGGTTTTTAATGGTCTTTACACTTATCATAACTTCATTTTTGTGTGGTCTTTCATTTTAACTGACTGCATAACAAACTGTCCAGTGGTCAGTAAACGTGCCAAAACGACGATCTAATGAAACATTCCCAGCTTAAATCTGTTTCACTAAGGATATTGTAATTTCGTAATGGAAAGAAATAGCTTTTAATAATAAAAGCTTCACGTTTACCCTGAGGCTGTACAAAGAGTACCAAGTTTGCAATTGTCGTCTTATTCAACTCTAAATATGTACTGCAACTTCAGGTGAGCTGGCGGATTAGTAAAGGTTAGTCAGCCAAAGGTGAATGGAGTGAATTAGAATGCTCCTGGATGGAACCCCATGTAGTGATCAACAATTAGTTAATGATTTGAACAGTGGGCTTGACCTCCTGTCTGCCAAGGGACACTAACTTGTTAAGCGAATGACGGACCGAGAAGAGTCCATAGAGACTGGACGCCCTAGGAGAACTGGTCGGCTCCAACCCATGACATTTACCGACCGCCAGTGTCATTTGCTTCATCATCAGTGGACAATTATGCAGGCTCATAGGGAACCACCATTATCGCTCTACTATCTAGTCAGTAGGAATTTTCAGTACATTGCCATCTTTGATATGCCATTAAACAAGGCTGCTGAAATGTTTCGTGTGGCTCGATTGATCAGAGATAACAATTTGTTGTGGGTGTTCTACACCGATCCAACATCCCAGTCCATGAACTAACCAATAGTACATTGTCTGCGATTGTTGCATCGTGTATATACCTGTCGATTATGGAAACAGAAGACTACAACAACTGGCAATAAATCCGCTTTGAAGTGAATGTAGTGCTTCCTGTGAACCAGTAGCGAAATGTAATCCCGTATTAGCCGTTTATTCTAGTCTTTCATTCAACCGAACTATTGGCCATACTGATATTTATTAACACAAATAATGATGACATTTGACCCAGTCCCCGAAATAACTCCTCAGTGTAATTTATCATGCGATATTGCTATTTTGGAACTTTGTAATTTGTCGGTGTGTTTTTAAGTCGCACATAAATTCTCTCCTCAGAAATAAGACGCGAGAATCCTGATAGATGAATACAGAGAACCACGGGGTTATTTCCAGCCGGGCGACTGTCAAACATCCGACAAAGGTGGTCGGTTACTGCCGTACTAAAACTTTGAAGAGGAATAGGCCAATTGGTGATATTTTAACTAAATTTGCAATGAAAGATTTTTACACTCACCTGTTTTTTGTGGCCACAGTTTGCCTAGAGAGTTGATAGCGCACGTGGTTGCAGAAGAGACTAGTGCCACCAGACCATCCAGCTACCAACGCCTAGGG
The DNA here is from genome assembly GCA_016165875.1 of Acanthopleura granulata. Lineage (NCBI taxonomy): Eukaryota > Metazoa > Mollusca > Polyplacophora > Chitonida > Chitonidae > Acanthopleura > Acanthopleura granulata. Next base: position 22,686,088 of record JABBOT010000001.1, read on the forward strand.
AAGCTGTTTAAATTTTTCATGTCCATTAGATATATTAGGTGTCTGTTTTCGCCTGATATGATTTGGGACCAGGTACTTATCAAGAAACCTGTCGCTTACCCAATTTATCCATTGGAGAGAAAGAGACAAAGCCAGTTGCTAATGTGTTTCCTTTTCACCATTAATAGTTCAATCAAGGCAAATGAAATGGACGAACACTTAAAACGGGGTATTTCTGTGTTTACGTTGCCAGGTAATTTGTCCCCGAGGACCGCTGAACAGGGAAGAAACACCGTGAACATAGTCAGTGGTCTTCCCCAACCCTATTAGAGTAACAGATAACCACCCCCATATTGACACCAATTTACCTCGTCCCAATGCTTTTGAGAACGTATTCCACTAAAATCCGAGTATCCCTAGACGAGGTGACACCGCTGTAGCCATTGCAATACATGTCATTGGCAAGTAGGTCCAATTATCTGTGTCCAAGAGTAAAGAGAAACACGCAGGTGACTTTGGGAAAATGGACTGTTGAAAATGTCAAAGGTCAATACCGGTTGAGAAGCACTGTACACGGTTTGGAGAGCATTGAAGATCTGAAGAGAGATGCATGGTTTCCCATGAGTGATTCGTAGTTATGAACACACATCGTAAGTCATCCCATCTACTGACGCCAACCCAACGTCTGGTAATGTTGTATCAGACTAACCACCTAGGTAGAATGCATTGCAAAGGTCATACATTCCACATCTTGCGCTTTACACTTTGGCCGTGTAGGCGCCGTGACAGAATAGATTTCTACTTTCTTATACAAAACTCTTTATTCACACAGGGTTGGTCTATGTATCCGATTTGAACAACATTTATTTAATGATCTCATAATTTGTATGCTATATATATACCTATAACGAAGAATCATAATGGAAATAACCATCTCTTCTTTATCATGGACACTGAAATGGTGGCTTCATGCATTGATTGTGTTACCTTCAGTCCGCCTTCAACATTTACACACTGGGTTAATAAAACCGCTAATCACCACTGAAATATCCGATGTCATACGCAAAATATGATGTAGTTCCACTGGTTCAGAACAGATACTCTGAACCAGGGAAAATGGGATCTTCCAGCCAACTCACCCCTGGTTCAGTAATACTATTAAAAATGAGGTACTAAGTTATGAGTCAAGCGTTTACTAGTATATGTTACGAAAAACACCCTGCGGACAATTCATGAAAATTCCATAGAATCATTAAGCATGACACTGCCCACCAGAATATCCTAAGTCAGTAATTCAGAATACACACACTACCATTAACTGTGCAAGACGAACGCACTCTTACCTTGTTCCTTTAAATACTATAATGCCAATAGATAATGACACAGATAGATCGAAATCTAAGAAACATGAAATAAATGTACAGATACATCACAACAAACTTAGTGTTATCAACTCCTGACAAGATTATAATTATCAAACATTATTTTAATTTTTTAACTTTCCTTTAATGTGAGCGACACCTAAACGCTGGCACACTAGATGCTAGGATCGGTTTTGGCCTTGCACAAGGGAATTCATAATTGGTTTTCGTTGTTCATTCGGGCTTTAGTGAAAATATAAAGGGTGTCACCACAATTTTTGGACTTTGAACTTGATAATTCATATTACTGGTAAAAGAGGTAAGGGTGTATTGTTATTCACTCCATGTCTCAGTAAACATAGCTGTTTCGACTTGTGACATACACTGTGATGTGCATTGGAGTAACGTGTCCTAGAATTCTGACCAACTCAACAGTCCGTCTTAGAAGAACCGATTAAGACAAAAATTAGGCAAAATAATCAAGTAAAAAAATTTTTTTTGGAGAAAGCAGTTTCGAGCAAACCGAATAACAACAAACGCCCTTTTGTGTGAAAACTTCTAATGTGAGATCCTATATACGTTGCTAGCACCATATACGAAACGTGTTTTGGAAGAGCCTAATATTTATTTATTCATTTGATTGGTGTTTTACGCCCTACTCAAGAATACTTTACTTACACGATGGTGGTCAGTACTATGGTGGTGGCCAGTGTAATTGAAGAGCCTAATATGCTGGCCTTAAGGTTTAGACTGTAACAACCGGGTTTGCAAGTGGCCCAAGAGCCACCAACAGATTGTAACTATCGAAAGTCCAAAGTTGCCCAAACTAGAGGGGAAATGAGACCTTGACGGTTTGGCTCTCGGTTAAACCAGATCACTTCCTGTAGTTTTGTTCAGTGTAATATCTCGCCTTGTAGCATCTGTTAGATCCTATGCGTTGGCAGTTTGTGTGACGATTTCAATCAACGTCAGATGTTATTACTGCAATAATTAGTATATGTCAAGGATATTCCACCAAAGTAAGTTTCCTAAATTTCACAGTGAGTGCATTTCTCTTGTTTAAGTGCATGTAAGTAAGAAGAAGTGTCCAGAATCTTTGACGAGGGGTCGTATATTCATGGTGTTGAATAAGATTGTTACGTTGGATATATGAAGAGTTGCAATCAGAGCGCAACTGAAATACATTTTTGATTAACGAAAACTTATAAACTAGCATTGCATACGATTTTGATACCGGTACTGATTTATTTATCCACCTAGAACATTGCGCCTTTCCCTCGTCATTGACTGCTTATCTGTGCATGAATTCCTTACTTTATATACTTTCTTAGTTCGGTAATGGTTTGTACTAAATGTTTGAGCAGCACACAATAATTCCTCTGTATTAGCTGTCTCTGTATTCATGAACAAGAACCAGAAAACTATAGCACCAAACGCATACCGTACACAGCTTAAGCTTCTCTGTTTATGGCTTTCTCTGCGTTCTGTCCAACACACAGTTTACATGGTCGATAGAACGGTTATTAAATTTGAAAATTTGTTTTGATTAATTGTTATTAACATCTGCGATTTTCATCTAATTCTGCTTAACCTCTAGGTTCTTTAGGGACGCCTACGTTGCTACAGATTACATGCATAGTTTCTATAATAAAGCTCTGGCAAACTGACTATAGAGGCCAAGTACAGGTATAAAAACACTAATTCGATTGTGTATCCAAGGTTCAGGAGCACAGAAAACGGTAGGGGCGGGTAGGGAATCTCTGTATCTCTGAAGTGTGTTGAAGCACTGCCAGATAATTTTGCAGGTATAAACTTTGACAAATAATGGTTGAAAAAAAGTCGTGGCTACAATTAAACAGAGAAAAACATTATCCAATGAGCAGGTGCCAACTACAGACTGTTTCTATTGCGACAGGACACTAGTACCTGCAGCTGATTTATTTTGAGAAAATAGTGATCAACCCCTAAGGACCCCTTTGTATATGTTGTAGGCCAGGCATCTGGTTATTTGACAGTATGTGTCATTTGGGCTAACAAAAATTAGGGAATACAGTTTTAGGTGGGTGTTCTTTGCTAAATTACTACATAAATAATAAGGCTATTTTTTTTAGTGTTTTTATACACACTGTCGTCCTAGCTGTCATTTCACTCTCCATGCTAAAGGCATTGTATCATATTTCATGTTTACAGGTTAGCCTATATATATATAGGCTTGCATTACCCTATATATACATATATATATATATATATAACTGAGAATGAGAGAAAAACAAAATGATTAGCAAATTCACATTTGTACCACAAAAATCACGACTCTTCTAACACGTTTACACCGGAGTGTTCTTTTCGGTGTTTTAGACTGGAAAATTCACAGATATGCACTACAGGCACTAAATATTTAAGAGCAGATATTGCTTCGATGTAAATGTCACCGCTCTGTGTGACACCCTGAACGGATAAATTCATTTGAAGCGATGATGTTTTTAGAACTTGGTTGCTTTTCAGATCATGAGTGTCGTTGTATTATATTCTGTTCGCTTCGCATGCTGAGTAATTCTCTCCAACGCCTACACAATCGCAACACCAATGAGTCGAGACTATGTCCCCGCAGCGAGATCGAATCTGGCACACACTGCTAGCGTAATGTGACCCCAGCCACTGACCAAATGTGCAGTCAATGGCATTATAAACCACTAATCAGCCTAGCGAGTAAACCCAGAGCAAACCTCAGCCTTTTGTGATATACTGTAGTTCTCAATTTCTGGTTGATTCAAGCTGTTCTGGTCCTGTGTTATGAACCTAAGTTTTAAGTAGGCCTATTACCTCGATAAGCTAGACGGTAACAGGGGGAATTTGGCATATTAAACCATACGTGATGTTAATCAAACGTAACCTGGTAACACACTTTGTCCTTTATCGCTTCTTCATCTTTGTCCTGTATTGCTTCCTCATCTTTCTCCTGTATCGCTTCCTGTATCGCTTCCTCATGTTACATCCTACCTGAGTTGAATGAATGAATGAATAAATGAATCATTATTGCTTAAAGCCACATCTGTAGTATTTCGGCCACATCATGGCGAGAACATTTCCATCACTGGAAACTGTGACTACTTTTACTTCCAGGTATCTATCTTTCCATAGTATTATATATATTTTAAGAGATTGTGATGATAATTTTATTAAGGAAACCGATTCTTTGGGGGATTTGACTTTGGATATAGTTTTACTGGTTGATGGCCTGGAGTGCGATTTGGATACTTCATTTAGTATACCTGTAAGAAATGGTATGTCCCTCCTCTAAGTTGGCTTGTATTCCTCCACGTTTACAGTTGAGTAAGAAATTGTATGATTCCTCCTTCCACTTTTGTTCTCTATTGCTCCATGTTTATTTACGACAAACAAATGGTGCGTTCTTCCTTCTATCTTGAACCCACGCTTACACACGACCAACAAATGGTGTGTTCTTCCTTCCATCTTGGTCCTGTATCCCCCCACGTTTACACACGACTAACAAATGCCGTTTTCTTTCTCCCATCTTGGTTCTGAAACCCTCTCCAACGTTCACACAACACCAACAAATGGCGTGTTCTTCCTTCCATCTTGGTTCTGTACCCCCGCCAACGTTTACATAGGACTAACAAATGGCGTGTTCTTCCTTCCATCTTGGTTCTGTACCCCCGCCAACGTTTACATACGACTAACAAATGGCGTGTTCTTCCTTCCACCTTGGTCTTGTACCTCCTCCAACGTTTACACACGGCTAACAAATGGTGTGTTCTTCCTTCCACCTTGGTCCCGCACCCCCTCCAACGTTTACATACGACTAACAAATGGCGTGTTCTTCCTTCCATCTTGGTCTTGTACCCCCCTCCAACGTTTACACACGGCTAACAAATGGCGTGTTCTCCCTTCCATCTTGGTCTTGTACCCCCCTCCAACGTTTACACACGGCTAACAAATGGCGTATTCTCCCTTCCATCTTGGTCTTGTACCCCCCTCCAACGTTTACACACGGCTAACAAATGGCGTGTTCTCCCTTCCATCTTGGTCTTGTACCCCCCTCCAACGTTTACACACGGCTAACAAATGGCGTGTTCTCCCTTCCATCTTGGTATTGTAACCCTGCCCCCCTCCCACCACCACCTCACACGTCCATACACGAGTAACAAATGATATGTTCCGGCTTGAATTTTTGCCCTGTGTTTCTCCAATTTACTGAGGAGTAACAGATGGTATGTTCCCTGTTTCATCATCGTCCTGCATCACTCTATATTACACATGAATAACAAAGTAAGCTCTCTCTGGAGCGGGGAGACCTGACACGTGGCAGAACACTTTCTTTTAAAACTATTCAAATCAATTCACCTCATTCTTTATATGAAATTTGTTTTATATTTTGGGCAAATTATATAATAATCGCCCGATGGTCCGATCCGATGGCTTCAACCTAAACTAATACTGATCTGGCCTCCGGATCAGAAGACTTCCACTAAGACTAATATTGATCCAGTTTCCGGATCAGAAGTCTTCCAACGGGGCTAACATTGATCTGTGGTCCGGATCAGAAGGCTTCCATTCGCACTAATATTGATCCAGTGTCCGGATCAGAAGGCTTCAGGAGCTGTTCTGATCCACCGGTGTATACGTACGCAACAAAAATTTGCGACGTAAATGTATCAATAAAATATGTGCTATTGTACCGATTAGCAATAGTCGCCATACATTGTGTAGCAATTTCCCGAACACAGTACGTGTCCATAATGGTTGTCGGCGAGTACGCCTCATTACCACGTGGTCTATGTAATCAGCCAGAACAGTTCAGTGTACAAAAACTGGAAACAGTATTAGACTCCACGGAGCGATTATACCAAAGCGAATCTATGTGAGAAAAACAAAAGTGCTGTGAGGATTGTCACAAGCTTTGAAACGAAGTGAAAACTAGCCTTTATACAGAAGCGACCGTAAAACTCAGAGAAGTCGCAACTGCCGCCAATTTAACAATGCTTTTGTAAGATCATATTTTGTAAGATCACATTTAGTACGTTTAACTCATTAGGTGGCTTATAAATTAAATTACTGATAAAATTAAACCTCCAGAAAACCGGTCCAAAATGTCGTTTAATGTTTTAAGCATTGAACTGTCATGTTGACAATCATGTTGACAGCTCGTTGGCACAAGGTTCAAATTAATCGCCCGTGTGTGTGCCAGCCTTCATAAAGTACCGGTTGTATTCCTCCACTGTAGTAATTCTGTACACTTTGTGAATCTGCACGGTGGTTCAATGTACTATATAGGGAGGGGGGGGGGGTGGAAGACCATGGCATTTTTACCAGATGCGTGCAGGCGGGAGGGGCGTGAAACTGTTTGGAATTTGAGCGTTCGTACTTTACGGATGGCCCCCTATCACATCAACGTCAGACTAATGGGAAGCATCCTTGTGCGAACATTAGATCAGTACTAGTCTGGTATTCCGGACATCAGATCAGTATTAATCTAACTGAAAGCCTCTTGATTCTGGTCCCTTCATTCATGTGACATTTTCCATTATTATACCGATGTGAGTTTCTCTTCTCCTCTCCACCACCTCACATGGGGTTCGGCAATTCGTGAGGTTGTTTTCACGACACATGCAATGTACAACGCTAAACTGTGCATCGCTACATCACATTTCTTTCCGTGTCCCCTTGTGACAAATTTCTCCAGCTCTCAACTGTCTCCCGATGATAAATCAGAATGTTGAACTGTGAAATATGCAATAACTGTATGTTGATTAATCATGTTTTCTTTCCTATCACTCCCACTCTTTGTGTGCTTTCCTTCTTTCGGTGATGTTTTCCTTGTTCAGACACTTGCCGTGACATTCCCCATTGTATAGGGCAACCTTGTGCCTCACACAAGGCAAATCTCCTAGTTCGCATATGAAATCACTATATATTTAACTGCATGTGATCTAAGTCCGACATTCGCACGCCACTCGTAAACCAGTAAAGGACGTCTTACGTCAATAATCACGATCCAAAACAACAAAAGGAATATGCAAACAAAATTAGAAACACAACACCAGACATTTTCAATGATTTTGTCATGTTGTACTACATAATTTGTTGATCATTCTGTCAGAGATTTCAGACATTATTTCATACAGATATTCAATGACTGATTATAGCAACTCAATAGAACATAAAAAACGAAACTGCTTCCTCAATATCTGCTATGTCCCCCCGATAGTGGGCTCCATCACGACTTGTGCAATAATGACATGTGCCAAATCTGGATAATTTCAGGAGACCTTTTATTGTCCCCTACACAAGAAGTATCTGTGTATTGGTTGGCCATCAGAGCATGCCACGGTGAGCGCAAAGTTACATGGTGAGCGCAAAAGTCCAAATTGATCAACCTTTTGTTAACAAAATAATATAGATCATATCTGACTGGAAGATTCAAAATTTATGCCAGCATTTTAAATGTAGCGTTTATAAGTTTGTCCACTGTAAATAGTAGTATGTTAATCCTACGCGTAACACTCTTGTTCCAAGCTATTCTCGCTTTGTTGACGTTTACCCATATTACCCAAAACCTTTAATTAAACCCAACACTTCAGTCGAAACAGTTGTGCAAAAATTGACTATTTTTTTTTAAAATGCAATTTAGTCGATTCATGAGATATTAAGATTTAAAAAGTAACAGTGCATATGCAGTGTGACATCAACTGAGACCGATACACTCCGAGCAAAAATCGCTTTTACATAGCAGTTTTGCTAACCGAGTGTAGATGAGAATTTGTGTAGACGTTATCTTCGAATAACGTATATACATGTATACACCTTACCCAAAGATGTCAGAATGCAATTGCTTTGGAGAGTCCTTACGAAACTCGCCCAGTTTACAGATATATGTATTTACCAGTCAGTTATCGATTATCGTATGCTTTCCTCTTTCTACCATAACACTGGAACCAGAGCAACTGCCCATGGTAGCAATGTCCATGACACCACAGGCTGAGCCAGACACACCAGATTACAGAAAGCCAGATGCCACATTTAAGAAGACAGTCTAATGATATTATAGACCCGTAGTTATTAGATAACATTCTTGTACATTTGCTCGAGGGTATGTTTACAACTGACCATGCCTTTAAGTTCTTCAAACATGGCACAGGTTATCCGTGGAAAAGCCACAAACAGTTGTAATTTAGCAAGGCTTGCTCTCCAGTAAATCCATGTAAGCCCAGGAAACAAGGTTCTCTTTAGGAAGGTTTGTTCTCCAGTAAGTCCATGTAAGCGCAGGAAACAAGTTTCTCTTTAGTAATGCCAAGATCCTTCATTAACGCCTCGGCGATGGCTTGTCCTTCTTCTAACGTCTGATCGTCCCTCATTTCAACCTAGTGACAGCGAGAAACAAGAAGTGAGTGTGACCCACTTTATAATATTACCGGCAGTATATAAGCAATTCTCAACGTGGTGACACAGAGAAACAAGACGTGAGTGCGACTCATTAAATGCAATCCACTGTATATTAACATAACTGAAACTGGTGACACACAAAACAAGTGATAATGTGGAACACTTAATGCCATCAAAATTACATCAGTACGATGTCATCTGGACAGATTAATCAGAAGTTATGGTCCTAGGCGTCGAAACCGACATTCGTACACCAGCCGTGAATTAAATTGAGCGTTGGGTGTCAATAATCAACAAGACCAGTTTCCAAAAACGACAAATAGCACAAACCACCAAAGAACTACGAAAATATATAAATATAAAAATTACGCAGGATTCATGCAAAGAGAATCGGTCACCAGTTTTCAACGATGACGAAAAGAGGTAAAGACGGTTCTGGGCGGATGAATAAATCAGTATCCAAATCGTGTACAGCTGTAGTATATATAGTGTCGACAGTCAACTATGTATCCTAGTTGCCCTTTATTTGCAACCATTCATCTATGCAGCGTGGCGATCATACTCAACACGATAAACATACGGCATGTAGCTCCGGGGTAAGCGGAGACACAATTACAAAGTAGAAATTCCGAATATTCTGTCTGCATTTACTAACAACAGAGGCGTATGACCAGTCAAAATTATATGGTTTCGCGTAATTGCCCAGTTCTCAAATCTGACTCCAATTATTCCTTTGTCTTGAAATCCGATATCACAACATATCAGATATGAAGGCCAATCTCAAACGGTGTAATGACTTTTATCCTATTCAAGTAATGAACGAACGAGCGAACGGACGGACTGCCATCGTGACGACATAATCCTCTGGTATAATATGCCGATAGCAGAAAGCTCGGCTAATCTACTCAGACATACTGACCTTAATGCCAAAATGGCTTACTTCATTTGAATGAACCCTTGAAGGTAAAGAACCATTTGAAGGAAACACAAAAACTGACCAGAAGAAAGAGATGATTTACATCTTTGTACGCTTCCTGTCTGACTTAAGTAATCCGGGATGGTATTCGGCGTTCTTTAAAACAGTGAATTAATTAGAACTAGGTGAAACCTCAGTGTTTTCATCAAAATGGTTAGTCCAACATACGACCAGCCAGATTTCAGCAAGATGAAAGGAACCTGAGTATGACCACATTCAACAACACCTAAGCTGAAAGCCGAAACTATGAATATGTAAACCATTCTTTATGACACAGATCAGAATTAAGTACCTGGGAACGGAACAAACGGTTTATCAGTAAAAGTGTGAGTTTCAGGCAAAATGGGACTATGACAGTGTATAAAATCAATGTCTTGGATGCCTCGTGGTGACAGTCAGGAATAAATGTATGGAAAGATGCAGGACACTGACGTTAAGATACCGTCGTGATGATAAAGCTCACACCCAAACATTCAGCTCAAACAACCCACACATTGGGCCACACATTTAAATGTTTGTATTTATAACATTCAGGCTGAGTGTTAACAAGGATATAGAGATACAGGGTCTCACCATCTTGAAAAAAAATACACCAAGGTCATGAAAATGTAATAGAAGCATTCCTAAATTTTTAGTTACGCGAATGGTAAATATATTTTGAAACTTAAAGAGTTAGAAAGATGACAAGCCTTTCCAAGATAAAAACTGAAATACCAGAATGAGTTGAAGAAATGTGCCAATGTCGCTGAATATGCATATGGTTTTTCCTTGCCAAACGAATGTTTGGTCAACTTGACTTGAATGAGTTACAAGGGCCTTGAGAAGCAAGTCATCAGTGGATTAAGGTACTGAAGTGCTAGTCAAATGACGCTGCCGCTGTACAACAGTAAGCCTGGGCTTATACGACCGATAGATTTGGTAACAAGGCTACATATGCATAGAATCAACGCACGAACATTCCCTTGTTTTATTGTCGTTAACATGTATGCATCTACGAAGTGCATACACATTTATTGCACAAGATCCTGACCGGTGAGTTTTGTAATTGGCGGTCATTAATATGCACACATGGCATCACAGATTGAATACAACATCTTATTACATTAACCATTATCGGACACCGACGCTCGGAGTTTGACATACGCTAGTTTGGGCTAAAAAGAACCGTTGTTTCCAACCGTGATACTTCGTTAATAATGATCTTACAAAACACAGTCGAGCATTTGTATGATTAAAAAACAATCTGTTTTGTGAGTACGCTAAATATGCACTGAACGATCCTCAATAAATGCTTAAATCCGTGCTCACAAATTGAATACATAATGTCCACACGCATCAGGCGCGGTTACAGCCTTGAAAACCCATGACTGTCTATGGGGTACTGGTGACAAGTAGTTGACTGTTATCGTGAGACCGTTGGTGCGGTGGGAGCGTTTATTGAAGACCACTGTGATTTCGTCCGCCTATTGTACTTCCGCCATCGTGTAGGTGAGATAATCTTGGGCATGCCCTTGAAGAACAACCTGGCGACAGTACTGACCAGCCAAGCAAAGAACAAACAAAAGTCCTCCTGTTCTCATATATTTATTTATTTATTTCATTGGTGTTTCACGCCGTGCTCAAGATTATTTCACTTATACAATGGCGGCCAGCATTTTGGTGGGAGGACACCAGACAGAGCCCGGCGGAAATCCACGACCATCCGCAATTTGCTGGCAGACCTTCCCACATACGGCCGTGGAGGAAGCCAGCATGAGCTGGACTTGAACTCACAGCGACCGCATTGGTGGGAAGCTTCTGGGTCAATGCGCTGCGCTTGTGCGCTAACCGACTGAGCCACGGCGACCCCATGTCCTCATATCAACAGTACATTACGTACACTAGGAAAAACGGATCATTGTCTATATGGCTCTGGATACAAGCTCTGCTAAAAACTTATCTATAAAGCTATTACCTCGGAAAGCCTAGTATGTTGCTTTGAAGGACCAAATACTGTTTCCAGACAAAAATTCTCAATGAATACTGTACTTAAACAATACAACTATATGCCATGTCAAGTCAATACATACTGTGGCAATAAAATGCACAGGGTACACACTGTGCCAACACAATAATAATGTGTCAACCAATTACAAACCGTGCTAGCCCGAAAATACAGTGTCTTCTCAATATATGTAGTAATATTGTGTTCGCCACTTCATATAATGTGCCAATGCAACACATACTGTAGCAACATTCAAATACTGTGCCAAAATAATCCACACTGAAGGCCTTGGATGATATCTATAGTACCAAGATCAAATCAAATTCCCCAATTATTGTAATTCGGTCTTACCTCTAGTTCCATGAAATCGCCGAGTTCTTCCACAGAATCCACATGCACCCGTGTTTGTCCCACCATGTATAGCAGTCGCGTCTTCTTCACCTCGCCCCTTATTCCAATGGCTTTCCCTAGAACATTCTTGTTAAAGTTGGGAGAAAACGTAATGTATAGTCAAATAAAAAAATAAATGTGTTAAACTTGACTGATATATGCACTCATTGATTGATATGATTTTGATTTTGATTGCAATACCCAAGAATGTTTCTCTTAAACTACGGTAGTCAATTTTATGGCTGGTAGAATCAGGAGCACCTGCTGTAAACCACAGGTTTACAACATTATACTTGCCCAGCGATATTCTTTCCACATTCGCATAGGCATAACTTCCTCAACATTTTTCCAATATTTTCCCCCCTGACTTTCTTCACTATTCCTTTCATATACTTAGCTAAACATTTATACATTCCATTACAATTCAGTTGTATCTCTACACCTATGTCGTACTGCCTCAGCACACTTCCCACATTATCCCACCATCAGCATTACTTTACTTGTATGCTCTTCATTATGTCCCACGGCCTCAAACTTTGCTCCATACTGTGGTTTACTCCCCCAATATTAACTACTCTTGTCCTTAAATATTCCTTTTTATTCCAAATGTATTTACCTCATAACTGGTCACCTACAGCTGGCCAACGTTTATCATATCTCTGCCCTATTATAATAATATCCTAATATATATCCCTCTCATATTGTTACTTCATAAAAACACTGACAGGATATCTCAATGCATCACATCCTGGTTCAGCTATTACATCATTACGTCACTATCTTGCTATTTCGACATGGCATAACACTCCTCAACTTACTTCATCACATCTCTCTTATCCTGTTACTTCATCACATCTCTGACCTATTACAAGCCAGTACAGCATATTACACCCACACATTTGGGTTACCGTACCTTTATAACCCTGCCCACCAATTGTGCCCTCACATCATTGTTCAACTATTACGTCTTCACAACCCTATCCAGCCACTGTGTGCTCACATCACTGTCCAGCTATTATGTCTTCACAACCTTGTCCAGCAATTGTGCCGTAACATCACTGTCCAGCTATTATGTCTTCACAACCCTGTCCTGCAACTGTGCCCTCACATCACTGTCCAGCTATTGTATTCACAACCCTGTCTAGCAATTGTGCCGCCACAATAGTGTTTACCTATTATGCCCTCACATACCTGTCCAGCAATTATGCCCTCACACTGTCCAGCAACTGTACCTTCACAACCACATCCAGCAATTGTTCTATTGTCCTGTCCAGCTATTATGCCCTCACATTCCTGTCCAGCAGTTGTGCCCTCACAATCCTCTCCAGCAATTATGCCATGACATCCCTGTCCAGCTATTATGCCCTCACATCATTGTCTAGCAATTGTGGCCTTACAACCCTATTCAGCATTTATGCCCTCACATCACTGTCCAGCCACTATGCCTCACAACATTTTCTTCACTTCAAAAGTCACACATAATCATCCATTTCAAGCTTTCCTGATATCCATATATTTCTAACTTCACCGTGCTTAACTTCTTCCCATTAATTCTCACCTGCAATGACTCTGGATCCAGAGTTTCGGTCACATGGTACTCGCTGTGTTTAGGTCCTGCATGGTCAGTACGTTGGTAGAAGATAAGCTGGGATGGTGTGTCCTAAAACAGTGCATTTTTTTAAATGAACAGGTAAAAATCTCTTATGTTTGTGTTGAATACTTCACACATGGCAGGTAATGGATATTTCAGTGTCACTAGCATAAGGGGTGTAACTAGGTGACAATGTACAAGAAGTCCTCTACACCAGTCATTTTGGACAGCCATGGTGGCAGTTAGAGCTTTTGCCTTGGGGCCTCGGGCTGTTCAATCCTGGGTCGGGTCATACCAAAGATTTATAAAAATGGTATCTGTTGCTGACTCAGCACTGAGGAGTTAGAGCAAGGAAACAGGACTGGTTGGCCTGTTGTCAGTATAATGTGACTGGGTGGGGTGTCATGTCTGGTGACGGCATGGTGTTCCAGTGGGGGCAGCACTTAGGTATAAAAACACTAAAAAATAGCCTTACTATTTATGTAGTAATTTCACAACGAACACCTCCTATTCCCTAATTTTTGTTGGCCTAAATGACACATACTGTCAAATAACTAGATGTCTGGCCTACGACATACCCAATTATCATCAGGGGGTGACCACCATTTTCTCAAAAAAAAAAACTCAAATGCAGGTACTAGTGTCCTATCACCATAGAAACAGGATGTTGGGGGTACTTGCTCTTTGGATGATATTTTTCTCTATTTAATTGTAGGCACAAGTAGTGGACTTTTTTCCAACCATTATTTCACATAGTTTATGCCTGCAAACTTAACTGGCAGTACTTCATCATACCTCAGAGATACTGCCAATCCCTACTCGTCCCCACCATTTTCTGTGCGCCTGAATCTTGGATACTAAATCGAATTAGTGTTGTTATAACTGGGACATGGACTCACCCTGTCACAAGACGACTCAGTATACAATGACGTAGACATTCTAAGGACTCCTCGTCGTCATATAACTGAAAAACTGTTGAGTACGGCGTAAAACCCCAAGCAGAGGATTACAGATACATACATGCAGTAGTCATTTTCTGGTGATGAGCTCATATTAATGTCGTGCTGGGAAAGAAAAGGTAAACAAAAGAGTAGACAGGAGTGACGATATCTTATTGGTGGATGCACATGTGACATAGACTGGTACGCGTATGTTTTGCGAGACACAGTTACAGGCTTATGAATGGCGTTTGTTGGGTGAGTTGGCCTGTTACCTGCAGAAAGCGAAGTTTTAGTCTGCCTGAAGCCACTTTGAAAAATGTATCACGCTGAAGAATGACTGTGGGTTTTTGTCCACTTCGCTCCTCCACCACACGTTTTAGACTCTCCATGTCGTCCACTTTAGCTTTGATTTCAACGTTGCGCGGCATCGTTATTGCTACAGAAGCGAACCGCAAACCTCAAATTTTATACCGAAAACACTTTCAAATATCTTACGTTACCGCTACACTCATATGATGCTTTGCAAGCGCAGTCCACGTGGAGAGACTCGATGTTTACAATGACAATGCATTACCCGCCAAACCTTCTCGCCACAACATTCCATAGTTGTGGCGAGTAGCTATTTTCTCATCAGTGTTACCTCACATGTATTTTAGGCCATTTTAAAAAAAAAATAATAAAAAAATTGGGGGGAGGGGGGAATAAATTAATTAATTTTAACATAGAGGGAAATTAGAGTAAAACTTTGAAATTAAAATGACTAACTGGCGAGATAAAGTTTTGTGAATATCAACCAGTGAACTGAGGTAGGCCTAACCAGGAGCGTGAAGCCTTCAAGTGCAATCCGCAAAACATGAATAGGGCCCATTCTACCCACTCTTAGTATTAATGCTCTTAATGTTAGTCGAAGATGAGAAGTGGCAATGGATTAAGTCGAAAAGCTACCGTATATAATATATTCAAGTTACAGTGAACAGTGCCAACAGCAAATAGGCCCTGTCCATCAAAATCCCTTGTACCAACCAAACTGTTTCTCCAATGCAGGCATTTGGCTGATTTATACCGATAGTTTTATTATTCAAGTTGAAAGTAATAACTAGTCAAAGAGAATGTTGTTTTCACCGAGATCATGGGCTGAATGATTATAGGTCTATAGACAACAGGTAGGCCTTCAATATAGCTTTGAATGTGATTCAAATCATGCCTAGCTTGAAAGGATGAAGACAGGAGATTTTAAGGTGGCTTTGTTTGCCTGTTTGCTTGGTTGTCTGTTTTTAACACATCTGAGACAAAACCTTGAAATGAAAGTCGTTTAGTATGAGCATCATTCATGGAGTGAATTTTACGCAACCAGATTTATCAAGGGAGGCGATGCGTAGATAGTATGCTATGAAACACCGGTGCACTGCATTATCTCCCTTGAACTACCGCCTATTTTTCCCATAGTTGGTTGCACATGGGTAGTAATAGTACTGATTATGCTTGTCTAGCAGATTAAAAAGTTTAAATATCAAACTCAGATATACCAAGAAGGGGATCCGTCATTTCCTATGAAGGACAGAAATTTTTCCTCACCCAGTATGTATGTCAATGTTAATTCTCCCGCTAAATAGTCACGTGTGACTGATACTACTCGAGGATTGATCAACCTACTTCAACTCAAAATCCGGCTTTTTATCTGTCTACTACTCTTAACAAATGGCAGTTCATAGATTGGCTGCTGTAAAAAGCGCCAGGATATATACAGTTGTTGGGTCGGTGTACGGTGCAGACGTAAGGCGGCCTATAACTTCGTCGTGGGTGGCCCAGGCGAGAGTCGGCTCAGTGTAATTGAATGATTAAATCACCACATAATTGGAAAGCAAGATGACGTTTACAGCACTTGTTTCCTCCGCTAGCAAATTGCGATTGTAGTACACATTTTTTCAGAGGTTTTCCTCAGTTCATTAATGCGTCGTGTCGACATTAATTAGCCGATCTGGTAGAGTTGACTACTGTGCCGAGTACAAAGCCAGATTTTACAGCTTGTAGGATTATGTAACTGCCAACAATGGTGTCGGCAGTAATCCTTGGCGATTTTAGTTAACGGGTTAAAACCATGATGTACCCACACTCTCAGGACCGTGCTATCACAGACATCTACAGACTTCATTCCCCAACCTCTCCAAACGCTCCAACACACGATTTCATTCGTTTAGAGCTCTGATAGTCGCCGTGAGCCATCGCTTGAGCCATGCGAGAGCCCCTGAGTCCAAGACCACGTGGGATTTTTGGGATGTCTCAGTTATTACGAATTTGCTCTTGTTCTTTAACGTTTACAGGTTTTGTAGACGGTAAATACTGCCCGGGAATGACTGTTTGTGGGTTGTTGCATTTAGCAGGCCCACGAATTTGCTCTTATTCTTTAACGTGTACAGGTTTTGTAGACAATAAATACAATTCACTCCCTTTAAGCTCTGTCGTTTCCCTTGAGGCTGTCCCTTTCGACCCTTGACTCCATGTTCAGTTTATCACAAACAACAGCGTCGGTTTACAAAGAAACAAAGATAGTCATCAGTGGTATGCAACACGTTGTTCGTAGTGCTAGCCTTCTGCTCCAGAACTACATATTCTTCAGCAGGTGGCATTTACGGAGTTACAAGTTTCTCACTGATTACAACCTTTCTTGACAGGACAAAAACACAGCACTCAAGTCACCGGTTATTTATGTTGGCAACTTAACGATACTCGTAATTATGTCATTCTTTTTAATAATCGGTTTTATGTAGATGTATACACACAAATATATAAAAAAAATGTTTTACTGATAAAGACGTGGACCTTATCCACTTTAAGTCATGGAACGTTTCCAGCAGTGAAAGGATCCGTAAAAAGAAAAAAAGAAAAAAAAAAAAAAAAAAGGAAAACGTTTTAATAATGACTGTGGTAAACGCTGGTATGTATAGGGCACTTCAAGCTGTCTCGGATGAAGGGGATGTCAGTGTATTGTAAAGTAGGTAGTTGTGATCCACGGCAGTAGAAGTTTTTGGTAGGGAGCGGGGAATAGACGGCGCCAACAAGTCCACTCAACGCTCGCTCACCATCCTGCCCACTGCACGTGGTAATGTCCCACAATTAACAACTTCGACAGTTAAGACTGAGATAGCGGTATAATTCGGATCAGAATAATGTGAACTGAGAAGTTTTTCAAGGGACTTTGCGGTAAACACGAAATACCTGTAGACCCACGACATTCCCATTTGTCTTACCGTTCACTTGCCACACTTTCCAAACGTCCCCCTCCCCCCTCGGGCCAGCTTTGCGTGTAGTCATATTTACTTTTTTCTACCCGATGTATTTTTGTGTAATCTGAGTGGTAGATCAACACGCTCAGCCGTCGAGCACACTTACTCCCCCACACTGCTATATTTATATACACACAAACACACCTGCTAGATTATGTACATTTCAGGCGTCTTGTAAAATGTCTTTTATGGAATCTAAAGGCTTATAGGGTAAAAGGAAGAGTAGGGCGGGCAAGCAACCTAGTTGTATCCGGCGAGTCAAACATCCTACACAACACACAAACCATGGCTATTTGGGGATAATTTCTGCAGGGTGGTATAAGGGACCAGTGCATAAATATTATCATTCCTTCCGTCTTAAAACCAAAGCCCAACCTTGATAAATATCGTAAGCCCAGCATACGGCAATGACACTTACATGTGCCACACATACACAAGCTAACATGAGAATTCCCACAACAGTTTATAGTCATATGACGAAACGTGTAAACATAGTGGTGAAATCCATGTGCAGCAACACCGGAATGTCATATGATGTTATTGGCGTACAATTATACCCGCACGTAACAGTAAAGGTATCTACATGTCATTAAGTTACAATCTCTGTAAGCAATCTGATCTTTACATAGCAATACCTGCATGCATACATATCTGTTTGTTACAATGCTTAAACATAATTATATTTTTATTCATTCATTAGATTGTTGCTTAACGCCATATATATTCAAGTATTTTCACATATACGTGATTAGGGTCAGTTTCATGGGTGCCTGGGGAAAAAAAACACGGAACTTTGGCAGGTTACTGTCGGGGTTTTCCACGTATATTGGTACGATATTTTGATGAAAGGGAAGCAGTGTATTCCATGTTAGCCCACATTAGGGACCACCCTCGGCCTGTTCTTGACACCCAGGCGCTATGTGCAGTGGAAGCAGGGGAATTTTCAAAATAAATGACCTGCATGTGAGACTACCGGTATGTGAGCCTGCCTGTATATGAAACTACCTGTGTACGACCTTACCTGTATTACAATGTACCTAACTATATGCAACACTATTAGTACATACGTGTATGTGACAGTATATATATATATATATATGTATGCTTATGGCAGACACCATTAATGCCACCGCCTGTATATCTCAGGACACAAATGCATGTATTGAATGACACGACTGGCACATGAAAGCACCTGCAAATACATATATGCAAATGTCACTTATGTGTGTGAAAATACTTGCACATTGAAAGTTGAGCCATAGCGCCGTTGTTTGATTATGTGATCTATAGACTTACTTCCTCCTGGGTTCTAAAATGCTGTGTAGTCTATGTTCTGACGTCGATCGTCTGTTGGAGAGTAAAATACTTGCTTTATATATTTCTTGCCCAAAATGGACTGTTGAAGTCTTACATATTTTACAAGTACTATAATGGACAAAAAGCCTCACAGCACGTAGCATAACGAACTGTAGTATATCCCGAGAGTAAATTCTATTTGCCAATCTCAGAAAGAGTAAACAAACATTACAGACCAGCCAGAAAAGAAACAGCAGTCATACTAATAGTTGACTTCAGTTGCGAGACCGTGTCTATACATTATGAAAAGGATGTGCCGTGTGTTGAAATATTTACTGTGTTGCTAGGGTAGGTTTCTTCACGAAGTTGATAAGTGGGTATATTCGACCAGTATATATGCACAGCCGTGTTTACTGATGTTTCTGCACGGCGATTCGCTGTTAACAACAGAGCGCTGTACTATCTGGAATTCCAGTTAAACATTCGGCTGGTCAAACCTGCAATTAGACCTTACCTGAGATAAAAGCTCGGACCTTGTTTTTTCACTTTCTATTGAACTAAAGATAAAAAAGAAGAAAAATCTGTTTTGGACGAAATAGCTGTTATCTATTGCTGATCTGACAATCTGTGTGCTGTTGGCTTTCACGATCGGAGATGACATTGACAAGTCAGGAATGGCTGCATGTCGACGTGAACATGTCAAATTAGACAGCTTGAGCTAGAGAGTGACCGCCAAATAGCCATTCTATACGTGTTTATCATAACAGAATGGTCAGTCGGGCGAAATAACGTGTCCACATGGCTGTTTTGACAACTTAGCCCCACAGTGGCCCGAGGGCTTGGTGATCACATCTGTGATAAAGAATGTCTTTATTGGATTTCTACACCAATCATTGTCATCAGCTGATTCTTGGTTTAATAATAAGTCAATTAACTGCCAGTCGTCTTTACTGTCCCCAGCACAGGCAGAGGTCCACTTTGACTGGTCAATCCTGATTGCTCAGCAGATTTCATTAAGCACAATGGACACTGTTGTCTAAGCCGCGAAAATATTGCCTTATATGTGGTCGACTATTGCGCTCTGTTGCACTTTTAAGGATAATGCCGTCAATCAATGTATCCATTCGGTGTATAATATGTTAATATAATATTAAAAAATATGTCACGCATCAAAAATACACGCCTAGTATAAAGTAATAAAAGTTGAGAATTCTCTATCTTATGAAAGAGTCTGCTTTCAAAACAATTTCTAATTAATATGATAGAGACTTTCCCAGATGGTCAGGCACATTCATGAAATGCTGTTGGATGTACGCAGAGGACAACATGGCGTAGATTGGCTTACGGGTTCTGCCCAGTATCTAAGTCAATCCTGATCCATGCACATGGAAACCATTCCCAAGGAAATTACAGCTAATATATTGTAATTCCGAGTGCTCACTTTTAGAATTCTAAAATTAAGGCAATGTTCAATGTTATGAAAACGAAAAACGATATGTTTTATTGATTTCTCGGTGTAGAAGGGTTATATTTTATAAAAAGTGGGGCTATATCTACAGTTAGGACTCACGTTCTAAAGCATGTCAAAATACATGCATTTATTTAGCTATACCAGTAAAAAAAATTTAAAATTTGGACCTTCACAAATGCTGGCAATTACAAATAATGTAATTTTGAAAGAAGAATTACATTACAACGATCAAAGGAACTTTTCTATTCATATGCCACTCAGGAGACTTTCTGGCCGCTTTTAAATGTAAAACCGGCTGTAAATATATTGTGAAATATCATAAAGAGGGCGTTAATTAGTTTTATGTCAATTATATATTTGACAGTGCATTAATATTACTTGTAGAGATTCATCATTCATAGTGCTGTGAAAATTGGTTGTAGACCTGTATTCCCTTTAAGGCTATAGAGAAATTTTTCACCGTATGCTCTTATTTACAACGCCTGTGTATTACAAGTTTCCAGACATACTGTGTTTCTTGAGAATTAATGCACGATTAGGGTTTAACGGAACATTGACAGTATTTCATCCAAATCGCGGCGAGAATATGTTAGAGCCATGAAACGGTCGCCTTTTGACATGGGAATGAGAACCTACAGAACAGGACAAACAGAAAACACACGCTTTCTATATTAGTTACATGTAAATACAGCATTTTATTCAACCGCATTGTCTATTTCACACGACAATACACTTCATCTCCACTTGTTTGTATTTGAAGAATGTATATATTTGTGTACTCTGTTAAAAACATAACAGTCAACATTTTGTCAGCGATGTTCCCTGTTTCGGTTTGGTTATTCTTAACCAAATTTGTATTTTGGGTGAAACCTGTATGCTTGTGTTTCTTTATGGCCACCCCCCCCCCCCTTGCCGTCTATTGTAACGATGTTTTCTGTTACAAATTACTACATTTTTGTATTTTGTTATAAAGAAAACCTTGTGGGTCTCGGTTGTAATTTCGACGAAACTCCCCACGATTTTGTTCTGTTTTTGACAGAGCTTAATCGTTTCCCGTATTTAAGTTCATGGCATTGTTATAGTACCAGCATTATACTGTCCAGTATTACTATACCTTATAAATGTTTCCGACATGATTAAATCTTTTGTCGCGGACCCAGTGAAATAAAAATCAATGATATCATATAAACTTATTACATATGTAGAATGTTATTCGCCGAAAACACCGGAAGATTTTGAGTACGAAGCAAAGAATACTATTAATTTTCATTATTATGGGCATGTATAGCATTCTAGCCAGCGACTTGCTAATTCATGACATTTTTTTCCCGTTCTCGGCCCCCCTTCCTCTCGCACCCTCTTCTCTCGTCTACATCATCGTCAGCGGTAACCCTGTGTAACCCAGTGCAGTTTGCGTCCAAGGTGTTGGCAAGTCCATAAACAGGCCGTCAAGTGTATTCAATTACAGATCCGGGCTGTAAACTACAGAGTATTGTCAGAGGAAAGAATCGAAACTCAGATTTCTTAAGTCCACTTTGTAGTTCTCACCCTGGCGAATTTTTCTGACCTCTGGGTATATTTTATGCGTTCATGGAAGCATAAATTAAGTGACACCCTCTGATTACACCTGGTTGAGGTGTGTTTTTTCTGACAGGTGATAATAACGACGAGGTGTCGCCGTTCAAACAACGCCCCAACTTACACAACGTCCGCATTGTTCCGGCGTGAACCGAGACAACCCAAATTCCCCTAATTCCACTTCATTAGGTTTCGCTTTAAAAGTCCTTAACAGATTGACTAGTGCAAGCATGACCAAAACGTTTCAACTTGTGAGCTAGCAGAACAAACAAGGGGGATTAACGTCAAGAGAACAAAACATAGCTAATATGACATACGTTCGCGAAAGTATAGATGCAATCTGTACTTTCAGTGAAAAGCTGTATTATTTAACAGTAATGTGACACATA
Organism: Acanthopleura granulata; assembly: GCA_016165875.1. Classification (NCBI taxonomy): domain Eukaryota; kingdom Metazoa; phylum Mollusca; class Polyplacophora; order Chitonida; family Chitonidae; genus Acanthopleura; species Acanthopleura granulata. The sequence continues at coordinate 22,708,732 of JABBOT010000001.1, forward strand.
CTCTTTGACCAACATTCATTAATTTCTATTGGTGAAAAGTGACACCAGTTAGTCAACGGTCATTGTAGTGTCAGTATATCCAGTTCGTTGTAATTCCGCCTTATACCACCCGTTAATCGTAGGTACTCACGTTAGCCGTGTGTCAGAAATCAACAGTTACAGCACTTGCCGACTTCATGGCAAGCGATCTGCATTCAGACTAGGCCTGGCTTGACCCTCTCCCTTCCTCGTCGTCTTCAGCATCTATCAATGGTCAGTAAAGGATGAACCCGCTCGCTCATCAGCCCCTACTACCCTTTCAGAGCACCCACTGACATGATCCCTACTCTTACCAGAAAGCTATGACATTTCAAAGGAAGGACAAGAATTTTGTGTATACATGCTAGTGGCTATTTGCTCGACTCGCCTCTACCATTTCCCGATCCCACCTTTACAAACGTGTGGGAATTTACGCGCGCTACCTGCTATAGTGAAGAGTGTCGGAATGTATGGCTGCAGCGCCGTGCGTCTCGGCTGGTTGACGAACACAGGTAAGGCTAATTAACTCTCTTCTCACCTGATGACCAGGCTAGCTCACCTGTCCGGCCACTCAGAGGTCAGTAGTCTTGATAATCTCATTGCGGGCTTCTAATCCAAGGACTACTAGCCTTTAATTCCCTATCAGCTCTCACTAAGATATACACATATTATTATTGTCCATGGGTCACCTTTTATGGCCATTTTAAAAAAGGCAGCCCAAATATAACATTTATTATTTTAGTACCTCTTTCGTTCTTTCCACTTACTCACTAATGAATCACTCTATTCACGAAATTGGCTATCTGAGTTTATGAGGCCAGACGTACTAATGTGCTTAAGCCAGATATGTACAACTTGATTAACTTTAATCTCCCCATTGATCCTGAATGAAGCCACTACTCAGCCACTCGATATACCAATTAACTGAGACAAAACAAACTATTAATCATTCTTGAACAAGATGTATATGATCAATCAAATTCAGTTTACAGATCATCAACCAATCAAGAACGAGACCACGAGCCAACTCGGACGACACATCTCCTCCTCCGGACAACGAAACTTGGAAGCCATCTTCAAATCCAGGTCGTCAATCAGCCCATGGAGAACGGCAAAAGATTATCAACTAATCCAACAGACACGTCATTAGTCGAAACAAACAACATATCAGCAACAAAACAAACAACCGATGATGAAACCAAATAACGAGACATCAACCAGTCCAGACAACAGACCATTTACGAAACACATGCACAACGTGTTACCAAGTCACACACAGAATCATATAGTCATAAACTGTATAAATCAGTCCTTAGCACAATTCAACCTAGATTCCATCCATTAAGTTGAAAAGCCGCTTAATCCTGTACCATATCCTTTGTCCAAGGCATAGGTCTTGTCAGCTAAAAATGACAAAGCAGGTAAACCCATGTCCTTGACCTTCAAACGTTTTGTAGAAAGTGCCTCTGTGCATTCGTGTATTTTTTTAGTCTGTACTAGTTTCTGTATAATTTCATGCTACATCTGTTGAACTAAAAGTGAGAGAATTCAGGCATGCAATCCAGCCCATCCGTCAAGCATCAGTCTTCTAACAATCAGCGAACCCTTCCGACCGGTATTAATTGTTCACACCTTGCTCTATACGTCGTTGCCAGGAGCTTTCTTCACAACATCTGCTGCATGGCACCGGTACCGAGCAGAGGCGACAATGGTTGTTACTGGATACCCGCTGTACCAAGTGCGCATGACTTTGTGATATTGTGGACCCGGTCTACACGAGCGGATTGCATGGATGAATTGCATGGACTAAACGCTTCCTAATGGTTCAGATTGACGGTAAATGAACCCCATGTGGTTTGCGTTGAGATAGTTGATGAGGTAATATGCTACTGCTGGTCCTCCTTATAGCCTCAAATCTGGTGGATGTTACTCTGTTACCGGATATATCCTCCCCCAAGTACCGTTGCTAGACAGAAACCAAACTCCCCCTGTATATTATTTCCATACTTAGCTAAAATTAAAAACCGTTTGATCCAGTAATACGTTAAAACGCGGGTGCAGCGGCAGAGTAGCTTCCCTGCGGGGTGCACCGTGATGAAAACGGCTAATGACATCTCCAGTGACTGTGCGGAAAGGCGGTGGTGGTTTTCCTGCTGTTCTGTTATGGCCTCCCACCCAGGTCGATGCATCAAACCAGCACGGAAAATGGCGAGGCAAACCGGGTGACTTTTGGTTGCCTTTGTACTAAGCAGATTCAGAAACTCAAAGCTCGCCACTTACTAACTGCACTACAGGAAAGCTGACAAACTTCATGAATGTAATATGCTTAGACAAGCAATATTTCCACTTATCACATAATTGCACAAAGTAAATACACTTAGTGTGATCTGTTGTACGCCAATATACTCAGGATAACTTAATAACTAACGTCAGATCTATCCAAGCAAGGCTGTAGGGTGTCATTAAAGTATGGCCACTACAGGAGCGATAGCAATGTAGTGGGGATGGGTCCAATTGGCCGGGGAAACGACTTCCGGTATCTCCTACCTCCTACCTTACCTCAAAGGAAGGCAGGGGATGAAATGGCTTGGCATCGAATGAAAACAGGGATTTGTTTTAATTGTACGTTTTCTGTTTTTATGATGGTGGACCCTTCGCTACCAAAGTATTCTAACGTGACGTATGGCGAACATTTTCGGACTATGAAGTAATTCGGGCCAAAGCTGTGGTGTCTATTGTTCATTCGTGTTTTTGCAAAGGTGATTTGTGGACAAATTGATGACGCAGGTTTGTTGTATTACAAGGGAGCAATGATCAGCTTTTGTTTGAGTTACCACTGTAGGATGTAAATATACCTCATTTGGAAGAGACCAAAGGAGTCGCGATTGAGGTAGTGGTCTCGATGCGCTGGTTTCTTGAAGACTCCAGTTTTCTAAACCCAACAAACCAGACTATTGCCTTATAAGCAATAAAACCTGTTATTCTATGCTTATGTTAAATGTAATGACAACACAGCATTCTGAGTAATTCTAGGCCAGAGACATCTAATGTATTGCACGTAACATCTAAGGACTCTTTTCACCTAACATGGTGTTAAGGACCTTGTAAGTTGTTACTTTTTAAACACGTCTTTAACTGAACAGTTACAATAAAACCCTACCTGAGGTAAAATGACAAGAGGCCAACTATCACGTTGTGCTCTGTGCTGTAGCCTTTTACATCTAACAGAGCATAAAACCACGGCTTCGTCCTTTCCAGCATGGATTCTTTCATATCCTCAATTTCTTCATACCCTAAAACTAATACTACCACACTGATTTCACCCGTAAGTCTAGACGTTTGCGCTCCTCCTTGCCACTGCTCCTATGTTTCTATTTCGAGATTTATCTGCCAAAACGGTTTTATGTATAAATTCGAAACAAGCAATACAGACAGGTTCCCTAGAGACCATTCCAACTGGTAGCAGTAGCATATTATTTCCGTTTACTAATATTATTATTATTATTTTTTTTTGCACTTTGTCGGTGGTCGGTTTAATTGTATATAACGTAAATGGATAATTAAGAAAAGCTCTTTAGTAATATTTGGCAAATGTTATTTTAGCTTAGTTCTGATTAGATTTAGATTAGAGCCAACTAGACAGGATCTTCCTAATTTAAAAAGGAATCTTGTTCGAATCCACTGGCGCCACTTTAATAGCATTTCCGTTGATCACATTCTATAGTAATATACAGGCAAATGAAGAATATAAAGTTGCGCGTTATGATAGGCTAGTTATGATATATGTAAAATCTGTTTATAAATTTGTTATCAGAAGGGATAAGATAGAGTAATTCGGAAGCGTCACAGCAAACGTCTACGGCTGTTAGGATATATAGACTGAAGAGCATAATGAGTATGAACATGCAATTGGGCAATGTAGATTAACATATTACTTTTTTGTGTCTTTCAAACAAGTACAACACTAACAACTGCTTATTTGACTGTACATTTACTTGCATTAAAAGTCAGTTAATGCTTTTTAGACTAGGTTTTCCTTATAATCGTGTCATGACTGGACGAGGCAAATAGCTTCCTTCAAAGCGGCATAACTCATTTAAAACACTGATTCAATGTTTCGGCGTAATTTCACTTGCTGTCATGTTGTTACTGTGGCTGTTCAGTAGAGGGTCAAATGGGCAATCCCGCCGAACGTGTTGCAAGTCATTTTACGGGGGTCCAGGCTAACTGATCACAATGCTCTTTGCTTATTTTTATCAACGAGAGAAACAAAATTGATATGACTTGAGTTATATATTCTCACATTGCTGGAAACGATTATGAAAGTGATCATTAACCCTCTCCCCACCCCCGCCACACCCCCGCCACACCCACGCCACACCCCCATACTGCTATGTGCTATTTAGTTACCCGGACGGCTAAATAATGTCGTAATGTTGACCCTTACATCGCCACAGCATCGTCACTTACCATTAGATCAGAGGTATGACTTTTAGGCCACACCATATTATTATCATCAGTTATTATCAGATCATAGGTACTGGCTTTATAATTAAAATGAATTTGTTGCGCACGGTGTTCTCTCTCATCAGTGTCTTTTTGATAATTTATTCTGAACTATCAGACTCTCCAGCAGCCTTTGAAAGAAACATGGGTATATATACCGCATTTGGCATGTCGTACGCGTTATGATATACTCTCAGTATATTATATCAGGTTAGAAGCCGCTTTCTCTCTTCACTGGATCCGTATATACGTTGTCATCACATACACAGCATTTACCGCATTCCAGCCGAAAATGTCTGCCTTTAGGACGACACTTATAGCTTCGGGCATGCAAATCCTATATCACAGAGATAAAAACCTGAGTAGATACCATCAGTAGTTATGTTACTTCTTTATTATGAAAGAATCTTACAACCTTTTTGTGAAGAATCTGTGATAGTTAGGTTTGCCCGTAAAAGGTTGTGAAATAGGGCCACATAGAGAGAATGGGACTCGATGGCTGCGGAGACACAGAGGTTACGGGCACCTGCCGTGGTAACACCTACATAACCAGGCATGTCAGCTACGGTCTGAAGCCAACCGAATCACAGCATGGCTACAAGCATATCTGTGCACATATCACATAGTTCAAAAGTTCTTACAATCAAGAATAATGAGGTAAACGACTCGAAGCCAACCTGTTGTCCCACCCTTCCCGTGGGTCAGAGCTGGCCCGACCCTGTGCATGAATGCGTTAGATGTGCTGATACTCAACAACAGTCGTGCGATATCTCTGCACTTAACTTACCTCATGTACAATGATATCAAACAGGCGTTGACAGGGCTATGGTTTATACCCGGTATTATAACATTAACAGATGCCAGAGTGACATGTACCGCACTATGTTGACGTGTCGTCTCACATCAGCCATTGATGTGTTTCATGATGCAATAAATATACATGTAGGGTGTTTTTTGTAAATTGCTCTTAGCTTTTTTTTTCTATTCTTCTTAAAGTCAGAGGAATTCGCAGACAGTTTTTTGCCTTAATATCCGTCTACATTTTATTTACTTAAAATTTCCTGTTGGTTCCCAAGATATTGAAGTTTAAATATACGTTATCATCTGCACACCAAAACTGCATTTAAATAAGCTGTGTTGACATCACAACATTAGTTTTTGATAATTAAGGAAATTTATACACCCATACTGTTTTTTCATACAAAACATGTATTATTAATTCCTCCTGAATCAGACTTACTTAAATCATTAAAAACAGATGGAATCCTGATATTTCTCTGTATTAACTAAAAGATTGCGAGTAACACCAGCGTGCCATTCGGTATTCCTCGGTAAGTAATCTATATACATTCTTCGTTAAGCGTAAGTAGTGGGTTGTAATCTTTTTGTTACCTGCTTTCTTTGGGAATTAATGGGGTGTATTCTTTCGTACAAGTGATATGTGTATTCTTCGGTAGGCCTATAATAATTTAGTCAGTCGTCGGAAATTAGTGGATTGTGTTGTTTGGCATAAGTAACGATAGTGTATGCACTCTGTGGTGTGTGGCGTATGTGTTCTTGAGCCGGAAAGGATTAAAACGTGCTTCCCAATAAAATACATTTCAGCTAGTAATTATTACGTTATTAAGCGAAGTGTCCGTATTGGGTATATCGTATTCATTCATGTAGATCAAAAATAAAAATAAAAAAGACAACACAGTATTAGGTAGCTTTAAGCTTTATAACCTCTGAAAAATACATGAAGGCATCCCGATGAGCTGACTTCTGTCCAAATTTTAAACTCTTTTTCCCTTTTAAAAAATGATTATTAAAGCTACCGTTTAAAATATTGCACTTATTAGAAGTTAATGTTCCAGAGTATAGAACGTTTGTATTTGTATTTGTATACAGCTATTAACCACTATATGAACATGCATACCTCTTATACAATGAAACTGTGTCAGTGTTGTCTAGTTCAGTCTTGAGCTTAAGAAGATATCAACAAAAATCAGCGCCTGAGATTTCAATTAACCGTATTATGATCGGAGACAGTTGATTTGCATGTTATTAATTAGGAACGAAATTAATTTACTGACCTCTTTCGGATTATATAGGTACCTGTGCTTCCAAACCCGGAAAGTTATATGTAGAAAGTAACACATAGAAACACGTCAACCTGATTAGTACAGGCCAGTCAGCATACACGTATGTACAGTTATGTGGAAAACTGTCCATAGTTTTTACGCGATGTACATTAACCTGTCCATTGAATTCAGCTTGACAAACTTTTTTTTACCTTAAGAAGGTGATTTTTATTATATATTTGTCAATTAATCCTAATCAAGAAACATTCGAGTATTTCTCCATTTGCGGACAGAAATCTTTCGATGGGCTATATAGACCACGTTAAGCTGATTACTTATTTATCTCAGTCATCATGAGGTGGGGGTTCAACCCCAACCTTGGACAGGCATGTCTAGTTTTACCAACTGTCATTTTTCCTCGGGTCTTGGTCACAATAAATAGCTGACTGGTTGTGGAAGGCCATTTGTATTATTCCACCAGTACATTGTTCAAACCTGGGCGTCATGCAGAAGTGCGAAAGATGATCAGCATAACTTGGCAAATGTAAGTGGTTTACCTCTGATCTCCTCCACCTATAAATCTTAACACCGTAAGAGTACAACAATGAAATAAATATATTATCACTATAACAGTCACCATTGACATCACTGTTGTCGTCATCAATGGCTTATATAAAATTGGGCCAGGTTTCATAAAACTTCCACGGTTCAGAAAACTACTTTAGTCTGCTCTTTTTGGCTCAAAATGAAGTGTTTCTCAAAAAACCTAAGTCATACCAACAGGTATATTATTACACTGTTTAAACATATCAATTTTGCTTAAACGAAAGTACTTAAGAAGTTTCGTGAAATTGGACTTTTGCTTAGTCGGAATGGAGTGGTCTAAATTCTCTCACATATCAGGAATGGGGAGGTATCAGGAAACCGAGGCATGTGAATCTCAATCATACGTATATGATGTTCTCTTTGTGACACCAAAATGTAATCTATTAACCTCCAAAACTCATCGCGACGTCGTTCAAATCAAATGTCGGCGCAAAAGTACATCTTTATAAATCGCGTGTTGGGTCTTCAAGTTTAGGGGTTTAGATACACCCATGCAGTAGGCCACCGAGCTGTTTGTATTGTCACACATAGAACACAATACATATAAACTGTCTGTTGTTGCTTATGCTCTCTTTTAAACAGTGTTTACTTTACCGGTTTTATCCGGTAACAACTTGCTGATGTACGATTCCATTTTCAAACATGGAATAAAGTCAGTAAATCAATTAGATGTGAAAGGCATGCATGCAAAAGTTCACTTTCATCTCCGGTTTATAGTTAACGCACGCTTTACGTGATGCCAATCCCTCTCCAAAATCATCTCTTGACATATTCCCAGAGCTGATGATATGCAGCTATAACAGGCTAAGCTGTGTTCTACACCGGGGTTATTAACCCGCCATTGTTTGGTTACGTAATGCTGAGGAACTGTTATCATACATGTCATTGGCAGAGGGCTGAAGGCTGAAGGGCTGTGGGTCAACCGAGCGACAGGACGAGGCCTGGTGCCAGCAAACTAGGGGCTGAGCGCATCAGTCGACCAGAGAACCTGTTTTTCCGCTTGTGGAAGTTTGCTTTTTTGACTGATTGATTGATGGTTATTTGTAGGCAGATGTGGCCGACATAAACACTGGATCAGGGGGGCTAGGATAAGCAATGTGCAGACAGCGTGGTTAGATTGGTGTAAGCTATGTACAGGTATTTTTGCTGGGAGATTCCATCCTGTCTGTCGCCGAGAAATGGATGCTTTTATACCACATATACCAACATAATAAAACCTCTGACTTATTGATTACAACGTTTCATCGTCAGGTAGCTTTATAAAAACTTTATATGTCTGTTTTTTGTTCTTGTTGTTGTTGTCGTTCTTGTTTGTATTTTTTTTTTGCCTTATATCCACGAGTAAGTAATTAATCCATTGATATTATACTCGAAAGTAAATCCGAGTTTTGCCAGTCCTTTTGTCGCGAAACGCATTGTTCATATACAGATCCTATGTCAGGCAAAATTGAGCTGATAATAATAAGGGTTCTCTAAAGGAGTGCATCAAGAGTTAATAGAATGCCGTAATTCTTTAACTGTTTTAACAAAATTGAAACATCGAAAGTTACAAGAGTAGTGTTCACTGCAGAGGGATTAACATTTACTTTGGTGAAATCTGTCACAACACGCCATATATTTTTATGTGCAAAATTTAGGGTTGAAGGAATGGGATATGCTACTCTTTTGTAATAAATGGAGGCTCAGGATGCAATCCAGGCACAATGGGTTTCCTTCAGAAAGCGTACTGTTTAGAACCGTTTGTCAAGAAAATGGTTGGAACCATGGAGCTGTGTTTAAATGGTTCTGTATGGTAACCCGTTTAGAGGGTTCTATAGAACTATTGACGGTTCCACGGTTCAGCCACAACCTGAAATCCTACAGTTCTTTGCTTCTGAGAATGTGTTGTGGAATAGGACAGGACAGACACGTGGAAGAGGAATGGAGGCCTGACTACATGTCTCCCTATCTCGAAAAACAATCATGACAACTGATTCGAGACCATTATACATTGCATAGTGTCACCGACATGTCGATTTAAAGCGGTTTCATGCTTACATAGCGCCTACTTGGACGAATATCACAAAAACTACACATTCTACATGTCAAAATCAATATATATCTCGTTCTCGAAAGATGACAATCGGAATCGCCGTTTCGGATTTATTATAGTCCTCGTCTGCACAAACGTACAATAATTACTACCTGTACCCTTTTATGAAATATAATCATGTTGTGATACATATATAATAACGCCTTTTCCGCCTGCTCATGCTTCTCGACACGCACACACCAATCACTCGGCCCTCAATCACCCGGTCGGCATAACCTATATAGTACGGGATTTTTGCGCATTCCACAAACGTTATCAATGTGTACAACGCCTTGTGCGACTTCACACTGGGCGATACCAAAGGGCGTTTAACCACATCCACGTCAGTTAATATTGCATCACATCGTAATCCTTTATTACACGAGTGTCTCAAGCAGCGGGTTAAGTGCTCAATGTCATGCACATGAAGGCATACACGTAGACCGCCAGATAAGGAGCGAGTCCTGCTTGTGTGCCAGGGTGGGACGAGGCTGTGCCCTGTCTCAGTCGTCTTATACCGTTCCCTTAATGTTCTCTGTCTTAGATGTGCCTATAGTTTGTGATATTAGTATGGACATTAAATATATTATACACCTTACGTCCACGTTTCTTTGTGCACCTTCAAACGCACCGAAAACTAAACTCGTGCATTCATTTTATACATTAATGTAATAGCGATTTAACGCCGTAATCGTGGGTACTATTCAATTTAAGGTTTCACAATGTGTATACTTCTCTCAGTAAATGTGGACGGAGTGTCCAGAATCTCTGGGGCTAAGCTTCATAACTGTGTCTAAATTCTACCTAAAACGGGAACAGGGGCCCTATATGTATTCATCAGGATGAATAAGATCTTCACGTTGAATACACGAGCAGTTGGAGTCAACACGGAACCAAGATACACATTTTCATTAGCGACAATTATAATCTAATGTGATATACACGCTATGAATACCGATTTTATTCATCCACCTAAAACGTTCCTTGCGTCTTTCCGTCATCATTGAAAAATTTTACCTGTTTCTCCTTGCATCAACCTCTCCTTACATCTTGCTGTGAACTCCGTCATTTGAAATATTGTATGGTATATCTTTTTCATTTTTTGTGAGCTAATCGAGCTAGTGTCTTACCCAGATTTTGAAAACTGTGTACGTTATAGCCGGGACCGTTATTCAGTCGCGTGCTCGCGAAGCTTCTGTACTTATAAGTTCCGTGTCACTGTACATACAGCGTACATTCTGGAACGATGTATTTGTGTTGTAAACATGTTTACCACCAAACTATCCAGAATTTTCTTTACGTTAGTGTATAAATATAAGCGACAAAGTGGTAAAGCTCTCAGTCATTTTACTCGTGTCCTCTTAAGAGCAGTATTTTACTATTTGAAAGCAGTCATATTTACTCTCGTCCACCCAGATGGATTTTGTGGAATTTGGAGATATCGGCTTTCATGCCCTTCGACATGCATCATTTTGTTCTCCATTTTTCTGTGTGTAGCAGTTTGTGAACTTGGGTTTCGCCACTTGCAATTTTCCTAGACGTTATTTTGGAGCTTGTAATGCACATTGTCTCTTTGTGCGATTGCGTACATTTCATCTCAGTTTATACCTGAAAGTGACTTTGTGTATATTTCCGAGGAGTGAAACATACATCGCCAGTTCGGCATAACGGACGCTGCTGTCAACCCGTCCGCCCAGGAAAGTTGCACCTGGCCGGTGAGTTGGATATATACCATCGTCGGCGTACCGTGACCACTGCTGTTTGTCACTTACAGGACTGTCATCATTCGATTTGAGAATTCCCAAGGACTGTGGATTCTATATTTACGTGGACTGACTGGCATTTGGAAAGCGGAATATTCCATTCTTTTTTAATTATCTTTTTTCTGTATATTATAGTCCGTTACACTATTGTCTAAGTTGTTCAAATATATGTGTTCAACTAGTCAAACGTCTTCGTGTTTCTTTGCTTGATCTGGTGTAAGGCCCATCTGTACCTGCGAGCTGAACAAGCCATTTGTTTATCACTTTTGCTCTCCGATAGTGGCATCCGTACAGTCTTAATTCACACACTTTCTTAGTTGTTTGGTGCTTTGTGCTAAACGTTGTTTTGAATTGGATTGGTTTTGCGGCTGTTGAAGGGCGAAGCTCATTTTGGTTGGCGTTTGCCAAAAAATTGTCTGTTTCGACGCCTATAAGTCCTATACTTATACAGCAGCGTCAAGATTAATTTTATGGCAGGACGAATTTTCCTCTTTATTAGCCCATGCAGCTTATTTATGGCAAGCGTGTGCTTTTGTCCCATTGTGTACACCTTACAACTTTATTCAGGAATACTGTGAACGCGTAAACAGAAAAATGCGCATGACGTCACAACCCGTAGTATCCTCGGTACCCACCCATATGAATAATTGACATATCTATACCAACATTACATACCAGTTTTTGTCCGCCTCGCACGCATCACGCATAACTATATCAGAATTAAATAGCATTATCTGGGCGAGTTTCGCTGCCCAAAGTAAAATGAACAAAGGGATGGGCGAGCTCAATGAGCGAGTTTTAATGACCTTCTCAAAGTGGTAAGATTAGCATGGTCAGCAATTATAGATATGCCAAGAGACCTGCCATTCATTCAACCTCCTTCAAAACGTCCTGAAGGCCATAGTGGCAGGGTGGTTAACGTGCTAGCGCCATGCAATGGCCCATAAGCCTCTAACCAATGCGGTTGCCGAGAGTCCAGCTGAGGCTAGTTTCCTCTCCCGTCGTGCGTGGTAATTAAGGTTTGTTAGCAACTTGCAGGTGGTCGTGGGTTTCTCCCGGACTTCTGCTGGTCGCTGTCGTGTAAATGAAATATCCTTAATACGGGGTGAAACTTTTACATGTGGTATTTTTAACAGGATCATGATGGGAGAATTGACTATAATCAGACAAGATACTGCTATGTATGGTTCAAAGCAAATCAACAAGGCCTAGATTCGAACACGTGCGCCCATTGGTCATGGACTGAGAAAGTCTCCAGTGATTATTGCTTCTTGTTGAGGAATCAAAACCACATCAAGAGGAAACCAGGATGGTTTTCTCCAACAGACAGGTTATCTTTCATGATAGGGCCTTCTTTGAACCCACGACCTTATTTGCAGAACGGCCAGACATTGCTCTCCTTTCTTCTCTTTGAGAATTCAAGTGCTACAATGATTCATGACATCTCTGTTAGAAATTCTAGAGATAAAGTTATCAAGAAGAAATTAACAGTTTTAAGTCACGCACACAACTCTTGTCGCCACAAAAGATAAAAAAAGCAGGAGAAAAGCAGTGGAGATTGAGTGTCATAATTTATTTGAGGTAAACTATACATGATTGATGGATGCAGAACGATCCGCACCAACAACTGTTATGTCCATAAATAAATACATCATATACTCAGCTGTGAGGATTAAGCCAGCACTGTACACAATAAGGATGGTATTGCTACAGTTTATGCCACTGTTATCACCGCTGATAACACTACTGTCACCGCTGATGACATTGTTATCACAGCTGGTAACATTGTTATCACCGCTGGCAACACTGACGTTCGCTGACGACATTGTTATTTGAACCGCTGTATCATTTGATGGTATTGTTATTACAAGCGAGTATCATCGTTGTCAGCATTGTTAACACCGTGTTTGGAGATGACAACACGGTAATCGTGTCATGTTCAATGTAATGTCAATGTCACCAGCATAGCGGGAAGTTTCACCGCTGACATTAATAGTAGGATAAACAGTGGCATAACATTAAAGACGGCCATCACCGAGCCAATTCGGACACGTAATATCATCTTCACCATATACAGAGATGGCATATTTCTTCATTGTAATAGACAATAATGACATGATATCATCACAGAAAGTGATTACCATAACCGCACGAAAAGCGGTATTATTTTCAACATTCAGTGATGGCATTGTCATCATCATCAACAGTGACAATGCATTATCGCTAAATATGGTGACAATATTATCACTACTACATACCGTGATAACTTTTCTATACATAGATCACTCTTCCACACTTTTCTTTTATGTAAGTATTTCATTATGTACACCATCTGTATGAGATGCCTGTATATAGCTTAGTGGACCGACGAAAGTGTACATATAGAGGTGTAAAGAGTGACACCTTGTGTATAACAGTCCCCCACAGGTGAGAAGAGAACAGCCGTTAAGTGATATTACTCACGTTTGTATTCCCGCTCATGCCCGCTAAGTGGCCGGGAAGACTTGCCGGCATGGACGGAGCGTGAACACTGATTAACGCATGTCATACAATTATTACCCCAAACGCCCCGACTGGCCTGAAAGGCAGTGAAGAAAAGCCAGTCGCTTACACAATCCCTCACAAATGATACACATTTACCCGAACTTTTGAACATTCCCTGCCCTGAGACAAGTCATTAAAAGTGTCATAAGTTGAGAAGAAAGACCTTAGTTCTCTATATATGTCAGCCTTTAAAACGACCGGCAGACGATGAAGGTCAACAAGACGGCAAATACGAAACAACGAGTGACAAGAGACATAAAACTCCTTAGAAAAACAGGCCCTGCATCACACCTCTGATATCAAAGTTCATGATTTCCATTGAATACAAATGTGTATAAAAACTATATACTATATCACGAATGTAGAATAGTAACAAAGTGTATAAAATCTACTATTTCATCACGTGACCGATAGAGACAGCGCGGTTTAGTTTTTCCTGGTCATTGTAAACGATTAACATGAAACAACAACAGCAACGCCCAGCGTTTATTATGCACTCACAAGATATGGGATCTTCGGCGTATACAACTATAGGAAACACACAACAAGGCAATTTCTCTAAGCTAATTTACAATGTTATGCACAAGTGAACAAAATCTAATGTTCCAAGTGTTTAATGAACGCTGAAGACATGACGAATAAAGGTTACAGATATAAATATTTTAGACGTCGGTTTAAAATCAATTGAAAAATCTGGATATTGGGGTAGGGGACGTGGGAGACGAGAAGATTTGATTCAGTAACAGGGTGGCGATCCACACTGCGGAAACTTTTCGTTCGATGTGGCCCTCTGAATGCCGCGCGCACTTCAGAAAGTCAAAAATGTTAAGCGACAATGCTAACAACTGTTTAATACAGCATGTACTTTCAAGTAACGAGTATAAATGTTACGAAAACTGGTCCTATCGTCAAGGTGGATATAAGTCTGCCACGTATCATATATAACAGCCGCAGCTTGAAGGCATGGGCTATGCGCCACAGGAATTAAAGTAAAGAACTGTGGGTGGTATAGTTGTGATAGTGGGTAAAAGGTTGGAGTTTGTGAGGTGGGTGATAGTCATGGGTGGTTTGATTTAACCAATCTGTGTCGAAAACTAACCAAATTTTAGAACAATAACCATCAGAATTTCAGTTATTCCGAACAGTTAAGATAAATACGACTGGATTTTAAGAGTATCAAACAGACAATTTGGTAGTGTTTAAAAACCTGGGATTTCTTTGTTTTTCCAAATGTCTGTGAGTTGACAGCGGAAGTTGATTATCTGTGTTTAAAGTGTCTGTCAGAAAAGAAAGTTAAGTCTTTGAATCACCGACAAGGCTCAGACAAGAACGGTGATCAACTTTACCATGCCTGTATTTACAAACTAAATGCACCTCAGGACAGAATGCTGTAATAGTACCGCGTGACTTGATTAAAATTTGTGCGAAGTAATAATCTTCCGGTACTCGTACTTGGGCATGTTTCTAGGATTGCTGAATGTTGAATATCTGCTCGGAGTAGTATAATAGTAATAATAATATTATGTAGTGCCAATGAGTTTGACCTTCTGTGGTGAGTCACTCACTAGCATCTGTCAGGAGTACTACAGATCTACAGCGTAGTCAAAGCATGAGAAATTTCCCACTTGTAAGGCGCTAGGAACGAGACACTACAGTTTGTGATTCCACTTTCGCACCGTCTTTTTCTTCTGGGACGTCATTAACCGCAACAGGTTAGAAGACATGGCCAAACCCCACACACTGCTCCCATTAGAAGTCAGTTTATGACAGATCCTTATTGTCTGCCGTTATAAGATAGTTTCCGTTACGAGCCGGGTTAAGGCCTAGCACAAAACAAGGCAATCGAAGCATACATAATCTCGTACGGAGAGCAGCGATCTATCGTCTGCGCACACACATCGCCAAACCCTCTGCGTGGAGTAGAAGATACATTTACTTGGTGATAGCACTTTTGGCCACTGTAAGGTAAAGCAGCACAAATTAACGAAAATATCAATCCGACGGCGGCCTCGTGGTGAGAAACGCTTGTCCAACAGTTTAATGATGACGTCGAACCAGATTAGGAGTTCAGCTGCCTGAGACTGACGCCAGAACACAACGATTCAGCGGAAGTGACGTCACCTGAGGAGCGGCAGTGATGCAGTCTGGGCAATTTCCCATGGTCCATAGTTTACCACTTTTCTGGAATCACATGTACCGTACACGCTGAACACTGGCAAAGACGAACAAGACCAGCCAAGGTTGTATCTGTAGAAAAGGGTGCGTCAGCTGTGGCGCTCTGCTTTAACTCTTCTGAGCTAACTATTCGTAAATCTGAACTTCACATAATACAGCGCTGAAAAGTCTGCTCCAGCTATTGGGCACGCCCCAAGCTTCAACCAGTACATAGCGACCTTCCATCGGTCTGATACAACTGATGTGTAGTCTGGGCAAGAACAGCGCGTTATTCAGCCGCGACACATAACCGCACATATTCCCGGAAGCATACGAATCATCCTCATCCTTCAACTTATCGTCCACATATACAACCAGTTTGTCCAGGTTTGACTGATAATCCTTGTACTTTGTGACATCCTCTGAAAATTAAACCACAAAGGCACAGTTAATCTGTATTAGGAGAGGAAAGATGCTTGTACTACTGAATCAAGAATTCGTGTTTTTCTTTCTTTTGTGAAACGCCACGCTGTGTGATTGATAGGTGTTTGACTACTATAAAATTAGGCCTACTTCACTATCTTCATTCTTTTCATAATGCATACGAAAAACAGCAGCAAGACCATAATCGTAAAAAGTGACTGATCACATCCGCTTTTTTAGAGGGCTTTTTAGTATAACCGAGTTCTTTTTTATTTCCCCAGGTGCACGCACGATTTTCACGAGTGTTTCTTTCTGGTTCAGGAGCTAATTTACACAAATTCCACCTCCGAGTTATATCTGTGCTCTCAAAGTGCTTCCGGTTAGATTTTTTAGGTCTTAATTGCTGGCATGGTTGTAAAATGTATGTTACCATTCGTTACACATGCACGATTCAATCGACTGGTCCAAGTTTTGTCTCCAGGGGAAGCCAGCTGATATCACTATTTGGATAATACAACCACACACATTATGGGTTGGTAATCCATTATCCATTTTGGTATTTTAATTTCGTACCTTGTTAATATATGTTTAAATTTTGTCTCTTTTTCAAATGAAATGAAAACGCGTTATCCATGAATGCTACCTACCTGTTAAAAGTTACCATAATTCTGCTAAAAGTTACCAAAATAAAATTGAAGTCATATGGCCTCACTTCGGGCAGCAACTGTTAAAAATGTTGATCGGGCTTGCGTTGACTATTACATTTATTGCGGGCAAAACTTCAAACTACACCTGGTTGTATCACGCCAATGTTTCGTGATTTATATTGTTCGAGTTGAAGTTGACAAATTTACAAGGAAGGCAGCAAGGAGAATCAAAGAGCACATGTAAGCTACTATTAACACAGTGCGCCTGCGCGTGTGGAACATACTAGATCGTTTGATGATGACAGAGCAGTAAGCTATTGAGACAGTTTGACCCCAGCTGGCAGCTGTGTATGCTATCCAATGGTACGATAACCTGATAGCGCCACAGCTCCATAAAAGCTTCTGTTCTCAGCAGTAACTGATCCCCAAAGGTCAAGTATTGCATGTAGAACACCAATTAGACGCCGCACTGCAATCTTGAAGGAATGCGCTAATGTTTACAAATCAAACGTGAACATCTTTCTGTTTGGAATTTAAATGTTATCTCTTCCAATGTCCGGAATTTTTCCGAATCTTCTGTAGACGAATTAGAACCACTGTCATGTTACAAATGACGTCACTGAACCCAATTTGCACATACCTTGCATTTTAAGGAAAAAAAAATTCAACAAAGATGACTTAGAATTACGGCCTGCGTCTGTCCATGTATTGGTTTCAATGTCATCGGAAGATCGCCATGATATTTGCGTTGAACAATAGCAATTATAGAAATATGAGATATACCTAACAAGAAAAAACACACAACCAACAGATTATATGGTTTAATACTTCTGTTAGACCTACACATTTTTTGCATACTTCCATGTCTATCGTAACTGCATGTTATCTGATCACATCCACTTTTCAAGAATTTATGTCTGTATATTCGCAACTGGAGTAGATTCCACTGCATTCAGTACATCTTTTTGTAATATTTCCAAAATGCTTCTCTTCAGTCCTAAGGCCCTTTAAAAATTACTAAAAACCACTAATGATGTCTCTCAGGATATTAACTTCACAGTGTGGCTTGTGCAGTTCTTAGACTCACCTTGTCCGCTGCCTTGCCAGGTATGGATGATGACCCCGGCAATCTTTGCCTTCCTGCCCAAGTCTACCATCCACACAGGGTTGTCCCCATAAAGGTTATCCAGGATCGTGCAGCTGTTCAGATTACGATTGAAGTCGCCATCAACTGCCCTTGACGCATGCCCATGAACAATTCTATTCCGGATGTGACGTTTGTAATGGCGTCGGCTGTTAATCCAACTTTCTTTTTTAAAAGCTAAGTTTTCAACTGTTGGGAAAAGAGGCGAAAATATGTAACATCCCCTATGGCGGACAAGTTTTATTACTTATCGATGCTTTGAGCTTTTGGATTCATACAGATTAAACTTTGGACAGGTTTTCAGGTCTATAACCGGCTCAACACGAGAGCAGAAGACCTCGATTTAAAAAGAGTGTGTGTAAGAGATAAAGTCTGATGTCAGTCACATCCCAGTGTAATGTAACACGTCAATACAGACCCGGGGCTCTACAGGCCACCAGGCTATAAAGACAGTCTTCCGATATTCAATCCGTGTTCAAAGAGTCTGACGACGAGGGGCGTACACCTACACCTTACAGTAAACAACAAAGCCAAAAATGCCGGGATGTTTCACCAGATTACCATCTACGTCAGCAGGTCGTAATATCTAAAGAGTTTTATTAAGATCATACTCACTACAAGGCGTGTCATCGTTCACCCGCATAAAACCCGAGCCGCAGTGACCTATGGAAACAAAATGAGGACTTTAGGAAATGGTTTTCTGGCCTATAATTATGCTCATACCTGGTATGTTAAACTTCAACAGTGAAGCCATGTGGCCGAGCTGCATATGCAATGCAAAGAATGATACAGGGCTGAGTTGTTTTTTTTTTATCGTGACAACTAATCCTTTGATAGCTTTTCTAAGCTACATGAAACGTGCCACAATAGACGGTTTCGGCCTTTCATAAATTATACCACAATATCTTACTGAGGTATTGTGTGATATTTAGTGTTTGGTGTATCACACAATGACGAGTGCTTTGGGTATTAGTGTTGATGAACTCGAACAACATTATAAACACCCGCTTCTATACAAGAGTCTATGAGAAAATATCGGACCAGGAATGTGATACAAGTCACTCACTGACGCCAGTGTATCAAAAACACCTCAATTATACATCTTGGAGACAATAACAACACAGCGTTTGTTTTATTTTAAGAAACCGATTCCATTCGGAAACTCGAAACCGTAGTGACTAGGCATATTTCTGAGCATTTTTCTTTATTGTTTTCGTATAAAATATTGTCAGAATGATAAAGGGGTATGGCAGTGGAACAAGGAGGGGGTAATGGTAATGTATGAGTATTAGGTATGGCAGAAATGCGCAGTGACGCGTCAAAAATGTAAGCCGTTTCATATGCGCAATTAGACGCTTGACTTGTGCAGTCATACATAAGGGGATGTTAGATTGTGTGTAGAATACAGGGGTCGTGGGACTGTCGACTGAAATTACCATATCAATAGCACAGGTATAGGCCGGCCGTCACAAATCACCTTACAGCTTTTGTGTCTTACAGTCAACTCGCCTGAATGGTTTTGGACCGAGTCCAAATCAGGGCACATTCCTGGGGCGGCAAATAAACAGGAGTCAATTCTCCTCCCATCCAACTAACAGATCGCCCACTATTTGGATATCAATACCAGACCCAAACAAAAACATTCCTCACTTTTAGTGGCATTTAGAGTTATAAATTTGCCTCCCAAACATTTATGTCGCATTAGCATGACATAACTTTATAAAATGTGCACTGAAAATTGTATCAAAACTTGTACAGGTTGACGTTTATGAGTGTTTACTCACAAAGGCAAAAATAAATACAACTGAATGTTCAGCTAAAAAATCCATAACCGGATCTCCTGTATTAACATAATACGGAGACGGAAGATTCTGAGGCTGCTCGCCATTCAAACCTGTGCATGTGTATACGTTTCTTAGGCTGTATTATGATGGTCCAGTAAAAGCAGGCGATGACATCATCAGTGTTCACTTACCTGTGTACGGGCAACCAAGAAGACCAACACGCATGCTTATCTTCTGATGCCACTCGATTGGATGGAACCGGACGTAACGGGCCACGAAAGGGGAATTCAAATAGTGAACCCTTTCCATGTGCTTGTCCATATTGCCGCCGAATTCCTGTCGTAAAAATGTAGAACATGAAGATCCCATGAGGAGCATATGCCCAGACCGGAAGCGTGATGTCATTTCCGGTCAAGGCTGGAGTCGTGCTGTTATCTACTCTATTCTGGGCGACATGCCTGGTGCTGATCGTGCGCGGGCTCCTCTAGCAGCTACTGTATCATGCAGCTACGTCATCGCCGTAAGGGGCTCGGTGAGTGGGGTGCTCGGGGAGGGGATCAACTTGGGGGTGGAGCATTGCCAAGGGGAGGGGAAGGCATCTCGGGGTAGACTCGTGCGCTATGTCAGTCATAGCGCTGCCGGGATTAGCGATGCGGAGGATCAGTGGTTAGCACGAGAGGACAGTTAGTAAAATGTTAGTTATGACGTCACAGCGTTTCCATGCAAGGTCCCGGGTTAGTCACGGAATATCTTCCGTCATCATGCACCGATTCAGGCTCATAGGCATTAACTGTATGATGTGAATGACAGATACAACCAGCAGAAAAGACAACCGTAAAAATCGTCACCGTAAATTTATTAAAACAGAACAGTTCACACACGAGTTAAAAAAAAAAAGTTTCGGTAAAAAGAGAAAAATACGAAACAGTATTTCAGAAATCATGCAATTATATTAATATTAAGACGTTGTTCACATACTTCACCCATTCGTACATGCGCAAAGCTCCGCATTACATAGCATTAAAGTTAATAATGTGTGGACATGCACTAGAGATGGGCTGAGGGATTAGTGCTTACCATGAGGTCCTCTGTGTGGATATCAGGTATAAACTGATGGGTAGAAGTGTTAGGCGGTGATGTCCACAACCAATGATTCTACAAAGAAGAGTTGAAAATGAACAACAAGCCGTTACAAAACCATCCCTGTCCATGTTACCCTCCCCCTGAGGAGAATGGAGAGGATTTCGCCACAGCCGAGTATATTTGTCATTATACCATATTATCCAATCACCACCGCAACAGTAGAGATATATTATTGGTCGAAGGGTCGAGTGAGTAAAGCGCCTGTCCGGACGAGTAGCCTTCCCCCGACACTGGCCTAAGAACTGCACAGCTGTACCCGTATGCCTGACAAAGGATCGGAAGGTATCTAGAACTGGGGCAGGGAGCCTTCAGATCTTGTTGACAATGGGTCACAGGTAATTAAATACAGTCAAGATGAACGCTGATGGCTTTTCTCTCTCCTTCGTTGTTGCCCGTGGATTGGATGGGTGTTCGTGTGTGTAGATAGTTGATCTAAAACCTTCAACATCTAAATCTGAACAACAATCGCTGACTTGGGAAGATACATATACACGTGTATATACATACATTAAAAAAAACTTAACTCTGCTATTAATACATTTCGACTTGCTTCACTTACACCCAACAGAATACATAAAACTTCTCATTTATTCATTAACTATTACCGTTGTCAAGAAGTAATTATGGACTTCGCTCATGAACGAAAGTAAATAAGATTCCATTTATGTAAATAAAAATAACAGTTTCAAACGGGAGTATAACACATCTACGATTTAGTAGCTAACTCGGATCGATTTCTAAAGAAGCATTTAATTGCCAAAGGCGGTCTGTCACTCTCCTACTACCACGTCGAGTAATCGTTGACGACAACAGCAACAACACTATAGGCCCTAGTCTGTAAGCTGGTTACATGATGCCTGAAGGCGGATACCTTGGCGTCCAGATGGTTGGCGTCCTTGTAGAAATACCAGACTCGGGTGTCGTTACTGTAGGAGACCTTGAATCGCGTGACCCAGTGTTTACGTCGGGTGTCCTCTCTCCCTTTGGTCAGAATGCCTGTTATCAGTGTCGGTGGACCAACATCGACTTGTATCCATTGGTTCTCTGAAATTGCCACCCATATTGTTACTGTAGTAAACTTATATTGCGGCCATCCACGAATTAGGAATGGTGACAGTAAAGTTATACTGTGCCTATTGTTGGGGCGGAGATATCCTTTCAACTTTTTAAAAGAAATATTATGAACAAGATGCTCTCGCGGTAACCTGCAACTCTGATATAATCACAGAAAACCGTGTGTTGAATGAATGAGCATATCGCCAGTGGGACAATTATGAGTCTTCTCACCAATGTTTTCTACATGTTTCAGTTGACAAGAAAATGTATAGGTTGTGTCTTGGACACAAGCTGGTAGAAGGAACTGCCACTTCACATACCAAAACTGCATCTCTAAACTACAGTGTTAAAGGACAGAGCATTTCTATTTTAAAGAACAGTCATGATATACTTCATGATAAGACAAATTCCTTTTTACGAATGAGGGCAAAACTTAACAGCATTCTCTTGAAATTTCTAACAATTCATCCGAACTTAACACGTTCAAAAAGTGCCCAAACCACTTTCAGTGTAATATACCTAACACGGCTTTAGGCACGGGTGAGGATGAGGATACCTACACGGGGATTATTAAGTTAAGGAACAGTTTTTATTACGTGCTAGGCACAGCTCAATTGGCCGTAAAAAACCCAGTGGTACCACACAACCTTATGGTGCTCAGATAGAGGTAACAGATAGCTCACTGAGAAAAACAACCTGCTGTATAGTGTGGTGGAGAGACCACTACAGACTTAAGGTTACCAATTGATTGCACAAGATTATATATGTGGCATGAACCAGGATACCATAGTCCATCCACAGCATCTCGTGGATTATCTAAAATAGTTTAAGCGATGAAAACGCGTATATCACCGTCAGTCAGTGTGGTTTAATCGTACATTAATTCGGCTCGATTCACCCAAGCATGGCCGAGTTAGTCAGGTGGTTCTAATGCATTCCACGACGAGCTAT
Source organism: Acanthopleura granulata (assembly GCA_016165875.1). Taxonomy (NCBI): domain Eukaryota; kingdom Metazoa; phylum Mollusca; class Polyplacophora; order Chitonida; family Chitonidae; genus Acanthopleura; species Acanthopleura granulata. The sequence goes on from JABBOT010000001.1 coordinate 22,731,605, forward strand.
CGGTTACAGGTATAGGCACTTGTCCCCGATCCTATCTCAGCCAATTACGATCATTTGTTGTGGTCCCGGCAGGAGCAGCGACAACATACAAACTTGTATCCAAGTCAGCAAGAATCCAGAGCAACACAAGGGTTTTACTGATACAAGCTGTCTATATAATATACATACCCTAGAGCTAAAAGCGAGACATACCCAGCAAAGAATTGAGAACATTTGAATGAGCTGTGCGTGAAAGATGGAACCCTCCCTGTCCATATCCAGTTACCGCCTCCTCAACCAATGGCACATATGTTAATGAGTGACGCCTTTCTTCCTCTGCACAATGTGCTTCAAAACCCGCAAAGACGATTTCAAAAAAGATTTGCTCGTACGAGGGAAACACTGATCGGAATTTACTCAACTTTTAATCGCGCTTAATCGCTGGGCATTCAGCGCCTTAGTTATATATTCTTCTGGCCAGGTCATTCAAGGATAGAATTAAACGTCTTAATGCTCTAGTCAGTGGGATATACCGAGACCTAGCATTACGGATGATCAGTTCAAGGAGGACCCACAAATTACTGACTTGAAAGAGTGGTTAACATAAGAATAGCTTAAACAAAGGCAGAACAGAATCAGTCTCTATTAAATTCTCAAAACATGTACAAAGTACACACCATCTTGTTTCTTGGAGCACCACGCCTTGTTGCTAAGAATGTTGCCATCTTCCGGCTGACAAGACCTCTTTCGTTTCCGAGAAGAAAACGACGAGGCTGTCATCTTGCCATAGGGCGGCAGGCCAATCGGTTCTTTACACACTGGAATCAAAATTGCTACACGTTCAGGAACTATGGTATAATACATAACACAGGCACTAAATTTATGTTGTGATACAATTGCCACACTCTTTGCCATGACTAAAATTTATTACACTTTGAACACACGTTAGTACATGTTTCTCTGAAGGGTCCATAAATACACTGCACAAACCCCAGGCATAAAATATTTCTGACGACAGGAAAATTCAACATGCAGGAAGTGAATTGTCTTCATTGTTCGTAATGTCAACTGGTTTCCATATACCTAACCAAGCAACATCATTTGTGTTGTGTTAAAATAATGAATTATAATCTTACATTGACAGCCAAAGACTTCCACCCTCATACTGGGGTGTCGGTGCCAGTGGACGGTGTGAAACTTGATGAAGCGGGCGATGATTGGAGTGTCCAGGTAGGAATGTTTCACTCCATACGAGTCCACATTGCCCTCAAACACCTGAAAACCAGCAGAAATACAACTTAAAGCAGTGGACAAGGAGTGGTCGTTTTCCTTTAATAGTTCGTTTATTCAGATTCAATCCATGTTCTTCAGGATATGAAGTCGGAGACAATGAATTAAATAACGAAGTCAACCATTCGTAATAAGTGTGTATGGGGAAGATTATACAGGCTGTTGTGACAGATTTTTAGACGGATCGACCTGTTGACTGATTGATATTTGATATCAAACTGCCAAGGGTCAAAAAATGATAACTTATTCAGATATTGTCTTTCTGTACTACAAAACAGACAGTGAATGTATGTTACACATAGCTCCAAACGCATGGCTCATACATCCGTGACATGTTTTCAAGACATACACAGCAAAAGCTCGGCTAATCAAGATGTACAGAAAGTCTAGGAAGCTCTCATGTCCACCTGATATCTAACATTAATCAAATGTATTTGAGTATCAGAGGTGATGGACATTATAATTCTGAAGTGCAAAAAGGAAGAGAACGATTCAGTGGAGAGGTCAAGGAAAACAATACTGCAATCAACATTTTTTTTTCATTGTTTTTTTTTTACTAAATAACATGCAGCCAAATGTATTTTTCTCTGTCATTCCAAATAATACATTTAGAGTTGGAATAGCTTTTAAGTGCATGGTGAGTAAATTTACATGAGAAAATAACAATAAAAACTCCCATTCTCGTCCTTGGCATTCATCATTATCAGAATAGTCGAAAAATCTCAATACGGAATAAAAAAATTATTTTGCATTTTATCCAGTCAAAACAGATTTAATATAATAAACACATGTAGTTTACCATCAAAACAAGATGTTTTACACCTAGGTTTCTGTATGGGACCAGACGTTCAGTTTCAAACTCGAATGTCCCGGAGGACCCATTAAGAACATTTCACAGAAGTAAAATGGTCATGCTCTGAAGACCGCGCACTATAATATGCTACATAAGTACAAGCTATAACATACATAGGGCCAGGTTTATATAAGTCTATTCGCCTAAAGGATCCACTCGGTGTTCTTGGCGATAACAGCATAAAAGATGTATCTAATATGGGTATGACCTCACATAGCTGTGGTTTACGCAGGGAAGTGTGCTAACTGTTACGACGGACCTTAGCTCTGGAGTCAGCGGCTTCTCTTTACCTAGACCCCACTGGGGCTGACATACAAGTGCTTTAGATATTTATCACTGTAGGCAAACCGTTGATGATTTACATCCTATCTGCACAAACAATTACCCTCTAGCTATTCAGCGGATCTCCACCAATGTTTTTGTGACTCCCTGTCAAGTTACGTATGCGGTAATATTAACAATATGACAGTGACAGTGAAAAAAATTGTCACAAATTTTATTAGACAAGTTCTGGTTTTGCGTTTTGATGTCACTTCTAGGAACCCAGGCTTGACGGTCCGTGTGATAACTCACCCGCTGGTTACCGTACTGGTCTGTAACATATTGCCAGTTGAACGCGTCCATACTGTAGGATGCCATAAAGGCGGTCACCCACTCCACCCCGTCACCTCGACCTTGTGTCATCAGGCCGGTTACCTGGTGAAACACGAAACAGGGTATGTAATATCTTCGCCTGTAGTAAAGCACATAACTACACGGATTATCATAAAATGCACACCGCCTAAAGAAGCTACACATAACTCTGCAGAAAAAAAACAGAAACTTATTAAACTGTGACAAACGACACACAGATAGTGAAGGCGTGAGAAAGTGTGTAAAGGAAATGAAAATAAACATGACATAAAGACGTGCCAATACCTACTTGTATACTGACGGTTTAATTAAGCCAATAAGATAAGGATGTGGTACAGAAGGTTTTAAGTACAGAACTCATGTGGTAGGCCTACATTATAGAGGCCATGAGACGGCATACAGGGGGTCAGTATATCGGGAATAGGTTGGGTCGCCAGAGCAAGGTTCTGGGAGTTTAGGAAATCAGACGGGTGCCCAGCTGTTCAGGCTGTCAAACTGCCTACTGCAGGTGCACTGACTACACTCGGTTACAGTTATATAGCTCTGACCTTTTGTTCGGTGAACATTTCTCCGATTAATTACTGCATTAATTCGGCATTATCATAAATTTACTGCGAGGAAACCAATAATGACAAATGTCACTGACATTATGAAAGGCGTTAAACGTCTTAAAGGCTGCACCAGTCACTGGGTGTATTTACGAAATTCTCAAGCAGTGTTAGCCTACACCCCAACAAGTATTAACCGAATGCGATCCTGTGGTGATCCGACTGAACACTCCATGATAATTGATATGGAGCTCATACGCTATATAATCTAACAGATACTTGGTTATAACAATGTAGAAAAAACTCAAACGGATTTACACAGGCAAGAGTGGAAATAAATAGAGAGCTACGCGAATCACCCATAATTTACCCATTTGCTAAACAGGCCGGTCGGGATACTTCAGGTATAGAGTTTTCTCAAATTGCTCCTGATGATATAGCAACTGAGGTAATTGTCAGGCAATTGATCTAGGGGAAACAAATCACGTGAGACTGGTAGATCACGAATACGGTAGGACGCCATGCTGGGGGAGGGGCGGGTCATGGCCCTGGAGTTTCTCCACGGTTTGACAATTAGACGGGTTCTATGGCAGCCTGTTATTTGGCCATCACCTGGTCTAGTGACTGTGAGTGGAGCCTGAGCACCAGACTCGCCCCGTGGGACACACGATAGCTCCCTAACCACAGGGTATTGACTATCAATCTGACATAATATGATACGGGACGGCACAGACCTCACATACCCATAAATTGCCGACAATATGAATACCATCACCCCTTTGTAGGGCGGGTGCTTTTTCTCGTGTGAGCCAAAGGACAAATGGAGACAAGTAATTGTCTCCCATTTTCTTTATGGAGGAAATTTTTTAGATCATACCAGGATGGGGGGTCGGGGAGAGAGTTAAGATTGGGCCACCGCCCGTGGGGTTCCCTATATCTCCACCCAACCACCATGGGCTTCACTTCAGACGATGGCCTGTGGCTTAAGTTTCAGCTGTTCCCTCCGGTTATTTATTCCCTAAGCTCACCTTTGAAATCAGTTATTTAGATCACCTCTGCGACAGTTTGCTTTGATAGTATGTGTTAACAGTAACTAACACCGCACTGAACAAGTGTCCTCGCTGACTCTGTAACCAGCCAAAACTTCGCGGACCTGTTCCATCTTATTCAAGCGTTCACGTAAGTTTGCTCAACAAACCGGGCGGGCGTCACGGAGGTGAGGCTTGTGGACCCACTCAGCCCGACCGCCTGTTTAACGGGCTAATTAACGGGTCGGAGGGTTCACCGAGACCCGCCAGGGTTTGTGCAGCAATTAGAGATAGGCCTCCGTGTCCCTCAAAAAGAACTAGGCTGAAATAGAAAGTCGCAGAGACAGTGGAAGCGGTGATATACCTTAGCCGCCACTCCCAAGTCGACCTGCAACCATTCCGAGCTGGATTTGTATTTGGCGCACCAGCCCAGCTTGTTTGGAAGGTAAATCCGGGCATACTTCTCGTGACAATGCTTGTCCCACTCCTGGGGGTAGGTAGACGATGCCGTTATCTGCCAGTCCTGGATCTTCCCGGTAATCATACCCAGGGGTCCATTGTTCACACACACTGTAACACAGAGAAAGAAAACAAAGTTCATCTTTTGTTACATCATGAGTCTCTAACATGAGTACCTGCAGGGAACAACTGTTCCAAGTGTCTATATCTGTAACACACGAATGAAAACGTGCATTGAATTGGCATCGTCTACATCTAGACTTTCTGGAAACATGATCAGTCCGCCGTGGTTGACTGTAATCAACAACATCCACAGACTTCCTAGAAAAATGATCAACCAGTCGTGTTTCTTTGCATTGTCGTCCGCTATATCTAGACTTTCTAGAAAAGACTTTCTAGTTATCATCTCCATTTAGACTTTCTAGAAAAATTATCAACAAATTGTGTCTCATTCCATAGTTATCATCTCCATCTAGACTTTCTACAATAGTGATAACATGCATGACCCTGTGTCTTTGCTCCGACACAACACACGGAAGTTGGCAAAGAAGATGTACCATTTATTTCTCACTAAATCTAACAGAACACACGGTAATTCCGCAGTAACATAATAATAATGTGACAAAACACTCTAACTGTGCTTCTCGGTACAACACCTATATTGTTAACTGTCATGCTTATATCACACGTTACATTCCGAAGACCAAGCGACAACTTTGTGAAAAATAAACACTATTTTCGCAGATAGAGGTGGCCCAGATTGTCTGAAGTAATTAAATTTAACTAGCAAAACCGGCAAAAAAAAAACAGTGCATCTAATGAAGCTTTCACGAAGCTTCGCACGAAAAACTTTCTTCGCCATTTGACGTCATTTGTGAAGGAAAGTTTGCGTACGAAGTTCTGTGAGAATGGTGCCTGATAACTCTCTGGTCACATATAAGACATGGAGACAAACCACATCTGCGCCCTGTTCCACAAAGCAATCGTAGGCTAAGTCGACTGTAACTACCATGGCTATCTCTTTAACATGAGTTGTCACGGTGGTTACAAGAAACTTCGCCTACGACTGCTTTGTGGAACATGGGCCCGGTGTGCTGAGCACGTGCTTGGAAAAACGCCACAAACATTCATCAAAGACGTGGATTTTGTTTCAAATTTTATGCTTAAAAGACTTTCGTGGAAGATGTGAAGACGTGCAGGTACAAAAGTGTGACAGTTCCTTCTTGGTACTAAGCGCTTAGCTTCAAAGGCAGGGCCTTCACCACAGAGAAAGCTGTATGTGGCTCATTATACCGTCGATCTCTGGTGTTGGGGTAACAGATGGAATACAGAACCCCACATTAGGCCTGATTTATACAGCTCTCCGCTATGATTTACTCATAAAGGCTATCGGGTGATCGGTAGATTAACCCGCTGAGTGACCACTTGTTTGTTAGTGTCAGAAACACCTGTATATACCTGTATCATTTCTACGCCCGACACTTGATGGCCAACAGAAAAAGAGACACGAGCTGTGTATATAACTAGAAAGTAATACCGAACTCGGTCCAGGGTCTCCCGGGCCTCAAAGAGTAAGGGAGGGGTTGGGGGCGAACTTCAGGGACAGATTAGGAATCGAATCCCTCTCATATATGAAGAGGTCTCGGGGAGCTGTCGCCGGTGATATTTGTCAGGCTTTGTCGTCTCAAGTAGACAGCCAGGGAAGTGACAGGACATGGGCATAACTACATCACAGTGTTTCTCTATCCCCTTCAGTTCCTGGCGGTCCATTTCTGGTATGTTCTCTGACAGTAGCCGATAACATATCACTGATCGCTATTTAGCGAGGAATACTGCTTTCCTAGTGTCCACGAACAGAAGGCTCTGATCCATAAAGAGATGTGAGCTTTGAGGTCATTGTAACTGCCCTGACGACTTGTTTTGTAGAAATATCCCCAAGTACAATATGGTTGAAATACGTGCATCATGGGGCGAATCATGAAGAATGCATTGGCTTTCTTGCGGACATACGTTGCCATCTTCAACAGTTAAGATGACTTTTGATAATGTATATTTTACAAACGCCGTGATGTAAGTGTCAAAAAGTGGTTCGTAAGAACAACTACTGGAGCTAATTTTACATCAGCTGAAAATTACCGACAATTGAATTACCACGACAACTGCACACTATCCAAAGGAAAACAACAATTAAGTCATAGACACAGCAAAATGGCAATTTTCGATATCATTTGATTAAAGTTATATTTAATACCAGGCAGTACAATTTCCATTTTCGGCCACGTGACGAAATTCCAATAGTGGTCTTTACATTTCGGGTTATGGCGCCGCAATGTCGTGGCACACTAATTTTACTCTCCATAGACAGCAGTATAATACTGCATGCCATACACTGGGGACATTTCATAAGATTTTACCCCACCCTCAAAAAAACTACGTCAATGATGTGATAAAAGCCAAGCCAAGCAACCATAAAACGAAATATATTCCGGTTATAATAGAAATGAAATTCCAGGAGATGGTAAAAGGCTTTTTTCTGGACTTAATAATTATGTCATGCAGTTGCAACTATGTCCAACAATTATATAGCAACACCTCATAGCATCTACGACATCAAAGGGCCAGTGGAAAATCATGCAGGAAGTGGTTACTTCGTACTACCTTATGAAACTATACAACACAGACAGTATACATTTAAGGCGAAAAGACTCATACGAAGTTTTATGAAATTGGCCCCAGCTATAATAGAAAATGTCTGGCATTTCAGATCACACGGAGGGGGTTGTGTAAGCTGTATATGCGATATGATAAAAGGGCGATTTCTCCAAAAATAAAATAAGGAGATTATCCAAGTACTTGACCTCATACATATACACTATATCAAAAGGAAATAAAGTTTATTCTGAAAAAAGAGCTTAAAACCAACAGCTGATGTATGCAGCATATCACATTTAATTTATTTATCTTGGAACATTTGTGTTGTGTTAAGTTATTACCAAAAGACAACGAAGGTGACTTTTTTCAAATAAAATCCGAACAGATGTTTTGTACATATGTCTATGTTTTTAAGTAACTCACATTTCCACTGGTTAGAAAAATTCCCTTATCATTGTGTCTCTCTATTCCAACATCATGGAATAACCGCAAGATTCATTTGTAGATGACATATAATACAGACCAAAAAGGGACATTCATGGAAGGCGCTGACCGTGGAGAAAGCTTTACATTATCGGTGGAGAGAGGGTTAATTTAATTTTGGGACAAAGTAAAAGCCTGGTAAAGCAGCGAGGGGTGAGCTCGTAGGAACACTGACAGGCTCTCTTCTCTCTGTCCATGTAGGTTCCGCCTGGAGGCGGGATATACATTAATGACGAGGTGAAAGAACTGACACTCAGGCTGTTCGCCACAGTTTCAGTAGTCCCCACACAACGAGGGCATATAAGAAAAGTGTGACCCAACCAATTAAAACCAGTGACTCGGAAAGCCTGCCTACCGCCTTAAAATGTGGGGTCTTTCAGCTAACGGAGGCAGTTTTGTTGACATATTCTCTTAGCTTTTGGATGTTTTAATTCTGTGAGTATCAATTCCATCTTGGAATGTGTATACACACCACCGTAAAACCAGAATAGAATTCCACTTGTTCCCAACAAATACGTCTGTGTAAACTTGTCTCTATCATAAACACCAGTGCATAAAAAAAGCGATAAATGATTTCTTCGCAGTGCTTGTCTTATGGAACATAAAACGCAGAAACCTTCAGTATATGTGAAATGTTGTATTAATTTTCGCGATTCACCCCCGTAAACAATGAATATGATTAACGTCCTGAATGTGAGGCCTGAAGGCATGAACTCCAATCATTCTGTATCTACACGGTGTACTAGTTCAAAGTTAGTCTTTATTGCATGAAATATGATGTCTATCTCCCACATCTAGTTCTACCACGTGCTAACGATTACGGTGTATTTATTACAAACGTAAAAATCACTCAAGCTTGTTAAAAAAGAAACACAGCTTCATACGCAGATATCAGTACTTATACCTGTAGGCATGTCGTCATACATGTTCTACATTAGGTATACAGTTTAATATAAACATCACACCACGATGCTATCTGCTAACATGAAACAGAATAAACGTATATAAGTGTGTCGTTAACGTATGGAAAATGCGTAAGCAACAGGTTTTTAATACCAGTGTTTTCGGGCAACTCTTAACCGTACTAAATTAACTGAACGAACACGTCATAAAGTTACCATTGCTCATTCAATATCCAAAGTTATTAGATATATTAGATATACTAACCTTAGACAAAAAAAGGTAAGACATATATAAGCGTATCAGGTACCCCATATCAACGACAGAGCATGTGAAAAGGGCACTGTGAAAACTTTATTATCCTGTAGAATCACAATGCACCGACCTATATGTATGTAGGACCCGGCCATCAGTACTAGGCCCATATACCTAAAGCTGTTTCCGCTACACACAAAGTCTCTGGTGAACCTTTTGTAGCGAACTACACAACAGCATGCGTGTGTGAAAATAGTCCAGGAATAGGGGCCAGTCGCAGTTGAATAGCCATTATAAATGTGGACAGCAAGCAGTAATGACCAGCTCTGGTGACCGCTACCTAGCTAGCTATAAACCTCACTATCACCGAGTTCTGTCATCGTTAACACAGTGACCGATGTTCCCCATTTGTAATGAGGGGTTCAATCGTTAAAACCTCGCCCCTCTCAATTTGCTTCCACTAATTTGGGTCTAACGACACAGTAAAAATAGATGATCAAATGAAACGTTCAAAGTGATCTATATTTGATATATTATATATATTTTGCTTTATAAGTATATTTTGTGCTGCTGGTGTATAATTATACGGCTCTTCTGTGTGTCCCGTGGGAGATGTTCCCCGCCCTAACACCGATCTATCCACCAGGTAAGCTTGCTAAGGCAGCCACACCTGTTACTGTCCATGTACCTGCCAGACCATCCGGTCCTCTTTCAGCGGGCTATATACCCGTGCACTGCACACCAAATATCGGCAATTCTTACCCACGCTGGCGTATAAAAATCGTCGAAAGGTTATGCAAATATGTCGAGGTATTTTCCATCTGTTCACTTTTCACGAAATATTCGTAAAATGACAAGGTCTGTATATGATTCGATACAGTTATGCAGGTGGAAATTAGGGCATTTAAAGAAAATTAAGCCGACCAGCTTTTTAGCTGAAAGATCACCGAAATAGCAGACTGCATACACAGTGGTATCGAATTCTTTCTAGCCGAGCAGTTTTCTCCGCGGGTAGGCATGTTTTTCACTACTAACCACAGGTAGACGATTCACAAGGCCAAAGTCGCCCCGGGATATCCTCTCTCCAACGCTTGGCGGCTTCCTTGAGTGACGGCTGGCCTGGGACCCCTACTATACCTCGCACATATTTGTTTTCAGCCTACGATCAACTCGATCTATCTGTTCATTAATTGGTCCTTTGGTTTGCATATTTGGAATAGTTCCTCTTGGAGCATGAAGTATGTCACACTATTTGGTGACGATGGACAAAAGGACAAGATCTATGTGCTGGATGTGCCTCAGCTAACCACAGGCTTGTATTTTGGGGGGCTCTTTTGTACGTCCTTTTAAAAATGAGCAAGACGTTTACCTGTTTTCAATGGCTGTAATGGTCTAACACTGCCCTAGTGTAATTATTTGCGCGGTGAGACGATGAGACTTTAAGGACATCGAGCAAACTATGCAGATAAAGAGGTGGCGGATATATGATTCTGTCATATACAAACCGTCATTTACCCACCCTTGAACTCTCTACATAGGAGCAAAGAAATACCAAGGAGGAAATTAGCTTAACGAGTTGGGAAGAGGTCTCCTATCCGACTGGGGGGGGGGGAGGGGGAATATCACAGGCATACATAGCTCTATCTAACACGCTTCGCTAACAACAGTAACATAACCGCTACCATGTTTCCGGACAATTTAGTACCAAAGGAACAAATAAGTGGTTCGTACAGGTTGTTGGTGTTTAACCACATATTTATCAATGTTGCAGCTATAAACTATGGAAGAGCACTTCAGGTTTAATTGTCTGAAAAAACTTGGTAAATAACCCACAGACATTTCATAGGTTACTGGTTAGAAATTGCGTAGAGGCTTTCGCGTGTTCTTGGACATGACAGAGTGAGGTGTGATTGAGGTAATCGTGATGCTGCATTTTATTAAGTCATTGCAACTTCTACAAAAGTCTGGCCAAGCGATAAAAACAGCAAGGAAGCTTTCCGTGTAAGCAATCCTCAGGCTATGCAGGGCCAAAAGCTCTCATCTTTGTTCAACACGAAGCCAGGTGACCACAAATATATGGCATGTATAAACTTGCGATGGACTTTGCTTTTCACGAAATAAACACAATGACATAAGGATAAAGAGATCACATAATCTAACTTTTATGTGACGTCTGTTAGATCGGGTAAAGGAACAGGCGAGGTCTGGATTTGGAACTCATGGATTTCACATGTTCTGTATACATACGTTTACAAAAAAGTAGCCTGTATGAAGTCTGCTTTCTTATCAAGGGGTTCCCGTATGCATTTCTCTTGAATAACCAGGCGCAAGGACAAATGGCTGTGTACAAGTAACATGTTGTAACTGTGTAGAACACCCACATGCAGACAATCTGTGCTCCACATTCGTGTACAGTAACTAATCGCCTTTCGTTTTAACTGTGAAAATACTAAGACAAATGACTGCTGTGTTTGACTGCAGTTTGTGTTGTTAGCACGAGTGTTACTGCAATAAGTCGTAACGTAACTCAAAAACAGCTACCCGTGTAACCCATACGTTAACAGAGCGATATTCAAACTACGCGAATACGTCAATATGTCGTCAGAGCAAAACCAAAGCTAGCCGTGAATTTAGTTACAGTAACCATCACCAATGGATCCAACAATATCTTCACTTCAATGAGGAGCTGCGCGATAACGTTTGGGGTGGTGGAGGTTCGCTGGAACCAAGTGGGGAGTCCCAGATAACGTGCACGTGCAGGCCCGACATTGGCAGCACCAATGGGTAGTCATTTTTATACTCTCATGTAACCACGTGATTAGAACAGACTCTGGTCTTAGTGAGCTTCATGTGTATACCAATGAAACCATGCAAATGGACGGTCTGTGATACGGTGGGGAAATTTGCCTCGCAGCCTCCTTCAGGTTGCGGGGCCTCCGTGGCCGGGAGGTTTAGCGCGCCAGCGCGGAGCTATGACCCCGTGCCTCTCATCAATGCGGTCGCCGTGAGTTCAAGTCCAGCTCATGCTGGCTTCCTCTGCGGATGTACGTTGAAATGTCCGCGAGCGGATGGTCTTCGGCTTACCCCGAGCTCTGTCCGCTTTTCTCCCACCGTATTGCTGGCTACCGTCGTATAAGTGAAATATTCTTTAGCACGGCGTAAAACACCAATTAAATAAATAAATCTTTCAGCTTGCACCATGCATGGTGTGTGAAGAAGAGGTGCTTCCAGACGAAGCTGGACCGAGAGTTAAAGATGAGGCGTTGACACTGAAACATGTTACAACCTTCCACTGGATAAATTACTTATACTTAAATTTCAAGAATTCCTTGAAATCCACCATTTACAATCTTAACAATACGGACAAATACACTCACTGTAAGCTTGTCAGAAAAGAACTTTCATTGCGATTTTCGCTTCGGCTCGCCCTTTGACGCAACATGCCTAGTTTATTCAGGCGTTCCGGAGAAAGTATTCAGACCCCGGTGAAACGCGTGTCCTCAGTCTACGTCAACAATACGGACACTACGAGGTGGCCGACACGCCGGGGTAAATTTGCTGAAGATGAGTACTTTAACGCCCCACCTTCCTGTCCGCGGTTCAGTGTGTGCACGTAGCCATATAAGGTAAAAAATTGGATGGTAAGATTGAATTACATTCCTTAGCAACGATAATTTATTTCCGTTGGGACATGTTAGTTTTTTCAGGGAAATCTTTACATCTCAACAGGTGAGTCAAAGTCTCTCGCAAATAAATTTCTCCTGATGTTAAAACATCATGCCTTAATCGTTTAATCTATGAAGGATAGCTTGCGTGTAAGTGTAACACTACATACATCTTACGTAAGAAATTTCATGAAACTCAGATTGATCCACAATAAATTATATTGTGTCCGCAGACTGTTTTTAATTCAATTCTGAAGAATTTGCGTTTGAGTATGTAACTTTCGAACTCTTTCGTGTAAAGAAAGGCAAAGCTTCTGATACACAAAGATGATGGGATAAGAAAATCAACCATAATTCAGCATTCGAACAAAATGACTAATCATAGATCATTAGTCAGACAAGACGGCAAATCACAACATTCGGACAAGACCACCAATCATAAATCAACACCATGACAAAGCCAGCAATCATAGATCAACACTGGGACAGCACAACCAATTATGGATCAGCATTCGTACAATGAATGCCAATCATGTCCAAGGTACTCAGTATGAGATTTGAGAAAATCCAACAACATGGCTCTTGTACCATCCCAGCCTGTGTTGTTCCAGAGACATTCTTAACGAAATAGACTGATCCGTGGTAGACACACGAGAAATGTTTTGGAGGTCAAATAAATGTAAAGCTTGCTCTTCTTATCGCACTTGGTGACATGACTGAAGTATTGTGAGTGTTAGGTGCTCTAATCACCCGCCATTCTGCTGTGATAGCGTCCCGGACGTCGTCTCCACCTTACCATTGAAAGTCCACGCAGATTCCGCCAACGAGTAAGCCATACCAAACACCTAAGTGTTGTGAAATGTCAGCTAATGTGCGGTAAAGCTGTGGTAATTTGGAGATGAGGAGAGCTAATTGTGACAGGTATAGAGCCTGGTGTTAGCACCGTCCTGTCAGAGGTTATGAAAATATGCCCGCCTTGTCTCGGGCTTTCTCCCACCAGCACTGGCCAGACAAGAGATGAGTTGCCAACTACAGAAAAAATTCACCGCAGTCAAAACTTTGTTTACCCGCGAACTGTCCGAGCCAATTGCACATAACGTGACAGCACGTCCATTGTTATAGGCCGGCTGACACTCGGCCTATTTAGCTGTCCTGCCACTGAACTCTGTATGTAACATTACATACAGTACCTTATCCAAAACAAGCTAACAAGCACAGCCTCTTTCGCTCTGGTACGTTGCCCATTTATTCGGAAACAGATTCCATAGTGTACTGTATAACCCTGCAGGTAATATTCATCTTCAGAAACGATGGCTGTTGTTTACCTCTCCACAAGTCACTGCTGACCCCGTGTTATATTTACCATGACTTATACCATATGCTGTTTGCCTTCTTACACCAAGTGTTAATGCCGACTTACAGCATCAGTTTTGAAGTTACCTCGTGGCGCAAACTATTTACTTTCTGACGTAAGCTAAACAATATTCCCAATTTTTGCCACCTTGCCTTTAAACCATTTCCAGCTTACCAATACCGCGGGGTACAGCTTCTCCTCACACGTATACGCAAGTTGCTTCACTAATTTTACTTATGAACTCACTTGTCAATCACAGAAAATGTCATTTAGATTAGATCCCTCCGTGTTCATGTTTAAACTGACACCGCCAATACATTCGACATTATGCTTGATCAGTACCTAGCAAATAAAGCATTCCGGCAGAAATGTTCACAGTGTAACTCGCAAATTACTTATAGCGTGTGAAGCGATTGGGCCCATTCTATCCTTGCTGTAAACACACATTCACCAGAACTCTCTTCAACTGTACCATGCAGTTCCGTGTATATAAACATGCTGGCTGTGACCGTGGAGTTGCACAGCGTTACGTAACATGTGTTACTGCTCACACCCCTGCCATCATGCATGGAATAGGGCATCATATAGTGCATCTCTGGTTGCCATGTGTTCCTGACTGTGACGAAATGCATGCTGTGCTGAACTGTCCATCCTGCTGACAAGTACGTCATACTAATTCACCTCGCTCTATAAAACATCACACTGACGCTTAATCTAACGATTCTTGGAGTTTTTTGTGTGCCTTGTTTCTTGTAGTGATAATGCTTCTGCATTTCACGGATGCCTGTCGCTTGACAGGGCGTATTCTAAAGGCGTTAGTGTTCGCATTAAATTTAATGTGGGCGAAAGAAACAGATGTGATTTGTGATGCTATTTTGAATGTGAGCTGATTATCTGTGAGTCAATAGCCCCTATGACGTCACCAGCCTGCCTGCTCCGGGGCGTTCGACCTTGTAAAGTGGTAATTAATCCAGCCTTTGACGTGTTAGTATTTACTCAGGTGAGCCTCTCTTCAGAAAGCTGATGGTAATAATCATGGACCATAAAAGTAATGTATATAATAACGCATTCCATATCTGCTCTATTTGAACTGGTTCAAAAAAGTTGGATGGCAGACCCTCATAGAGCTGGTCGACTGTCCCGTCTGGGAGGGATTATCTATAGATAGAGGGGAGAGAGAGTGGAGAGTTTACCTTGAGCACTACAGAGTCCCACCAGCACAAGCAGGGCCACCAGGCCAGTAGTCCACCGTGCCAGCATCTGCCAAAAAACAGAACAGAGAATTAAAGTCAACAGAAAACAGTCAGTATAGTCCGATCCTGCTTTTGTATCGGGCTGGACTAAAATCTCCTTACTACAGGTTATATAGCTTCTTCAAAGTATCATATTTAAGAGCAATTTGTATTGAGTGTGTGTAAGTATATGACCTTACCAGGAGGGAACACCTTCTGTCGTGTATAAACAGCCTGGGAAAGACCTGCCTTGTAAAAGAGCACGCTTTCACCTGAGGGAAACATGCCTGTAGGTATTTCTGGGTATATGAGGAGGACAATAGATGGTTGAAGCTCCAATAGATCACAGGGCTGTGCTTATGTACTGACCAGCTGAGTGACGATGTCGCTGCATGTTTACCAGCCCGCTGTCACCTCAAAGACACACACTATAGTAAATGTCCACCTGTACAATACAGTAGATAACGATTCCTCTCGTCTTGAAATCTTAACAGAAACATCTTTTATACCAATAAAACACGCAGAGGTCTTATCGCCACGTGGACGTCAGAATACAGTACTTTCGTTATCTACGAATCCTTAAGTTTTCATCAAGATGCTTTTGGAGGTTTCAAATGAGATCAAAACTAAATATACCCACATGAGTTAGAGCTAGTGACTACACTGTTTGTTGAAAAACCTGCCTGCTCGATACGGGGTAGAATAAACTCTTTATTTTATCCAGCAGTTACGTGTAGTATGAGGTTTCCAACATGTGCAGTTTTGAGGACTGTCTCCTGCAGTGATCCAGTACAATGAGATAAACATTAACCTAACTTATCTGTCTACAGGAGGTAAATATAAATACATTACGAATCTTGACACTGACTAACGAGAGGATGTTATAAAAACACACCCTGAGTTCGCCGAGCATCTGTTGGCTCCAGTCTCCCGAGCAAGGCACTGGCCAGCGTAATTTGTCAGTGTAAGTCACGTGATGGGTATAATTCCGGCAATCACACGACCTCTGTTTGATTTATTGGCAATTAGCCTCTCAATAAAACAAACTAGAATTATCCATACTGGCTAATGAGGACTGGCACATTGAGACGTCTTTACTGCTGGCTAGTCGGCAGTTAACCGGTTTGCTTTATCGACAGAGCACCAGACCAGGTCGTATATAACAAAAGTCCAGCCACCTGTACCTTATTAGGGATAATCCGTTAATCCTAATCCGATCACGACCAGATGGCCACGGGCGTCATCTGGGCAGTCAGTTGGGCCACGGGTCATTATCGGTTCTCAAAATAAATACTAACAGAAACTGACGTGAACTATATGTGTATATGTATTGGGAATGTGAAAAAAGACTCGCACAGGTATATTACAGTGTCGGCTCCAAAACGTCATAACATTCTGAACAGTCTGTATCTGACAGCCACCATTTCAGCAGTTACAGATAGTCAATAGAACGCACCGCATACCTGAACATACAGTCTGGCGACATGTCAACAGGTCATTGTGGGCATGTTTACGCGTTTGACCCAGTATCTTTCATCTTCTTATGAAAAACATCGTGTCACAAAAAAAATGATCAGAAATTATTCATGAGTTCGAACAGTCTTGTATTGGTCTTCCCACGGTTAATCGAGCGCCGATTGTCTGCCAGAGCTGACTGGGTCCGTCTACGGGTCGGGCCTTACTAGCCGTCGCCACACTATGTCCCTTCAATCAGTGATAACATTCCGGGACGTAACGCCATAAATCTGCCGTCATCGCGGCATACGGCTCCACATTAAGACGACTCCGTTTCTCTCATAACTACTCAGCCGTATACTTGTGCTACAAGAATTTTAAACATCTTCCCAGTGACTTTTGACTAGACAGGTTGAAATGCTGACCTTCTGCAAAAATCAGTTTTTGCTTAACTTCAAACAACGGGTCGGTGTCGCTCAGGTAAATGGGATAAGACGTGTCATTTGGTTGGTTGATTCTCTCGGAAAACTCAACCCCATTCCCAAAAGTAAATGTCAGCCCCAGCCTCGGCCCGATGGGTGACCAGAAGTGGGGACTATCAAACGTACTACCGTATATATCTTAGGTGTCAACGTAACACGTCCAAATTGTACACAACAGAAATCAGCATGGGATAATCTTGCTGGTACACCATGTCTATAGGAAAACAAACGAGTCATTATAAAGCCAAACAGAGATGTTTTAATCAGGTTTTAAATGTTAGCAAAGCGAGGCAGTAGTATCAGAGATAAGGTCGCTTTACGCGAAACGATTTATCAGGGAAGAAACACTCAGTACTAAAATACGTGCCTCTTGTGTTGCCCGCACTTACACTTGGAACGCAAAGAAAGCACTATTATAAAGTGGCCGAGTTGTGTCGAGTATTTGCTCGGGCTTGACTATTAAACAGAGCCCGATATTTTGCCAGCATAACGCCCAGCAACGGTTATCTTTAAGTGCATGTCAGGAGGGACTCTGGCCTCTATCCGTCCTGTACCCGCTAAAACACCAACATCGTATAGAAGGTGTGTCGAAGAAACTTCGGACCTCGGTCTGGCACCAGCAGAACGAGACACTGGCAAAACCGATGGAATCTAAACTATGCGATTTCCACTTCCAACTGTAGAAGCCCCACAGTTGGGGTTAAGTACCCTGAAGCTCACACACTTCAATCCACCCTTACCCTACCGCCAACCCCTGAACAGACCAGTCATGGTATCGTATGTTCAACACAATTAGAGGCCATTAACCCAGGTCCACTGACGACACAAGACACACGGGAACAGAAGTTAGAGAGGAAGGCACTTGCCATTTTAATATAAAGGTGACGAGTGGAATGCGATATATTTGAAAGAACACTCTTCATATTAGAAATCAAATGCCATTTTAAAGCACTGAAGTAAAGTAGGCAAGGGATAACAGTGACGTGCGTTAAGTGTTCTACGTCTGCACAGGGTAATGTAAGCTAGTATGCCTCTAAAAACATCAGAATTTATACAGAATCAGAGAATCAGTCATGGACAGGCCCATGGGGTGACGCAATACATTTAATCTCGTTTCGCTATCACAAATGATCGTATACATTCCCCGGCAATACAAAAAAAAATCGATCTCTTAAGGCTGTGTTCTATGTAGTTGTTGTAATAAATCTATATTATATTCAGAAACTTTTCAGGATTTTCGATTTATGTACCGCCGAATCAAAACCCGCGACTTATACTTCATGTGTATCTACAATTAAACCATAGTTTTGTCGTTTGAAGACGGTGGTGGCTATCGTGAATTCGTATCGGTAAATGTTAAATGTACTGTTTGTACACAACACTCATCGACAGGTTGATATACAGAGAAGGAAGCCTACAGCTCAACGCATCGGGACATCAAAAGCGAAAAGTAGGAGAAGACAGGTAATTAATCAAAAGCTTCAGCACTCCTTGATCGTTATACTCTGCCAGGTGATCACCTGCATTCCTGTCGCCCAGGTAAGGAGACGCTGTTCAGACCTATAGACGGTCTAGCTGCATCGCATCAGGGTAAACAAGACCACCACAACACGAAATAACACCCACTCCAGGACAATCTACGCACCCACCTGTACACAACACTAGAAAGAACTATAAGATGTTTAGATTCTGTCTGTGACGCCAAGACAGGTTTCAAAGAAACCTGGCCGTATATAATCACCGACAGCCAACCACACCCAGTTGGTTTCACCAGCAAGCTGAGGTCGGAATTCAATCCAGCGAACAACACTAAAGCGAGCCCAAACCATGTTATACATCCAGCATACAACACATAAAACTGGCCCTTGTATACTCGTGTACATATGTAGCTGTGTCATGTAAGACGGTTGTATAGAGTGCTTTTAAGAATGTCCTTGACACCTTTTGACTCGTCTTTCTACAGCATGCAACATTTGGTGTATGAGCATAAAGACTCTCTTCCTCGGACACTGATCTTTATGTTACAAGAACTAATGGAAACACATGTATTTAATCCAATACCACACGGAGTCCCTACCATATACACTACATGTGACGTGACCACCCATTCCCTAGCATATACACTGCATGTGACATGCACACAATATTCCCCTCGGTATGGTCTTGCAAAATCTCGTACTGTCTCCTGTTACTTCATAATTTTATAATGATGAGTCCAAGTAGTTAAAAGGAAGTTCAACCTCATTCTATAAAAGCTTTGATCATGATACACATGTAATTCGGTCGCACTATGATGCCAACATTTTTTTCATACACATGTATAAATATAGCGTATCGGTAACCGTAATCTTATGTGGCAACAGTGATGCATATAGACTACCACTTAAGGTCTTGTAAAATGGCCCTTCTAGCTATCATTTCCAGACATCGTGAACACTTTGTCCGCATTTGCGCGCTAGTCATAACCACTGTACTGTACATGCCACAGACATTAAAGTGAATCTAAGCGTGAAGTCCGACATTCGTATACCACTCCTCAACCATAAAGGGACATTTCAAGGCGCCAATCGCAAGACCCATTTCCAAACAACCTGGAACATTCCTAAGAAAATGTCCAGTTACCCTTCATTCATGTCCTAGACTGCCTCATTAACTTAGTTCCCCACAAGTTATCCCCAAACTCTGTAATAAGTGACTTTCGTCATTTGTAGGTCTTTCGGAAAGGGATTTTGAGATTATTACTGGAGCGCACTTTCGTGGTTTAGAACAAACCTAAGAATGTCGGATTTGGCTCTTTGATTTTTTTACTTTTGACGTGGACTTTCCTCGTACTCTTCGTATTTCGTCATTCAGATGTCTACATCTTATGGTATGACACAGGGAAAACAAATCAAGCCCTTTGAAATACTCTGCAATAACACATATATGCATGTTCACTTTTCCTAAGAGTACAGGATGTATATCTTAACATCATTTCACACGAGCAGAACTTCAACATGCTGCTGATCTACTGACATGCCCAAGCTTTTACACTTAAGATTTCCCTGAGAGCCAGTAGTTTCCTCGCTTATACAGGGCGCGTGAGTGCAGAGTGGAACCTAAGAATAAGCACACTTAGGTAAACTTGTGTAGATCCGCACCGCTCTCCAATATGAGTACCACGTATTCATCCCAAGACATCCTTACTTACTTTAAACTAAATAAACATTACTCTCCAATTGAAGGTTTTTAACTGGTAGATCTGAGCTCCGATACGTGTGTGCACTGTTGATAATAGACACCAACGGGCAAATATTTTAAAAATCCCGAACAAAACCAGGAATCCGAAGACAAACATGAAAGGAACATCTGCCGAGATTACTTCACTTCTAGTTCAAAAATCAGTAAGTCGGTCCGGGAGTTAATTGCAAGACGGACTGTGCCAGGTTCTGTAACAGAAGCCGGGGACGGGTCACAGGTGTCCACCGCTGCCCCTTACCCCCTTCCCCCCTCTCCTTCTCCTACCAGTCTAACTGAGAAGCTCTCCCTTGGTATTCCCACACCTGTGCACTATACATCAGAAGAAACCCTTCGCAAGACAGTCAGGCCAAAAGGAACTCCCATCATAGGGACGATGCCAACGTAAGATTTTTTCAAACGTGTCAAAGAAGATAGGTTTAACAGAACAGGTGGACAGACCCACACTCGACGGTTCCGTTTTTTCTTCTTTTCGTGATCAAGTGTTTCACGTTTGACACGCTGGTTTGGAATTACGATTCGTTTGGTGATACCAGGAAAGTTGTGGGCGGTTTCAAGCGGCTGAGATTCTAATGAAGATCTGAGATGACCTCTAAAAGTCTATACACGTACTAACAAATCTCCACGAAACACTGTTGTAGTTATATGCAATCAAGCAAGTCTACAAAAAGACGAATCTGTGGGTTCTGTGACCCACCACAGTCTTTGCTACAACCACTTCTGAAATCATGGCAGGAATAGTTATATGAACATTAAAATATCTAAGGGTATAAGGGTAGTGAGGCTTTTCGTTAGCATCCAGAATATGTGTGACTGAAGGCGCTTTGCAGTCCGGGGGTTTGGCCCCTCCATGCATCTGGCACTAATATTAATCCATAAAAAGCGACTGCAGATGTCGTAACAGCACTCAGCCAATAACGCTTGAATTTGTCAAGTCATCTAACGTTTGTACACTTGGCATTTTTTCCACCTCTAAGTGGAAAGTTTTAGCGATGTTGTTACGAGCCGCATTCTGTTTATCTTGCACAAGTGTTCGCTCTGAACGCTTCGCTCAGTGTTTATTTGCTCAAGTTTTTACTGCCGACTCGAAGCTGCCATATGCCTCTTATGCTACACCGGTCGCCATTTCCAATAAAGCAAACAAATAGATTAAGATTTAGTCGTGGCCGTTGACTTATTTCTTGAACATTTCCTGTCTCAAAGCTACACTTTATGAGTTATCACTGTGAAAAATCAGGCTAAAAGTCAAACAATAAACTGAACATCAAGCAATGCCAGGCGACAAATACAATAACAGGGTATGTATATCACATGTATGCATATCATAGTTAAGATAACAGTCAGTTCATAAGGAAAGCCGTCAATGAATTGCGAATGACGGGCTCCATGCAGCAAATGACCTTTTCCAGAACCCACAAATTCGGCAGTGCACTTCGAAAATTCCCCTGGCGTTGAAGACTTTGACATCAATGAATATCAAAGATCTTCACTATTATGTATAAATAAGTTAGAAGCTGGCTTAACCGGGTGGGGAAAACCACGACCTATTTATGAACTGTACAACTTTATACATAAGTGACATACTGGCCATAATATCACTGATAATTAATTCGCCCATACTCTTGAAAAATACGTGTGAATTTCCTGACATCAATTACTGTATGTATAACCTGTAGAAATCTACTCTTGACTCTGTGAACTTCTACCATTCAAATAATAAGAAAGTAAATTATTAGACTAAAAAAAATACCCCTTACAACCAAATTTGGAGTACTATTACACCATTTTAGATTGGCCACAGCCGGCCACAGTGGTTTACGAGAGTGTGATTTGGTGCTTTGATCTATATTGAATTACCTTTAGAAAATATATCATGACAGAAGATCCACTACAGCATTTTTACTGCATGGATAGATCCTTCCCTTAAAGCCAGGACATGGAAATGTGATACGTGTTACCCTTGGTTCAGAGAAAAATCGCAGCAAACTTGCACATGCACTGATGTGCCTAATTTAACCCTTACTGTATTACAAACGACCTTGTGCACGGACCAAGGTCACGCTGCAAATGCCTAACTTCAGGAGTATCGTTGTTGCATCCTTCAGTGGTAATGTCTTATGTCTTGGTTTCGAAATCAAAGTCTGTGTCTTTATATATAATGCACAACTAGTGCAAAAAAATCGCATTACACTGTAATAAATTTTGTAAATTTCGAAAACTAATATGGTTTAATTCATTAAAATACAACATCAGGCAATAGTCGACGACTATGTTTCTATGCATTTATGTGCTGTTGTACAAAGCTTATAAATTTATGACAGGTAACAAGGAAGAAAATAGATAAGGGTTAAATGTTTAGCACTGATTAAGATGCTGCATTCCTCTGTAATATATGCAGTGATGTACACTATTTGTAGCCTATTGTATAAACAGTTTTTCCTGACAGAGTACCTTAGTTATTTGGGTAGGTATTAACTGAACAAGTATTATTAACAAATGCTCGTGCAATCTTATAGCAATAGAATTGGCCAAACAAAGGTACGGGTAAACTATACACATCGCTTTCAAAGCCCTCTGCTATATATGCACCGGACAGTCACGTCAAGCAAAAATTCGCCCATTAAAAACGCAGGAGCATTGTTGAACACAATGAGTTTGTGCGGCCAAGAATGCGATGAGCAAACACTATTTATACCCCAGCCCAGACATAGATGTCATAATACCCAGTAACTATATGCAACATATCCATGAACTACATGTCATAGACCTTTTCTAAAGCTGAAACTGTAATAATATCCGAAAAGCCAAGAATGACATATCAAAACCTGTTTGGAGTAAACTTCCAAAAAATATATACAAAATTTTTCACGGATCAAAAAATGGAGCCAGCTGAGACAGGAAAATGCCATTAATCAGTCGTTTGACAGAAGCGGACTTGGACTTCCCCAAGCAGGCGCAGTCGATAGAAAACCAGGATCTGTCAGTGGAGCAGCAGACATAGGAAATAATTATGCAGACATGAATTCGTTCTATCACTCACATCTTTCTCTACACAGGCGCTAGATAAACAATGTTGTGTCTGTCTCACCCACCAAAACCAATGTTTCCCTCTCACTGTGCATTTAACATAACGAAATAAGTCTGTATCCCGTTTACATACACGACAATGGTGTCACTGAATATGAGTAGCGTTTCTAAAGCTTTAAAGACAATGAATACGAAAATACGCCAATCACCTGAAAATTTTTCAGTTTCGATGTATTTCTTTGTAAGTTCAATAAACCATATAATATGCAAATACGTGTGTGGGATATACCAATGTGCCGGCTTATATGACACTAAACAGAGCTGTTTGTTTTCTTTATGGCTATGCTGTTATAGTTTGAAATAGCAACGACCCACCATCCAGAGCATAAACAACCATTCCATACACACACGCGAACAAAGCCGAGCATTTCTCCTCCAGGCCTGTGGAGTGAGTGGCGTTTACCTCCACTCTTTATAATGACCAGCCCAGGTTGTATACACCTGGCATGCATGTTAAGCCAGTTTTAAGAACTGGTCCGCTTCGATGGACATGGGCCAGCTTTTACCAGGACACATTCGGTAAATAAATAAACAAATACGAAAACACACGAATGACCAGGTCACGTTATTGTGTTATTTTATGATCTTCTTGCAGATCAGCGTTTATCAACTCCAGTCGAGTCAAATGACCTCCAATTCACAGCTTCACGGTAGATTCCACCCTGTATGCGGTGTCTGGAATATCTGAATCAGTGTACAGTGAATGTACAACTGCATAAGCCAGTATAATAACATATCGCGATGGGCACAAAACACTGAATGAAAAGACCAAATCTAAAATACTAAAGAAAAACTTTCCACAAAACGAAAATATACACAGAGCTCGTACCATTACTGGTGATATCCCTCATCTAAGCCAATTCAGAACTGCAAATATAACATACAAATGTGTGCCAAAAACTAAGAGTAGTACATCAAAAATGCATAGCTTTTCGGTACCACTATACATGCAGACGGACCGTTATTATTTCCATTTGCAAGGAGCGAAGGCATGTTTCTGGTTATTGCAACGCGTCAGTGCAAACGTGAAGGCCTAGTTTTGACCTGTTCTGCGACAGAGGAGGCGATAGGGTCGTGAAGTTGATACGGAGATGTTCATAGCCTTGAGCTAACCTTACATATATTTGGGGATTTTTATCAACAGTCACTGAGGATGGGAGTGCACATCTGTGGGTATAGGATGATACACCTGGGCACTGGGGAAACACAGGTAAACACACCTACACCTGGACACAGGGTGTCCCCAGATGACCCCAAGTTATAGTGTAAAGTAGCCGGGGAAGACAAGGCTAGGAACTGCAAACAATGAGAGTAGGTGAGAAATCTACTGCCCCTCGGACCGGTCACAGCTAACACCCAGCAATAAACCTGTCCCTGGAAACTTACGTGGACTTGAGAAATGAACACGATGACAAAAAGACCGGGCACCTGCCATTTGGGAGAGAATTGAGACTGTTAAGTGTCATATAATGACTGCTAGACCCCTGATTGTGCTGGGACAGGCTAAGATGACAGGACGGAGAAAATGTAGGTCAGGGTGGCCCATATAAATACATATGTGAGATACAGCGACCGCTGTAATTACCAGTGTGTGATAAAGTGGCAAAACCAAACACTAAAGTGACCAATACAAACACACAGGTCAGTGTAAATACATATGTGGATGAAGAGTACTTGGTACGACTGTTGTAAATAAACTTACACTGAGAAAGTTTAACTCTGGACTGGAAACTAAGGGTAACTTAGCTTAAATTTCAAAAACAAGAATATCCGCTTTAAATTTATCCTACTGCACGTTTCGATGTAGATTCCAGACAATTCCTAAGCCAGGTTCTGTGTGGTTCAGAAAGACATATCAAAGCGAACACTCCTCCGCCACTCAATCTCTGTCACGCCAATGAACGAGTACCAGTCACATGACGGTGCATGACATTAACATGCAGTTTAAATTCAGATGTGAATTTCTTCTCAAATAAGTTTTGTCATCAGTAATAGTGTGCTATACGCTTAATTATTAACTTGCAACTGGCTTAGCTTGGAAAAAAAGTCAGATATCCCCCCTGACTGTCAGCACTTCCGTACACGATTCCTTCCTTGACACTGCGCACATCAGCAGATGGCTCCTTCCTCGACAGTGTGCACATCAGCAGATGGCTCCTTCCTCGACAGTGTGCATCTCAATAAATGACCATTTTTTCACATTCTGCACCTCAGGACATGACTCCTTCCTCGACAATCTGTACCTCAGACTTTATTCCACAACGTGCAATGAGTGCACTTCAAAAGTTTCTTTGTTCAACAGGCTGCACTTGAGCAGAAGATCCTTCTTCGAAAGATTGCACCTTGGCAGAGGACATTGTCTTCGACAATTAAGTTACAACAAAAACCTCTTCAACACTCTCACCTCAGCAGATCATCTTTCTTCGACATTTTGTACCTCAGGACAGGGCCCCCATCTTCGACAGTCCTCACCTCGGCAAAAATCTTCAAAATTTTCTAACTCAGTACAGGGTCCCGTCTTGGACAATCTCAACTTCGACAGATAATCCTTCCTCAACAGAATTGACCTCAGTACAAGTTAAGTCATACACTGAACAGACGCTTCGTCCTCACCCAGTCCCACAGAGGCTTTTCACCTCTACTTTACACATCGAAATCAGCAGGGACGGGGTATTGGCTTGGTGTGTAACGTACCCGCTGATGTAATGTGCCTGTTTCTGTCAGAGTTAACGTCCCTGATGACAGCCGCTATCAGCTCCACACACTACCTCTAACCTAAGGAACAACTTTGTTTACGACCTCTATCATCTCGCCTCAGATTCTCTGAAATCGCCGCTCAACTAGGGTTTATTCTGCGCACGCGTGCCGTCTCCACTCCGTCACATTGTCCTTCAGTTTGTATTCTTTTGTGAGTTATTTATGACGCCATACTACCTATACTGTGAAAGACCAAATACTCGTCAACTTATCCTGAAAAAACTCCTCACATAAAACAGTCGCGCCAACTGCCTTTTCCGCCGCAGTTCCCAAGCCTGCGTTGTTTTGCAGTATTTTATATATTATTTGCTGATACATTTACATTTTACATTAAAGCTATCATTCCGATATATACCTGGTAAACTCTTATTTCAAGACTCTCCTATAGAAGTCTTCCATACTTTCTTGTATATGGTATTTGCCCTTTCCGAAAATGTTTATTTTTTCTTTTTATTCGGAACAATCAGAACATATCCTCTATTTCAAAACCGCCTCATTTTCCAAGGATTACTGAACCTTTTCCTTGAAAGAATTAAAACAACCGACATGCTTGTAGACCATGTACTCCCAAGGACTTCTAAATAAGACTACTGTATATGGGCCTATGTCTCTGATAATGAAAAATCTCCGCGCAAATATCAATACTCATCACCGATATAATACAAGAAAGTTGTAATTTGTTTTGTTTTATATATTTTCATTGTGTATTACTTATCACTGTAATACTTTAATGTGACAGCTTTATGCTTTGATGAAAAATACAATTTTCTTATTTGTTTATTTATTAATTCATTCCTGATTTATTTATTTACATTAATTTTCCCAAAACTTTAAGCTATAGTTGCTTAATTTTCACTGGTCTTCCTCTCAACATACTTTTGAATGTATTCATTTTTACTTCAGCGATTTTTTTTTTATCGATTTCTTATGAGCGAATGAGTCTAGTGCCCCCTCGAAAGAGCTGCTGACTGTACTAGTGGATGCATAATTCTTCGGTAAAGTTCATTTAGTTCCCCTGGAGGTAGACGTTTCAGTCCAATACAACGGCCAGCTTTACCCTTACAGATGTCATTCACCTTATGATCCGAGCACCAAGCTGATCATTTAGCTAAACGTTCAGATTAATGGTTTACACCTGGCACTTCATCGCCTGTGTTTGTTATATCAGAATTCCGATGTTTGTTGCTTTTACGCGGTTAAGGTTTCAGCTTCAGCCAGGTTCCAGCAGGTGGCCGCCCGAGGAGCCCACTCCGGCCCCATCTCCAGACGGCTCAGCGTATAACACTTCTACCAACACACTAAGAACTCCATCACAATCTAGCCATACAAAGCGGCTATTTATTGTGTCGCTGATCAATTAATACAAACACTGTCTCTTTAATCAATAGTTTAATCAAAGGACTAACAACATCAGCAGTTAGAGGAGACTGACATTCATATAAGTCTATTTCTTTATCTCAATGCACTAATGAGAAGAAACCTCCATTACACATTGGTCCACGCTCCACGCATAGGCTTGAATACTATGTAAATTTATGGCTTGAATTTGCGTGCAATTGAGTAAACTGAGTAATGAGCAAAACAAGTAGAAAAATTGTTTATTAGAAATGCATTCTTTTCACGTGCACAAAGGGTCACCCCTACCCTGTCCGTTGCCCAGGATGCACCACTCATTCAGACCCCTGCAAAACCATGTAACTAATGCCGAGATCAAGGCTTCGAAACCCGGTACTGTTAACTTTGGCATTACGTCAACTTAGATGAACTGTTTTTGGAGACTCGTGTCTTGGTGGGTGGCATTCTCCCACTCCAAAAAGTTATATAAGTAGCATATCCTCGCGAGTTACGCGAAACACCATTCAAACAAGTAAACTAACTGGGTTTTTTATTTTTACTTTTTTCATGAAAGGTACAGTAGCAATTTCTGTGCATACCAACAAATAAAAATGTGAGGCGAAGGGAAGAAAAGACACACAGTTTCCTTAATAAAGATATAAAGTTTAAATCCTTGGCAAATGTTAAACACACAAATAGTAAAATGTTAACGAACTTAGCTGTGTGAAAAATATCTAAGTTATCGAAGAACTAAAGATCACTGTTACAGAAATGGTGATTTCGTGCTTATTGCACTAGACCAGATGAGAAAAACCATTCTTTTTATCGGTACGGGAATTTTATTAACAACGTTACAATGCATCCTAGCATGAATGGGTGTTGTTTTATTTTAAATTACAAAAAAAAAATGTGAACAGAAACCTCTAAAGCCTCTTTGACTTAGATCATTTTCCGGTGGCAACATGATGCTGTTGATAGAGGATTGAATTTGACAGACAAACCTTTTCCTGTATAGTTGGCATTATTATCGAGTTATTTTTCCCCGTATGCCCTGATATATTTATAAACACCACTTGAGCTAAGCACTTGATACTGGGGCAGGCCCTATACAACAAACCTGCCTATACAGCCAAGTGAACTAATATGTGACACAGCACGGCAGGGACAACCTGGTCTGACTTTGCGGTATAACCTGTCCTTATACATCAGTGCTCCGTTGCATAATGGAGAGGAACTGAGGGTATTAGGGGGGGCTAAGAATTGAAACTGTTGAATATATGTGGGAATGCAGGGTGGGTCTCTCTCTCTGGGCCTCTGTCCGCGTTTCTTTGAGACAGCGACCGTGTGACAGCAAGAGTATATCATGTAACTACTGCTAAAGACCTGGGATCTCTGGCAGCGATTCTCCGGCACGACTTGTTCAATAAAAAATAAGCGAAGATTTACAAAATAACGCTATGGTAACCCACAAAGGCATGTTTTAGAGATATTCAGTACGGCACAATGACGTATGTACCAGTAAGACGCCGTACCACTCGCCCTCTGCCAGCGCTTTACAGGACAACGTTTGCCACCAAAAGTTTGCAAACATTAATAAATACCAGAGCGAGGGCAATAAAGGAATGATTGAAATAGCACGGGTAGAACAGAATCTTATACATGCAGGTCTACAGGATTTGTTGGAGCGGTTAAACCAGAATGAGTTGAAGCAAGGCACGGCTACGCCGCTTAAATTATTATTATGTACACATATTTAATGATAAATGCAGAAATCTCAAATTTCCCAGCTGAGAGCGTTTTAATGTAGGGAGTCAACGCGCTCGGAGTGCTCGTGAGATCGAGGGACAATGCCCGCGTGAACGCGCCCTATATAGTCGATGCACTTGCTGAAATTTCTTAAAGGGGCACGTAAGAAGATCGCTGTCGAGATTTGTTTATACATAGTCTAGCGTTAGCTTAACCCTGTCACAAACAAGACCACGTAACAAGTCTGCGGGGAAATCACGTATTCAATCTCTGTCTGAAACATTTAACCCTACATCTTAGCATCGAGTTAGAGCCTGACGTAGGGGTGTTCGAAGAAGATTTAGCTTCAGAGAAGACCACGCCTCGTCTCCAAGTGGAGATACCAAGCTGGCAGACGCACCTGGATTGAAATCGACTATTACAAGTCTGATAGCTTCGCACCTGTGACTTTCCGTACAGCTGACAGGCCTTTACGTTCTACCTAAGTATTTGGTACACACTAGGAACAAAACAACGGGATTAAATCACTGTACCCATGAATTACACATGCGATTGGGTACGTGGGAGATAACAGTTTGATATTCGTGTGGTACAAGGTACGCAGTTCTTTACTAAACACAGCTAAGATATTTCCGCACAGGCGGCTATGAAGGTACGGAGAGGTTTACTCATCGGACCGAAACGGCTTCTTCAGATATATGGTCTGGCCCGTGAGACGACAGGCCACTTGGGAAAAGTGTGTGGTGAAAATTGCAGTAAAGTAATAATTCAAACCAAATATCAAATTAATAAATAAATACCGGGTATATATATATATGCATGCAATATGAACAACGATATATTGTATATATGATACGGTATATTCTAGATGTTAATGTTTCACGTGTAAGAATTATTTATGGTGTTTGTGATAACAGTCAATAGTTAACACAATCTTTATCTTAAGTAGACAAAGTAATTGCCAGTTATCTCAAAAATTTATTAACTTTACATAATAACTGAAAAGTTTTGCCCACTGAACGACCAGTGTAAATTTCTGAAATTACAGGAGAGGGTAAAAAAAACACTGATTCAAACATAAATATATACGCTGGTTGTGTAACACTGGTTTCGTGTATTTCGTTGCAGTGTAATCCATGCTCTTATATACAAATCTCCGCAGAGAAAGAATCTGTCAATGTGGTTCAAACGGTAAAAACACTTTGTCACGTTAATATGTTACACAATGTCCATAAATTCATTTATTTGAAGATAGCCCAAAGTAACTCACCTTACAGTTTGGTTTATCTGGTGGAAAATACTATCCCAAGATAATCCGGTAGATAATCCGGTAGTGGGATATGAGAGTCCCAGGATAGGAGCTTTGTCTCACATATCAGCCCTCGCTGACGCAAAAGGTCCCGTAGACAGGTAAATTTCCCCGCTTACCAGTACCACTCTCCGGGCCCTTAACGACGGTCAGACTGTAGTCGAGCTTGCGGCTCCACTAAAATTCTCCCGGAGTGCCCAATGAATATTATTACACCTTCGTCAACTCCACCATGCGTAACATGGAATATCCCTCCAGGAAAATATATCAGCACTGCAAAAACTCACACTGAGTAAATTTCAGAGACCAAAGAAAACATAAAATTTCCTATGTTATATCTCTGTGTTACGCGTTCGCCGAAAAGTAACCTCGTCTCTGAAGTTCCGCTCGCTCGGTTCTGTGATGAGCATGCGCTGCGGTTGACAGCACGTACACGAATGGAGAGCTGGTCTGTCTTTCCACTATATCACATTAGGCCTGTTGAACCACTTGCCCGCCATACTAGCGCGCCCCCTGCCGGCAGTGTTCAGATCAATCAAATATATCTCGTATATGAAAACCCAATATTACTTTTATTCCAGACAGTGAAAATACCTGACAGTTTGCAGTCGGTACTCTGAAGCACTATACCACAGGCATAGGGGCCTACTTATTTTAGCGCATGCAATTCTTGTAAGTGGTACAATCGAATGTTCTTCTGATGTATGGAAATCCACGTATCCTTTAACCTCTACATCAGAGAAAAGCGTCAAGGATAGCGTTCTTTACTAAAAGAACCAAAGCTGTCACAAAGTGAACGTTCCTATTATGGACACCTTACTAAAGGACAGCAGATTTTACCTGCATGAGTAGAAGTTAAAGAAATGTTATTTAGTTTGGTTTTGTTTTATTTTTGTTTGTTTGTTGTTGTTTTTATTTTAAGCAAGAATTGACGCCTCTTCGTAAAGCACATACAATCTAAGCAATTTGGGTATTCCGATTCTTCCGAAGAATTAGTAACATCCTTGGAATATACATGCAAATGCAATATACAACGTATATTTTTTATTTCAGATATTGTCTCACATTTCGTTCAAGTCGTGTTTTATTATTGTTTTTCCCTATCTCTCTCTCTCTATTTTAGACTCACATGAAACGATGATGACCCAAAACGAAAAATTCAAAAAAGTTATTTTTTTTCAAAATGGCAAAGGTTATTCTTTTTCTTACCTCTCTGTGTGGAGAGGTCAGCAATATTGCATTTTACACGGTCAACCAGATGAGCGTCGTGGCTGTGGGGTGTAATAAGGCACGGCTGTTACCCAATGAGGGAACTAAACCTCTCCCCTCCTGTTTCTAGCAGATCAGAGATCAATCGTATAAGGCTTAACCCTGATTAATCCTGTCACAGCTGAGGCACCTAGCCATTAATTTACCGGATTATTAAAGGTTAATCAGCCTTGTTTAATCTACATTAGGCAATCACCGTCATTTGTGTGCGCGAGGTGTGGGCTGAGTTTGAAATTAATCCTTGATAGATTTATTGGTTGACAGTCACAGATTAGCACGTCTGATTTACAGTGAAGTTTTCCAAAAAAAAAAATGTAATAAGTTAAACTGTTGAATAAGTTATGTGGTACGTGTCTGTGATTTCATTATTCAGCGGGACGGCCGATGCCACTGTATAATATGAATGATAAAATATCCTATTCTTCCGCCATAAAGGACCACCTGTTCCGATATCCTCTAGCCTTGAGAGTTGCTGGCTATTCTAACCCACCAGGGCTATTCACACGTATACATTACTGCATAAGGCCTTAACAAGCGCACTTTGACACCTATTATATTAACACAGATCCCTTATTAAGCTGTGTATGATATGAGACCGTCCAGTACAGGCTAAAGGTTAGAGATTACTCCAGGCTGAGGTTCTACATTTGAATACAGCCAAGACACACATTTTGCTGTATATATATATATATAAGACCATTGCCAGAGAGCCAAGTCAGAGTCGTTGCTTCCTTCGCCCGCAGAAATCAGACAGCAGGTCACACTATCTCAATAATATGAATGATTACGTAATTCATGTTAGTCCATGGTTGGATCTTGAAAGGCATGTGCGATGTTAATTTAATATTCCTCAGGGAAAACTCCGTCAAAACAAGTGGAGTAAATCTTGTCCTAAAAGATATCCCGACTTAAGCCGTATACAGCATACGATATACTTGGCTTTAAAGTCAGATATGAAAGGACAGTATCACTGTAAGGTGAACGCTTAGACATGTTTCTTGGAAGATGTTGCAAATTGCCAATTACAAGCTGCACAAACTCAGTTGAAAGTGTTGTTGCCTGTGGAGTCATGAAAGCTGTGATGTTGGGAAAGGATAGGGGTAAGATTTGTCCAGGAGATGGCACCATGCTTGTGGATATTGGCATTTTACCAATCTTATACCTTGGAGCCAATTTAAACATTTTCTAAGTTTTGTGATTGCCATTTGCGAACGCCATTTCAGACTTAGCTTTGGTATATAACCATTGCGCATGCACAACGATATGTGTTAAAACATTAAGTTAACAAATCTCGCCTTCATCACATAACTCAGTCTGGGAAGTCTGCCCATTGTTCTGGGAAAACGTGTTTATAAGAATTATGCATACAGATTACATAACCATAATTCTTTATTTCCGGACATCATCAAGGCCTATTATCATTTACACTTGAAAGATCATATATCATCAAGGTTGATTTTTTCCTATGACACTCTATGCTGCAAAGTCCACGTTTTTTAGTATAAACATGAACATCATTACAATTACAACATAATTACATCACTAGTGGGATGGTCCTAATCATGTGATTCCATGCCAAGTAATTAATTTATCGAATCTACCCGCATGTCACTCGTCAACCAAGTATGACAAGTATAGATAATCGTCCAAAAAAAAAATCATTTTCACAATTAAGTTGCAGAAAGTGTAATGACTTCATAGGCCCTGCGTATAAAGTTATGATGAATAAGGCTGCTGACAGATTAGATAAAAAGCCAGGTATCAATTAAGAAAGCCAGTGTTCTAGGCCTGATGTCAAAATCAAATCAAGATAGAACCAAGAACATATCTGATTAATATCTAAAAATCATGTTAAAATATCTTATATCAGCTATGAAATACATATCCATTACATTAGGCACCAGTACTAAACAGAGGCTAACTGAATACATAATAAACTTTGCAACATAACACATAAAATCGTGATTTCAGATGTGAATGTCGACTGCTTAGGAGTTTATTTGTTCAGCATCAGGATCACGAATCAGCTCTTTGGAATTACATGTCCAATGCATCATTCAGATTTGACATTATCTGGATTCCAACCCACGATATCGTAGTCGAAGTTAAGGGTAACAGTAAAATATACGAGAGTCGGACAGCGAACACCTGTTATATATACAGTTAGGCAAACAACCCGTCCCAGATTTTGCAGAAATCCACAAATGCCAGTCATTACTATGTCGGATATCTTAGTACCTTTGATGCTTTCGACATGCACAGAATGGTAATACAGTTACAAACACAACATGGGGCAAAACGAGCTCCAAGAAATAAAACTAAAACACTGTTATGTAATGCTGCATGGATTCAAATGAAATATTATATACCTTCAAGTATATACGCTCACAGCCTGTGGAATGAAAGGATGAGTAATTGTACACATAATATATATAGTAATATTACGAGAGCTTCCATCAGCGTATAAACTGATCGCCTGATGGACGCAAGCATCCGGAGATCAACTGTCTGAGTCCATTCGTAACGTTATGTAGGAATCAAGGTCGATAGGATTTCAAGGCATTTCGGCGGTACCTCCTCCACTGTTCCTTTCCCCCACACACGTCGACTCTCCGCCCCGTGTCCAAAGCGTTACAAGCCGTGGCCGTGGCTCTCTATAACAGAGAACTCCCCATACTCGAACATTTCGGGGCGAACTCTATCCGCTTCAGTTACTAGACACGTGGTTAATTCCATTTTCACCTGGCCGGCATATGGGAAATGATTCCATGTCTGCTGTGGACATTACGGCCTCAAGATAAATCATCAACGTCTAATGCAGGGCGGTTCTATAGGCTGCCACGACAGCAGCATGTATTTTACCATACGTTAGATATAATCGTGAAAGTTTACAAATTCCTGATGGATTACCGCACTTTGAGTCGGCCATTTATGACCCAAAGCTCTGTTTTTTGAGGGCCCAAGAGGAGGATCACGTGACGCGAACACGACAACAAGCTGTAGTAGTTTTTGCTGGCTACTGAAAGTGTGTATATTTCTTTGGTAAACAAGACCCACCATTACTTTGACGGCCAGCATGTACGATCAAGCACGCCAGTCATGAATGAACACGAAATAAGCTGTTTTGCTCAATTTGTTTGCACTGGTGTCTTAGCTCGCCAGAATAAGAGGCGAATCTTTTGTAACCACTTAGCTTGTACTTTGTGGTTCGTTGTCAATGTTGACAATAACCGCAGTAATAAATGTTCCTTGTATATTTGTATCCTTGGAATCAGAGAATTCGCTTATGTGATCTCTGTCCATTTGGATCCAGTCTGTCACGTTTTAACAGTGGAGTCGTGTGTTCGATCCTATGCATCTAAAACATTGGGCGGTTACACAGCCAAGAAAACTGGCGATTTTCCAAGAAATTAGATAATGTTGAATACGACCTGAATTATCACAAAGTAAACAATGAAACAAGAGTTGTCGAATTTAAACAGACACCAACCATGCAGCATGCTTGGAACAAAACTGAAAAGTGAAATCGTCACATTATTTTCAAAATATCGATTTCCAAATTACATAGAACACACTGACAAAATACATAGAGCACAGATACCGAGCATTGCGTTATTGTGTATAATGCGTGGGACGTGATTCTTTTCAGTGGGAGATGTAAAAACAAATGGAATACATGCAACTTAAATTTATCAAACTTTACGCACAGGGATATACATGTATATAGGTTTGCAAGGATGTGCATGGTATGCAAAGACTGTATCGACAGTAAGTATGGAAACCAGAGCTGATGATTTCTACACCCTAGACTGACCACTGGGTATGTTTTGTTCATGCTCAGAAATTATAGAGTTTCTTCAAGATGATTTGGTGCGCAATTGTGATCATGAATCGTATTAAGCTTACATGGTGAATTTAGCTGAATTTCAGTGTTATTTTTTTCTTTTAACGTTCTGAAGATATCAGTTCCATATGGTCCCCCTGAGACACATGGGAATGATAATAGTAAAACTGTATTTGCGCCATCACATGAAGATGTTCTTAATATTCATTCGTTAAGTGTTACTGCTTCTACTAAGACGATTGACTTTAAGGAAGCTATAATGCTTAAGTGTTCTATCCAATGATTATTCAGTTCAAGTATCAAAGAAAATTTTTTATTCAAAAGCTTTCTTTGTTCTTTAAAAGATTTGGGAATACCCGAAGCCGTAGATAATTTACTTTGACAAGACTCCCGTGTGAGTCTGTCTGTTGGCGAAAGCTGGAGTGAGGTCTGAGTTTTTAAGGAAAGTGGCAGAACAAACTGGCATCTCTTCACAGATGTTTTATTATAATGGTATAAGTACCCAGCTCTCGTTAGCTCCTTGCCTGAGTGGGGGTAGAGTGGAGTCTATATAGGGTTGTGATGTGACTTACAGGTTATTAGGGCAACTCTTGTTTCTATCGGCTGAGACTGTCTCTCTTCTCAGTTCCGACTTTACCCGGCCCTGATATTTCCCACTGGAATAGAGATAGAATCTGTAGGTCTGGGAGAGGTGAGCTGAGTACAGCAACCTCTCTTGAAAACTGTCCTATCGCTGCGTGATACAATACCAACAACAGCAAAAAACACCGTTTCTGGTTTGTTTCCAATTCATTCATTTTGCAAACCTCTCAACTGTTACCAATTAATTCTAATTGATTAACCGTTTCAGCTTTTCTGTTAACTGCCATATAACAGCATTTTGTAAACTGCTTTATGTGTCATATTCCTAAGTGACTTTATTCCCCGGTGAGACGTCAGTGATAATTTGGCCGTGTTTCCTTGACGACTTACTCCCTAACAACATACAGCGCGTTCTGTAACTAGTCTTGAGGGGTGTTCGTCCAGATAACGTTACATCTCGCCGGGGACTCTGTGAGCCATACAGCTCACCGTTTTTAGGATTGCTTAACACATTTACACTCTTACACCAGAGGCAAGGTTGTTAATGGATGGAATAAGAATAGATGTTTCGTGGAATGTGACTTGCGCATCTATATGCGAGCTATAAAAATATCAGAATGTAAATAATGGCTATAAAACTTCCTGTAGAGACCAAAAGTATCTTTGTCTTTTTTTCCTTCTATTTTTTCTTCATATACCCAAAACTAAGCTGCAGGTACGCACTTGCAGCTTCCGAGCCCTTAGCATGCCCTGAGTGAAGTTGCCGAGGCGAAGTCCTCAGCACACGTGGACAGATCAATCTGCTGACAAAACGTGAGGACAGCCTCTTCATTACTGAAACTAATTAAGTACAGAGTAACCCGTTTCTGGGAGTGCGGACCGTGCCTATTGAAGGAGGCACACGGGATCAGTATTTCCCTAATCCAGAGGTGTAAAGTGCTCTCTTCAGGGCTCCGTGCCGAATTGTCCCGCTGAGAAGCCTCCAAATATTTGAGGAATGAGATACAAGGGTTAACGCGGCTGTGGGTTGGTCAGGTTACTGTTAGGGTACTGGGTGCTTGGGGGATAGGGCGTCACCCCCACCTTACCATCCCCGGGACGGGGAAACCTGCAAGTTGAACAGTTTAAGGCCGCCATGGTCACGGCAATCACTGAGTGACAGTGTAACTGTTCTACAACAGTCGGCCTCAGTGCTCAAGTGATTACAGCTGGCAATGTATATGATCAATAGCCATGATGAAATGATTTGGGTAAATTACGTATGTATGTATCAAAGACACGGGTAATTTCCCCAGAGACAGCTTTTGATCGAGATAAATGATACCGTCTATCCGGTACCCTCAGAGGCTCAGTTTAGTAACAAACTGTTGGAATGTGCGTTGATTGATGCAATCCCAAAGGATACAGCTCCTACATTATCTACACGAATCTCACATTGCTGGCTAATCCCCATAAGCGGCAACACAGCGGCAACGTTGCACGGTTTTCGCAGACTGTTTGCTGACAACCTATTGACAAACTTCTTTAACACGTCAGAAGACGGACAAGACACCGCAGCGCCTGCTAACTGGGCCAAAGCAAATACGGATCACGTGCGACTAACGATACGGTGTCTTCTGCGAGGAAAAAACATCCAGAACCAAAGTTTCATAAACTTCATCCTAAGTTAACTATAACGACAAAGGCGACACATATTAAAGACATGCGCCTATTATTGCTTTAAAATATTCAGCTGAAACATCTTGCATCATCAACATCACACCCAGTAAGCCCTTCAAAGCATGTGTAAAACGTCACATACATGTATGCTGACATTTCCATTTGCTTGTAAAGATCTCCGTGTGAGCTATCATGACCGCGTGTGTTTAATTCCAATCCATGCATAGCTTTTTCTCGGTTCGTGAAACGTGTGGCGAAAATATATGTAAAAGCATAATGGGTGGTTTCCAAAGAGGGTGCAAATAATAATAAGAAGTTGGATTTGTTTTCAGAATTGTTAATCACGTAAGAAAGTTTCTGTGTGTATAGAATAGTTCTCTTCTAATTCGGACGAAGAGCCCAGAATCTCTGTCACTGCTTTCTACTTGTGTGTAATTCCGATTAACCCGGTTATATGGGCTCTACATATATCACCACGTTGGATAACATGGACAGTTCAAAATCGCAACTAAAATGCATATTTTTGATTAACCAAAACTTATAAACTAGCATACCACACGATCTGGATACTGATAATATTTCTGTGTATTTTCGTCATGATTGCAAACTGTTGATCGCTTTTCTTCAACAAATTCCGTTCTATCGTCTTAATGTATACGCTGCATTTCACCTAAAAACATTAATTCTGATGGATCCACCTTTCAGGCCAAAATAAGAAGTTTTGTGAAGTTTCATTAATTTCTTATCCGAGCTACTTTGGTGTTCTCATCAAAATACCATTTTAAGGCCTGTATGAGAGTGCATTTTACAGCTCAAGCGTGAGGTGAAGTATAGTATTTTCACTGTTCTTTGGTGAATTGTGTTACACTTTACTTTGAAAATTAATCTGAAAAATTATCGACGAGGAACGTCCGCTCTGGTTGATGTTGGTATACAGATGTCTGTTGGGTCGGCTAGATTACTTGCGTCTACTGCTCTTAATATCAAGTACCTAAACAACATTGCAGGTTTGAATGTGGAAGTCATTATGCATCCACTACAGGAGCTCACCTCAGCACAGGCTGTCTGGGGTGGCGGTGATTGAGTGGGTGGGGAAGAGGAGTTTGCATGCAATTGGCTCGTGCCTCAATCCTCACCATACGCCTATGCCAACACACCACCTGTTCTATCACTGCAGATCCATTTTATTACGGCATCACAGACAAAGAGTCGCGACTCGACGTGGACATAGTTAAGTGTTTCCAGGTATAACTCTCTGTTCGGCCGAATAATCACTTCATCTCTCTTTTATTTGCACGCCTAACAGCTACAAATCTTTCACAGTTCTCGGGGATCTTTAGAGTTTAATTTTATGTTGACCTGTTTTTAACGTCTCCATTGATACCCCCTCTTAAATCAGTGACTAACGATTGTTATTATGGCATGAAGACACTTAAAGCCATGGCTTTGATGAGTTATGTCGACGGTTCAATGGTCAAGCCTGTGTCTCTGTAAACAGGTGAATAGACTGGAGCTGCAGTTTATGGACCAATGGTCACTCCCTGGACAGTACCGTCAGAAGGTGAACGTAATTGGTCAACTGGTCAGCCCATGGCGATGAAAAGCCACGGCAAATAATCCCTTATTGCCCATTGTTGTGAGAAACGGGCCTTTAGCAAAAGCACTGGACGAAGTCGTACTTTGTTTAATTCGATTTGAGTTTCGAACAAAGGTGGTTTAACTGGATGAGACGTATAGTGAGCGGAGCTGAAACACGCCCGCGATGTCTATACCTGGCACAATAGTCATGAAATAAACGGGGCGCAGGCTTTTATCTGCTGGCGTCAAAATACCAAGAGAAACGAGAAAAGCTTTGTGCCCCATTCTCACTCCTGCCCAGCTGGACAGCCTAAAGGCACAATACAGAACCAACTACTTTAGTTCAACAAACCCCAATCTCTCAAGCGTTTGGTATTATCGTCGTCAAACAGCTGGTCACAACGCATGTTTGTTTGT
Organism: Acanthopleura granulata; assembly: GCA_016165875.1. Lineage (NCBI taxonomy): Eukaryota > Metazoa > Mollusca > Polyplacophora > Chitonida > Chitonidae > Acanthopleura > Acanthopleura granulata. The sequence continues at coordinate 22,771,693 of JABBOT010000001.1, forward strand.
TGTTTTATACATGTGTTGAGATGATATGTTAAAAAAAAAATAGAAGCCTGTAAGTGTACAAAGTGAGTACATGTTATTCAGAGTGGGATGAAATACCAACAGAGGGTGTCACCCGTTCTGCCTGGGGAGATTGCTGTACTAATCACAGGGTTTTGGTCACACGGAGAGCTGGACACAAAAGATCACGACCATCAGCCCTCCCACCCTCAGACAGCTGAGAGAATTGAGGGTTTGAACAAATCTGTCTCATATATGGCGGGCGCTTGGGTCAGCTTGACCACTGTTGACAGTAGGATTGACAAGAAAGGGAATGGACGATGACGCTCGTGACCATCGTTTGGTATGTCCAGCAGACAGAGGGCCACAGTTTTAAAGGGAAAGACCTCGCAAAAATGAACTCAGGGTGAGTGAAAAGGCCTTTAAAAACTGTATCTGAAAATGATTTCACTGATTTTTTAAATATTTCTTTCACCAAAATAAACGCAGTCAAATGTTTTGATTGTATGGGGGTTTTATGGACCATATTGATGATGTGATTCACCAATCACGTCACGCCGACATTTATACAGCAGAAATTTTAATGTCATATTAGCATTTCCATACACAGAAAAACATTACACGGGTACTCTTCACATGAACGATATTAAACGCTGAACATAAAGTATAAAGATGTACAAAAAGTTGTGTGACGTCAGGGGTGAACCACATTATCAATATGATCCATAAAACCCACCATACAATCAAAACATTTGACTGGGTTTATTTTAGTGAAAAAAGTGTAAAAAGTTCAGTGAAGGTATTTTCAAATACAGTTTTTAATGGTCTTTTCACTCACCCTAAGTTCATTTTTACGAAGTCTTTGCCTTTAACGAACGCCCAACCTTTGTCAACCCTTCTAAACTGGATAGAAAGTATGCCAAACAGAAATTTCGTAGATTCATGTCTTCAGAGAGTACTTGCACAAGAAAGCTTCAGTGTTTCAGGTCAAGAAAATGTTATTTTTTTTTAAACACAGATCTTGAAATCTGACTCCTTGCAAAGTTTCCATCATTACAGAATAAGTGTCAAAACAAAATCGTGTTCTGAAGTCTTGAATAACGTATAAGATGGAGTGGATTTGTAGTTCTTTCAGGCACCTGGCACCTGTTATCAGATAGAGAATTCAATTTCGAATATAAGCTCTGTTATATCTTAAAGAAAACGTAAACAGTAGTTGAAACTGCACCATATGAAACACTTTCCTGTATAATGAGTGGACACTTCCAGGTGAATATCATAGCCAATGTAACTGTGGCCAACCTCCAGTTAAGTATTAGGAAAATATAAAGACAGCCATCTTGTATAGGGCTACTGGAGATGAACCTTGTGTAAGTATGAAAGATATTCAGACACTGTTGGTCAAAAGAGTAGACATGCAACATGGGTTAGAGTGACAGCAACTGAGCTCTTGGATTCACATGTCAAAAGTTGCTACATTCTCAACATAAAATGGATTTGTTATTTGTCACCTACGTTCCTTCTTGTAAAACAGTCACATCTGAGTCAGCGAGCTGGAAGTAACTTTTAAGCTTGAATTAACTTTTGAGAAGCCCATGACTGACTACAGAAATGCATCTGTGGGATGATAGTGACTTTGCACATGACAACACGAGAGGGTTTGTTACTTTCTCTATGTACTCGGTCTGTAATATCAAGACTTGATTGCGGAGTTGGCATAAAATATAGCTGAATCATCGTTAACTAAAGTGTCTGAAATTTTAGACGAACAGCCCGAGGTGTGTTGAGAAACAATTAGGAAAGTGCTTCCTCTCATAAACTACGGACCTATGTAGACCAAAACGGCTAGTGCGAATGCCCGAATAGGTAAGAGCTTAGAGAAAACAAAAGTCTGAGACGAAAGGTGCAGCGGTAGATTTCGCGTTAGTGGAATGTTAGGAATGTCAAGTTACACGTATTGAACAACTTAAATGTTGCGTCCAGTCATGTTTGTTTATATATTTTTGTTTATAGATATTTGCACAAGAAATGAAAGGCTGTTATTTAATAACGCAGAAGTTAATTACGCATAATGATAGCAAGGTAATATGCTAATTTCAATAAAGCTCACCAAATCGTTGTTTTGTAAGACCGGTTATGCCACGGTTGAGTTGCCAGGTAACGAGGTAGCTAGGGTGAACATTAATCCTCTACACACCCGTCTTTGATAGCACATGGGCAGTCAACCAAATAGCGCAATGTTAGCAATCTGAGAAACTCGAAATATCTCTGAAACACGGTAAAATTAATTCTGAATTAATTTAAACAAATTATAAATTATCTTTTCTTTTCATGTATATTTTGCTATTCTGTAGGGTTGGTTGAGTTTATTTAATGGATTAACTCTTTTATGAATTTCTCTTTCTTCTGCTGATGTGCAAGTTACGTTATCAGTATCCTTGACGGAGAGAGTGTTTAGAATATGTTTGGGTTTTAGTAGACAGCTTGTCAATCGTTCAATGCGCATGATCAGTTTGCCGACGCGGGTCTGGGTGTGCCCCGTTTGCCCCCCGTGGGGTTAACATCCGGGCGATAAGAGCATCCTAAGATTATTCTATAATAAGAATCGAGCACGTCACGCCCTACTGGAGGGGTATAAAGCGGCTTCAAATGAACAGGTCTCCTACTCATGTTCTTTATTTATCTTCAGCCGTTCTTGGCACACGGGTGATGGACAGTCCAAAATTCAAACAAAATGGTCGATTTCCTTTGCTTTTTTCTTTCGTTTGATGTGTTTTACTGAAATATTTTGTTCCTATGCGAAAGTGTTCATCGTAAATCATCCTATGGGGGTTAATTACGGGATCCAGTTTAATAGAGAGTGTTATCCATACTCAAAAAACGTTAGGAAACCACAGGCTGAACTTCCGCTTGTGAAATTCCACAGGTGTCTCCCCAGGTGTCATCTTGCAATGTATCCGTCTGCAACTACGAAAGACGACGTTTCATCTATTCATCTCTGTGGGCAATTGGAATCTGTCATGTGTCTCAATTTCTTCAACCAAAAAATCAGTTTAATCTTAATACCACTATTATGTAAAGTTAGTTCGGTTAACATCCTTTAATCTATTATTTTACCATTCTTCCTAACTTGTTCGTTTTGCGATCAGAGGCTTTGTATCCCTATAGTGTGTGTTCGTTTTCTGGCGTACTGGTCTCTTAAAATTTTTCTTTGATGGAATCTAGGCTTGAATCTCCCCCCTCTATGACGCATCTGACGGGAATGACCAGCTCAAAGAACAATGGTAACCGAGGTTAACCTCGCAGATAAATTCAAACCGGTGATTGAACAAAAAACAAAAGAAACAAAAACAAAAAAGCACACCAAAAACAGGCAAAACACATTTACTTGAAAACTGAACAATATGATCGGAATTGTTTCAAGAAAGATGGCTACAAATGTTGTGGGGCATAATGGTGAAGCAAAAAGCGATGCTTACTAGACATAGCAGCGTATAAGCCATTATAGACAATGGTAACACGGCACCGATGCTGGCCACAGTGCTCCTGATTGCTTGCTTGTTGCAGTAAAGTATATAGTAACACTTAGCTTCTGTTATGGTTTAATCACAAGAAATTAAACCATACAGAGGCACAGCTATATGCACCAGTAACGACAACTATTACAAACAACATGGCTGATATAGTGTGACTAAATTTTCAGTGAACCCAAGGAAATTGATCATAAATTATGTCTAAAACCAAGACCAAAATTTAAAAGAAGATATGTGACAAATATTTTCACTTTTTTAAACGAGATACAAATGGAGGAAAAGTGCAGAAGTGCGATAAGAGTAGAATGCAATACTGACTATATTAGTCTATGCAATAAAAGCTTAAAAAAAGGATAGAGACGGAAATGTATAATCGGGTCAGCGTAACGTGAGATGTGAACCAACAGCGATATAGCAAACTATACAGCACAGAGAGCAAAATCAGTACAAGACTGTGATAGCTGACAACCGATGAAACCCGGCCTCTTGCCACTTTACCTAAGTTAAGATTTTGTTCTAATTGTTAATGTAAATGCTTACAAAGTAGTAACTTACCCACCTCTAGCACCATCGCTTAAAGGAAGTTAGCTAAAAAAGTTCCGACTGCAATATACGAGACTCATATACTGGTCTAGAAATATCCAAAACACCGTGCTGTCATCTTATTTATTCTATAATGACAGGAAATAAATTATGAAATCAGTAACCTCTGTGATTTCGAGATAGCGAAATCTTCAAGCGTGGCCTTAAACAAAAATCAAATCAACGAAATGAGTAAATTCAGAAATGGTAGATGGCCAAAGTGGCACCCAGGACAACCGGAAAAGAGCATGACAACACATTGGTCAAAGAGCAAATCTGAAATGGAGATTAGATGACCAGACCTCGGACGGCATCCTAATACCACCGCGTACACACGTAGAACGCGAACCCGAGAGAGGATCATACTTCACAATGAATGGCCAGCAGTTCTGCACATGTGCGAATGTTTATGTTTACAAACCTTAATTCTAAGCCTGCTGTGACTAATTTTCCCGGAGAAAACTCATTGATATAAAACAGAAGCAGAGCAAATGCCAGGTAGCTTTAGAGCCTTGAGGTCGGCCAAACTACAATGAAAAACTGGAGAATGAAGCCAAAACATGGGGATGACGTGTAACGGAATGACATAGCTGACATAATTCTCCACCCTTTGCAGGACCGATATGGCGAGACAACTGTTGGAAGCCAGATGGGAGAAATACATCCAACAACAACGGTTGCATGGGATTTGATGGAAGAGAACCCAGTGGTAAATGATCATGACCAAACATAGACAGACCTTAGCCGCTCCTCTGAAGCTTTTGTTTATAACGGAAGAGCCATATGAATCACATATTGTCGATAGTTGAATAATCACACCAGTGATTTTAATAAAAAAAATATTTGTAAACATATGCTACTGTGTTGCAGCATATATAGGTGGCGTAAATTGTCAACAGTGTGATCACTGTTGGCCTGAAGGCAGTGTCGGTTAATCGTGTGTTGATGCTGGTAAAATGTGTGTGTGTAACGCCGTTATATATGTACAAATTTATGTGGACTTATCTACGTTAAAATCAATCAAAACCATCCAATGTCAATATATAATCAGATAAAATATAATTTTTTGAAGGTAATTATATATTTTCCTGAGAGCACACGTTCCCTTTCCAGTGTCGATGGCCAGTATGTTACCACAGTGATAGTACATACAGAGTTAAGTTTTGTATCCGAAGTAAGTTTAGCAAACGCCTCTCTATAACCCAAATCAGCCTGAATAATCTGTGACGATCTGTTCCAATCACAAGTAAGTCACAGTAGATAGGCATGCCTAATTCTAGCCTAAACGTATAGAAAAAGACAATGAGCCATCGTGCTCTGAGTGACAGCTGACTTCTTTTCAATACCCCATTAAATTTGTTTCACTGTGACTTAACTCCGTATAGATCCCAGGCTTACCACACACATTTGGCACGTTCGTCAGTGTGTCCTATATATTAAGTCATCCCACGGCAAGCCCATGAGGCATGTTTGTACAAGCGATTTTCTTTGATTTTTCCGCTGCCTTTTCATGTTCCATTTAGTTGATTTTAACTACACAATGATATCACCCATTTCCTTACGGGATATTCATTTGGTTCGCAAATGGAAAGAACAAAAGACGTGTCACACAGAGCAATGCCGAGCTCTTGGTGAGGCATTCCGCCCAAATACCAAAATGGATACACTCCAGCACTACCGGCAGATGGCGAAGGCCTGGCCCATTCTCAACCCAACTGCAGTCATGAAACTCCCTTCTATTGTTTTAAATAATTAGCGATACTTCACTCACCGGACACACTTTAAGTATGTATTCCTTGGTATACCATGTGTTTTGTTGGTCACGCCTTGTATTTCATGCTTACCTTATTATTAAGTATTTGCTATGACTGGCAACACCATCGATTGGTGAAAGGAAAGCATCGCTTTACATAAGGCAACTCAGACATTTTGAGGGAGTTAGCAGACGGATATGATGAACTGGTAACAGGCGGTTAGAAAGCGTGTTCATCCATCACCAGGGTTGACAGCGCTTGTATAACTTCTGCCTGTTTATGGCGGAATACAGACAGGAAGGTTAAGACTCCCACGCGACTTGTCCTCAGCAAGCCATCACAAAAGACATTTCTGATTGATGTGGAAATTTGAAATTCAGTTTTAGAGGCCATTTCGGGGTTCTAAAAATTCAAATTTTTAACCACATCATGACTGTTATGTAATGAAAAATGTGGTAAAGTTTCAACTTTCAGCAGCAATAACTAAACACAGTAAGAGGTTTTAAATGTTTACCGACTGTCAAAAATGGCTTCGCGGAATTAACATCTGATCTGAAACGAAATCTGCACTGACAATAGTTGATTAGGCTGCTCGGCAGTTTTGTGTTTTCAGGAGCTCCCTCCGGAGTATTTGTTGACCCAGATTATTAAATGACATGCGTAGTTATTCGAACAACTTTGAAGCATCTTGTGAATTTGATTTGCTAATGAGATGAAACGAAGTAGATCCCACGTCACCCGACGTAGCATATTGTTCAAACATGCAACTAGATCGGATTCAGCTGGAGGATGCTTTACTGTTTCCTTATCTTAACAAATCTCCCACAATTACCCTGCAAATGAGGACCAGCCAGCGCTGTCTATATTATATATCCATATCCTTGAAGGTTATATGTATATTGTTGGAAGGCACGGAGATCGAAGTGGAGGTGGTGGTAAATAATTCAGTAGGAATTATCACTGCGTAACCATGTTTTTTCTGAGGCTCTGGCAGAATGTGCTGGGCACCGGTTTGGCGCGACATACGATAGACGGTCAGACATTCTGGACTTTTTGGCTGAGTAAGGTCTTACTGGAGATTGTTCGGTGGTTGTCGTGTTTGCAGTTGACAGATTCACGGCAATCTGTTGGTAACCTTGTTGACTCTATGAACACAACTGAAGGCAGTTCAAGTCTTAGCACTTAAACAAGAATCTTGTTGGCTTAAAACGCCACAAAGCATGTTTTTCAATAGCTTAGTAGTCTTGGAATGAAAATAAATCCTGGCATTGTTTGTAAACTGCACTGCAAAAAATTCCTTCTTATATTCTGACGGCATTTTCTTTTTAAAAATGCCTATTTACAATTGGATATAATAACCATGGTAACAAGATTACTAATGATTACTGTCAAAAAAGTCATTCCATGAGAACATAATGCGGTGTTGGATGACACTAAATGTGTTATAAATATACGAAAATTATATGGTTTGATAGACAAACAGTATGTTTGTCTCTGTAGTCATCGACCCCTAGAAAGGCTTACAAAAGCTTCTGTGGCCTTTTGTTAACGGACTGTATTAATAAACTGTCGGTATCAAAGCATTTCTCGCACTTTTCTCCTCGGTACAACGACACACAGACAGGCGATGGGGGCCAGATGCTGTCCCCTGAGACTGGCCATCTTTCTCCCCCAGGCGAACGAGACAAAGCCCGGCAGCCTGAGCTCTGCACCCGCCGGACGATGCTACAAGTTTCTTCACTTGAACATCGCTGTGTCTTGAGTGCGGCTGTCATCAACCAGGCCAGACCCTGGGCAGTCGCGGTCCCAAGATAATCCTGTGTAACTGACACCTGACCTAATCTTACAATATTATAGCTAACCATTTAGTGTATTCAGTATGAGTTCGCAATTCAAACACAGCTCAAATCTTTTCAAATATCACAAAATGGTTAAACTGACGTGTTTACCTGTGAACATCTTGTGGAGACTATATGTGGTTTCTTGGTCTTACTTGGACTACACCATGCACAGAGAGAAAACAGAGCAGGGTCGTCAGGGAGATAATTGGGAAATGGCCTTTTCATTTCACCTCAGTTAGGATTTTATTCTATCTGTTCCTGTAAGTGTTTAACAAGTAACAACTTAGATCCCTCCTAGCACCATTTGTTACGCTTGGTGTTAAACCGATAAGTAATCAAACGTTTTAAAATACTATATTGACAATGGAATGGCTGCTTCCATTCCACAGTGTTATAAAGTTTAGTAAACTCACAAGTAAAAGAGCTGGAAACAAGCTGCCAGATGTTTTCACAGTAAAATAGCTCTCAGAATCGCCTTAATATGCGAGTCCCATACAGATTACATGTTCCCCCTGCTACGGGTGTCTTACCAGTAAAGCGACTATAGGGGTAAAACCTTCGTAGAAATACTACAGTTAGTATGGTAAAAAGACGGACTTTTCCAATAGTGTATGCACAAAATAGCAGGCAATATGGATACACAAGATTGTATTCGGACACATCTCATAAGATTTCTGCTTGTCCTAATTTCTTGGCATCACACGGCTCAACGCGTCTTCCATAGAGAGATCCTCTACAAGTAATGTTTCTGAACAGCTCAACTCGTCATTTCTCCGTCTGCAAACGGAGAAGCTATACATGTTGACATTTATTAGTGTCCTTCAATGGCCCAGGGATCTCCGTTCGGACCCGGGATTCTTGCTCCACCGCCGTAAGGTGGAGACGGGTTCGCCCCAGGTTCCCCGGCCCCTCGGTCCGATACAGTAGTTGTGCTATCAAATTCAATTACGGTCAAGTTGAGAAGCATCTTTCTGAGGGGCCAGCACGTCGGATGTTAATAAACGAGAACATTTCTGACCCACAGTTATGCTGTGTACAAACTGGGAGAGAAAACCAAAGACTGACTTACACCGCTTCACACCACATATTCCGAAAAATATTCAAGCGGGTTCAAGCAGTGCAAAGATTTAGCGGTTGTTGTGAAGAAATCGCATACGTATAGCTGCACAACATAAGATTTCACAGTGTTCAGAAAAACATTAAACTAAGACCCACAATACACGATATCGTGATTTTGGTCTGGGAAAGTTATTATCCCATACCTGTTGTCATAAAAACCATTCAATATGTTCTGTCGTATAATGAAGATGACGTTCAAAACGATATGAAAGACAGCTTAGAGAGAAAAACCAGAGCAGCGAAAATGAAATGAAAATGAAATACAACCTATGGTAAATTTACCTCAGTTAGGGTTTTATTCCAATTAACCATGTGAATGCTTAAAAAGCCACAAATTATAGACACGCCCTACCACCATGGTTTAGGTTGAATTAGGTAAAAAAAAGATGCAGTGATGCTAATTATAATTAATTTCGCACAATTAGTGCAGAATTACTCCGAATGCTAAGTTATTATTACATTTAATACACAAACATTAAATACGAAGGGATCAGAAATGGTCTATGAGCATTGCTTAGTCCGCCAACAGAATGCAGAAAGAATACAACATTGAGAGCAAAACCAGCGCAAAATCGTTAGTATGATAGTTGGCAAATGGTCACCCGTAACCGATGGAATCGGGCCTCTTGTAAATTTATCCCATGTATCGTTTCACTCTAATAAAACTTCGAACTGATTGTAATTACTGTGTAACTTGCCAACTTGTCAAATGATCAACAAAACATGTTTAACATAAATTATCGCACTGGTCTCTTGCGTGTGCTCATGATGCTTGTGTTGTAGTAAGGCCTAATGTTTAAACTTGTAGAAACAAAACTTATTTTCAGGTATCCAGAATCTGACCAAGTGTCAGCCTTGAGCATGAGGTCAGACTGCACGTCTGTTGTCAAGTGGATATATTTGTTACAGTGCAATTTGACTATAGGCATACTGTGACTACTGATCAGACAGTGCTGGCAGGTCAGACAGGTTCCAGCACACCGTGGGTGCGTGGAGCATGATGTGTTGTGACGTCGGCACGATGCTGCCAGTGAGGCAGTACTATAAAGATGCGAGTGGTTGAGTATAGGATTGAGAGCCTAGGCGCCGAAGGCGACACACGTCAGCCAACATGGTCGTTCCAGATCAATAATCGCAAGACCAGTTTCCAAAACGACATATAACACAGCCTTGAAAGAACTAGACAGGATATAAAATCAAAAATTAGCACCGATTTATTCAAAGAGAACCAGTCAACAGTTTCCAAAGATGACGAGAAGACACAATGAACGTTCTAGGTGGAGATAAGTATCCAAATCCTGTACCATTCTAACCACGGAGCAGTTAGTCTTCTTCATAGGAAAACAAAGGGGAAACAGATCAAAGACATACCAAAGAGACACGAACTGCAGATACTATTTGCTCGTATTGAAAGAATTGCTGGCGAAGTAAGATGGATCGGAGAGTTCAATGAAGATCTCTGTGTATACGCGAGAAAGCAACATTTGGAAAATTGTATGTGCGAACCGAAACGCAGATTGAGATGTCGGAACCAATTTGAGAAGGGTCGGTTTTGAAGTGTGTGGTAGACTAATTATGATGTTGAATGATGGTCCCATGAAAGTGAAAAGATGCTCCTGCTTTCTACTGGCAGGGTTATAGCTTATAACCACGCGGGAACAGCTGTGGGACAGCTTTGGTAGGACTTGACCATTACTACTTATACCGTCTGCCTTCTATACGCTGGCCTGCAGTACACCAGCGCCACGACCAGCCTGGTCTTTATTAAATCAGTGTACAAAGCGTACCCCCTTGGACGAGAGCCCACAGGTGGACACTGTCATTCATAACCGGGAAGAATTAACTTAGAAACGGCCATCAGAAGCACACTGTGTCGTTACCTAAAATATCCCGGCAATTCCCCGGCTGCGCTAGACTCTTGTATTATTTACGAGGCCGTGGTGGGTTCACGTACCTTATATACTAGTGGCGTGTTTTAATGGCATAGCTTATAATTCATAATGCAAAAACCTTTTCGGAACTTTTGCCACGCTAGTTTGCACTTAAAGCAGCTATTTATACACAGATAAGTACAGTCTGAAACATCAGAGATAATTTCATCATAAGCGAGATATCACATGCACACCTCTCCACGGCATCATCTTCATTCACTAAAGTACAGGCTGAGGTCCTAACAACCTGCAGAAGATTTAGTTCCAGAACATAGTGGTGCACCGGTTCATTCCTCGTGAAGATGAGGTGGGAGTGGGGAGAGAAGGGTGTGAGAGGTCCGACCGGGTGTTCAGCATATGACGTAACCTGGAGGCGTATCCAGCAAAGCACTGCGTTAACCCTATACTGAACATGCTGGAATACATCATTCAAATATTTTGCAGTCCCATCTGCTATACATGAAGGTTCCAGATATATAAATTGCAGCCTATATAAATAAATATGCTAACTTGGCTCCATCATTATGTGTTTTCTAGGGTGTCCATATTTAATAAAGTAAAACATCAAAAGCAACATGATGGCTGACCTCATAGATGTGAAATCACACGAAACATATCACTCGGATATACTTGTCTGTTAAATTATCAATTAATTTTCATACAATTACAGTGATATTTTAGATAAATACACATTGTATCTGAAAACTGTTTCTTGCTGAAGCATGTGGGTACGAATTTCACACTGCAATGTTTGTAGGTAATGGGTCGTTGATAAACGACCTTGGATGTTTGACAGTACCTGTGATCTTCACACATGATGCAGAGGAACTAGTTTCCAAAAGCTGCCCACGACCATTGATTAGGGCGTGACGTCACACAGCCGTCTGCCGATCATATATCACTCCGCCGTCTCTGGTTTGGACCTGGTCGTGACTGCCGTGTACAATGTCAACTGGCGCAGACCGCTCGGTAAGAACACTAACGATATGTTAATTTGGTTTCATGGGCCCCCGGTGACAAGGTGACAGGGGCCAAGGATTGATCGTTTTGTTTTAACCGGTGTGGTTTGTGTAAAACAAGTGGCCAAAAGTCATTAACAGGCCTTAAGCCGATTTTAACATCGATCAACATGTCGTGTGGGCCTCGTACTTGTAAGTGATACATTTCTCGACTATTTAGAGAAAGCGAGGTAGTGTGGTATTGCCCGTGAGCCGATTTTGCTCATTAACAATTATCCTCAAGCGTGGCACACACTTCGAGTCTCAATCCATAATTTCCACTTACCTGGAGGAGTCACTAACAGTAGCCCTGTCCACTGATCCACATAATGAATGAGTCACGTGAGTCAGGTAACATTTACCTTCATTTCTTAGTCAGGTAAGTCTTCTAATTATTCGTGGTTTAAATTTACAGTGGAAATTCCCAAACCACCGTATACCTTATCTAGTTTTCAAAGGTTATCTTATTATATGACTGATTTCTAGACGAAATTATAGTGCATGTTTGAATCGCTGAACGTACGCTTAGTTATACACGGAAAAAAGAAAGTTTAGTCCCGCCGTTGATGTCCTCTCTTCTGAGAACTTCAAATTTTTTTGTGATGTATTATACACTAGCTGTACTTTCACACCACAATTTCTGTGGTCACCTTTTACACAGCTTCACACTCCCTATCCTGGTGGACATATAGAATGGAATGCATGGTTCTATATTTGTAGGCCAGTATAAAGGTCTGTAGAATGCATGGAGAATAAAACCAGAATAAATGTATGATATTTGGCGAATGGGAACCAGTAAATTCCGGCTTCTTGCTAACATGTTAATGTTTTGTTTTAAATGTTCATGTAAATGCCTCAAAAGTAGAACTTATACACCCTTCCAACTTTTATACAACTTCATACGTTGTAAACGAAATATGACGTAGGAAATTTGTGAAAGTTGCTCTTGCTTATCTCTTCGCTCTCATGTACCTGTAAAACAACAAGTTCTATAAGCAGGCTTTTGTGACAGTCGTGCTGTGGAGGCATCATGGTTTCTGTATATAAAAAAGGACTGACAATGACAGACCACAGCGATTTCACACAAAAATATCAACAGTAACTGATCATGCGAGAGTATACGGCCAATGACTACAGGGCGACAAGAGAGTAAGGGCACTGAGATATTGACAGACAGGATGGATTGTCAAAGCCGGGGTGGCATAACTCTGGCATATTACATGGATAGCCTTTCTAAAACTTCGGCTGAACCACGTAAAGCTTTTTCAGCTCAAAGTTAAAACCCGACGTATGACTGAAGGAGTAAAACCATTTTTTGGCTTCTGCAAAAGAGAACAACAAAGGCACCTTATTATCAGGGTGATCTGTTATGCCGTGGGCTGTTTGCAGTCACTTTGATATAGATCACAGGGACAGATGGCACTGGCTACAGGTGATGAACTCTGACAGCCGGCTAAAAACTGACGCGGATACGGCAGGAAATGGTCGGCTTAGCTTCTTGCGTTCGCCTGACATTCGGCCATGGTATGGGCTGATCTGAGACTGTCAGTTCAGGCGCTGGTTTTTGTTTGTTTCATGTGCAAATGTGTGGTGACAAAATCAAGCAAAACGGAAATTGCAGGACATATGCAGCAAAAAGTGTTCTTCAAGGTGGAGACAGACTTGATGGGAAAATATGATTTACGTGTGATGTAGACAAAGGCAAACCGTGTGATGGCATGTTGATAATAGAGTTGATATATGTCTCGATAAATATCGCACAGACACCACCGTTAAAGGAAGAGAAGCTGGCAAAATCATGACTGAAGACCTCAGTCGTACTAAAGTCAAATGTAGCCTGGCTGCTAGCTATACTAACTTGTCCCTAACTAGATATCAAGTATAATACCAATCTCGATGCATCTCGTAAAATGCAGAATTTTTTAATCTAGAATATACGTTACAATAAGAATTCCATTGGATAATTACCGGACCGAGTGGGAGCAGATTTTTGTTAAGACCTCTAGTTGAAAAGTCGGTACAAGGAACGGCTCCCAGACCTGGTTTCAGTGACACTGTTGCTAAACCTCAGAATATACTCTTGTTGCCTTCACATTGCTGTCACTGCCAAAACCTTATTGTTTGAGAATATAGACCATCTTAGATTTATGTGTTTAGATGGTTTCCTTCGATATCATTATTATAGCAACACGGGGCCATAGTACATGTAATTAAGTCAACTCGTCATTCAGGAGAGTCTGGTCTCTGCATCTCGTTTCATCAGTGCCAGTGATCACACAGTGTGGATAACTTTCACACAACAGAATAATATACCGTATTCAAGTTGTACATGATGTGATGAAAACAGCCAGAAAATGTATCTCATGTATATGGCTGTCTTTAGTGCTAGTCACTTCAACCATTCCTCGTTAATACCCAGTTGGTGTAGTTGGCTCATCGCAGCTGTCACCTAGCGGAACAGGGGTAGTTTGTTCAGCTGAACTTCATGCTTTGAGAAAAACACCTCTGCCGCCATTTCTGCAAATCTGGTTCATGGAGACGAGGGAACTGTGTACGTTCCCTCGCACACAGTTTTAGATAGTATATGAGCTAGGCTGTGCATTCGTTTATAGTTGATGAGGATGTAGTGCCAAGAGCAACATGGAACATCAACACACGAAATGCACAACATGAACCTTTAGTAAAATCAGCAATCATCCACAAGGCCATGGACTGCATCGTTCCTTCAGTGTTTATTTCTCAGCTGTTCCAAATTTCCTTTATTTAAAATATGTACGTAATTTTCACTTGCATAAAAAAGAGACATCGTGTTCACAAGTGTTGGATACTGAACCATGTTTTCTGCACATTGTTTCATGTTGCTTTGTTCTTGTTATCGGTCGGGGTTTTCAGTTTGGATATATATTCCAAAGGATGACGGATACCCTAAATAAAGGTAACACTTGCCTAAGATTGCAGCATTTGTTCTTTTTTGTTTGTTTGTTTCTTTGTTTTTGTTTTGTTTTTTTCAAAATGCCCCTTTGGTGGCAGCATTCGCGACAAGTACAATACCTGGATGTAAAAATCTAAATTCCTGTAAATACACGGATAATGTGCCCTTGGTATGATGCTTTCGTGAGACGGTACCAAAGATATGGAGGCATTGTGGCCATTCCGTTTTACAACAATTGAAAACAATTTATAATAACATGAATGGGGTACGACTCACTATCAGCTCCCATTTATTAAACATACCATACATGTCAAATGTAAAGGCCATGAGTTTGATAACAATATCACAGAAGAAGCAATATAACTGTTTTTCAGTCTTCATTTTACGTGCGGTGGATAACTGTACGTTTCACTGATGTTTGACGCTGTGCTATCTGATTGTTCAATTCATGCTTGAGGGTTCCGAGTGGCTATCTGCATTGGCGCCAGAGCTGGAACCTAGTTGATCATTCCGCGACAATGCGAAACCAACGAGAGCTTAAAGGCGTCTTTTCAACATTATAGGGTACCAGCTTAATTTTCATCTTTCTTCAGCTAAATAATGTAATTATACAGTTATCACAAAGACCCACAAAGAAACATTATAAACGCAATGGAACTATGACTATTGGAATGATTTTCTGCATCCTTACACAAAACATGTTAACTTCATTGTATGAACAACAGTGAACGGTGTAGAAACATTTCAGATATCCACTGAATCGCAAGATGATGACTTCATTGGAAGGCCAAAAACCACAATAACGATGGATAGCATATTCTACATTGTGGGTGATACATTATCGCCTAGCAAAATCCAGTACGCGGAAAGAAGGGCTGTCGCCATAATGGAAGAATTAATGTTGTCGCTAAGAGCTAATCAGTCTATCGTTAACGTTCCGTTCAAAATAAGACGCAATTCTACCAGGATTAATCATGAATACTAATTCAAAGGCCATTGTCAATAAAATGCTCTTCCTTGTTATGACGCTGAACAATCCACAGGGCTTGTGTGCCATGACTTCAAAAAATCAGTCATTGATTAACACCTTCATTACATTTAATTTAAAGAATCAGCAGTTCAGTGAGTGTATAACTTTAAGTATGTATTAGTATCACGTGCCAGATGACCATATCACACTATGTATGATTTTTGCTTATCCGGTCGCTGGACCTCACCATAGTGTACGTTTCCCTGTTGCACTCATACAAAACATTTTGTCACCCATCACGTATTGCCAGTGAACATGAGTGGCTGTTGAACTCTCTAAGTGGGGAATTCTCCTCGGCTCTAGAACAATAGATACCAGGTGGTGATTACAGCTTTCATGGGACAATGACGTAACCTACCATTCAGCCTGGATCGCGAGTTTAACCATAACAATAACAGGGCACAGCACCGCCCATCTACATAGCGCACCATGCCTAAGTGAAACCATTTGTTAGTGTTTTTAGTGACTTGTATTTTGATGTCTTCATATAAAGGAATTTAAAACAGAACCGCACATTCGGGAGTTTCAGACTAACACGTGGTTCTGGTAAAGTCGAGATAACAAGACATCCATCAAGAGGAACCAGTGGCTGTCCCCTCAAGCCGACCGTCTCCTGGCCCACAAGCCACCAATGTCTGGCAGAGAACGCTGCTGGCCAAGGCGTTATCACTTCAACGTGTGGTCCACGACAACCCGGCTACGGTATCTGTCAATGAGCATTCCAGAAATAAAATAGGTTTGAAGCGATATTCCTTTATTCCTTAAACACACAAGCTGCACGTGAAAAAACATGTATTTCTGTGGGTAATATCTGTGGTGGGAGAGAAAACTTTTGTTGGAATTCAAACCAGCTTTAATGTACTCAACCCACTGTGCCATCTTGACATTACTGTTGAACCTTTTGTTACAAAGGTCGGCTTTATTACATTCTTCTAAAACGGAGCAAAAAGTCTGTTCATGTAATACCCAAAGTAATCTTCTGTGTGGGCAAATATTGTCATACATGACATGACATAAACTGATGAAAGGCGAAACTGGCGGTCAACTGGATTACTGTTTGGCATTTCTACTTATTTACACACGTATATAGCACACGCTTTATCCACTGTTTCATGCCTGTAGATCATTCATTTGAAAAATTCATGGTATATATCATGGTGTCCTGTCAGATATTCGTCTACCAATTGTCATCCACGATGAACTCTCCGGGTTAGTAATCACACGACCAGTCTCCAAAACAATGTTAAATAAAACCATCAAAGATCGAAAAAAGTATGCATAGCCACACAAAGAGGAGCTGTGAGTAGTTTTCAATGGTGGCGGTGGGTGGGTTGCTCCATGGTTCAGTCCTTTAGCTCGCTAGCGCAGCGCAATGACCTACAAGCCTCCCACCATTGCGGTCGCTGTGAGTTCAAGTCCAGCTCATGCTGGCTTCCTGTCCGGTCATACGTGGGAAGGTCAGTCAAAGAAATGAAAATCAATGGTGCCGGAAAGACGCGAGGAATAATCTCGGCGGGTAATTTAAAAGGCATCTGAATCGTGTACCATGCAAGTTGTTCCTAATCAAAAATATGTATCTCAGTTGTGATTTGATTGCAAATCATTCATAGTTGCAATGTGGTGATTTTAATTGAAAGAATGCATACACATCCCCTAACCCTGATGTGGCCGCATCAATTTTGTTGGTGTTGCTGTTCCTGCAATAACTGTTGCACATTATCATCTCCTTAATCTGCTTAATCGTTGTGGGAAAGACCATGCTAACAATTTTGCCTAAATATATATCATACTTCTGCGGGGCAATTAGAGTATACTCAAGAGAATTAACGGTTAAATTTTTTCAGACAGACACAGACAGTTCTCTGTTTATTTGCTCAACAAAACTCGAATAACATCTCACCTCGTAATTCCATTGGGTATAATAGTCATGTGTGCAGCAAGAGAACTATATATATATATATATATATATATATATATGTACACGGTCAGCATCGAAATGGAAATTTAGATCGGTACGTTCAGGTTGCATGGTAAACACACCAGTCATGTATTATTTACAAACTATATATAGTTTTGAGCATAATAATTTTTGGATATTTATGACTCTGATGTGACAATGTTGTGCCTCTGTGTTTGAATCCACATTAACAACTTAACATACCGACAATTTCGTGTAGGCCAAGCGGCTCGGTGACTTTCTGTCCCCTTGACATTTGACTGCCCTGTAGACTGGCCCGTGCCCTTTGCCACAACAGCTTTACCTGTCACCCTTATACACTGTTTGTTCAGAGTCGTACCTCTCTAACCAGCGGTTTTTTCTGATGCCCAAATCAGTTTCGCTGACAGACGTACATTTGTCATACTGTTATCATAACCGTTAAAATCACACATTGTCGCTCACATTCAGCGTTTTATGGTCGCTTCCGAGCATATCTTTAAAAATCTTCGAAGATTAATGTAAACTGTCGCTTGTTAAGTACAGAGCCGGTAAGAAAACAGGTTGGTGAATGAAGTTGTTACCCCAAGAAGTTGATTAGAGTTGATTAGATCGTTGCCGAGGCACTTCTCACGCTGTGCGCTCACTGAGTGGTGCCGGTAGGGTGGGTGCCGGAGGTCGGGGGCGAGGGAACAGCGATGCTAACATTCATACACCTCATGTGACCAGAGGAAATACCTATCATTTCTCACGTGACTGAGCTAAGGTAAGTAAAAAAGAGGACATGAACCTTGAGTGACCGTCTGCAGGCCCATCTATACTGACCAGAGGTCAAGTTTGGTGGCTGGAGATGTCCAATGAGCCCGCACAGATCCCTATCAAGGATGTCTTATTAAGATTAATTACCCCTGTGCAGGAAACAGACGAATGTCTCCTCCAAATTGCTTGTGATATTCACTTTGCTGCAACCGTACTCTTTGATGTTCTTGTCTTTGACTCAAATAGGATAATATGAAACATTTGACAGACTACACAACTACGGACGCATTTACAATGCATAACATCTTAGATGAATGATCATCACGACTTCCTTTAAGCCTACTGTTTGCAGTTTAATTTTCTTGGAATATGTAGTACTTATGCTCTTCCATATTATCAGAACAGGAATCGGGTTTACGTCTGTGTCCCAGACCTCCATGTAGACCGTACATAGCGTGATGCCGGCATGAGATACAGTTGATGGCAAACCTACAATAATTATCGCTGGCTTCATCTGTCATTCGTATTATTTGTAGACCATACTACATGGCCATGAACATCTACGCCACGTCATTAGACATTTCCCGGCAGCTACAAATCAGCGTTTAAAACAGTAATATAACATTTGATTTATACAAAAAAAAGTAGAAAGATCCATATGTCCGGTTGGAATAGGCAGCACGACTGATTAAAAACTCCATTTTACGACAAACCGCTGTACGCTGGCACATGCAGCGCGCACAGATTCACCCATAACACTTATCCCAGATAGGCTTTACAAAGACAATATGGACACTTGCATTTTAACGTTTATTTGAATTAGTGGTTAAACAACAGCTTGGATACGAAATATTAGCTCCATACCATTTCTTATAAATGCTCTACAATAAGATCTTTAAATAAATACATCGATCTAGATCCCCTTTTAACAATAAATTGTAAAACCTTCCATGTTATCCATCATTTTTCATTAAACTTTTTTTTCATTTTCAAAGGCGATTAGTGACGGGTCATCCAAGTTCACATTCAAAACTAAGAACAAGTTACCCTTTGAAAAAATGCCCTTCCGCTTTACTGGGTGCATATACCCGTCATTGGTCCAGACTACATCAGCGGCAAAAAGTGCCGAAGCACTTTATTTTAAAAACTGGAGACAGTAAACTTTGCCACATTAAACATGGATACACGTTTTTCTATCCAGGTTTGAGAAATGTGTTAACATTTATAGATAATGTTTTGCGCGTGCGTGCTGAGTCCGTGGGAAATTGTCCAGTCGTCCGGGCTGCCCCTGAGGGACGTGTGACTCCAGGGCACCCCGCTGTCGTCCACATCATCCAGCAAGGATGTGCATTTAGTCCAAATTCGTCAGTAATTAGATTAAAAGCTTAATGAGTACTAAACTTTTGTAAACAGCGGATAGGGTTTTTCGTCATGAAATACATTTCATGTTCACAGTAATTGAGTATCGGTACATGCAGATGTGGGATGTGAGGTATATCGTGTCAGTTGACTATGCGTTGGATGTGATAAATGAGCAAATAAGTAAGGAGCTAGGAGAAATACAAGTACGTGCCAGTTAAACCATTTCAAATATTAATATAATAATTGATGATAATTCTACATAAAAAATACCTATGTATAAATAAATAACGGTTTGACCACTTGATGTGAACAATTAATGAGGAAGAAAAAGTCATGCTCGCAGATGCTGAAGAGTTTTCTTCACCTTGACTGTCTAGTCAAACTACATCTTCTGAATATATCCATACACTATTTACAATGCAATATCCGTTACCTTTGGTTCGTCGGTATATAACCACATATATTTAAGCCTCCACATATATATTCTGGCAAACAAATCTGGTTTTCTTCAGTTATTGCCGACCTGAAGTTTTCGCTCTGGCCGCGTGGATATGATTTGTGGAGTGCTCGTTAACTGAGAGCATTAATCACCCGAACGACTCGGTCAGCGAATCATAACCACATTCTGGCTTACAACATGCTGACCAGCGAGGTACAGGGTTGGTGAATATACCTGTTGATTTCGGATGTATGCTCTGTTTAGAGAATATGTGGTAGCTTGGGATTATTGTACCAATTTACAAGTTAGAAAATCAGAAGCAATAAGGGAAAGAATGTGAGACTGATTCATATGAGTCTTTTGGAGATTAGAGACAGCTGGTCAAAACACTAACACATCTGGCCTTAGCCTTATGGCAACGAAGGAGCCTCCCTGCTATATAGGTGCTAGTTGTGGTCTCCTCTTGCGGCCTAGCATAAACAAAGGCCTACGCACTCCCTCACACACGCTTGACCACCGGAATTCTCCGTGATCCTGAAAATGAGCTAAAGACTGTTGCCGTCGGTCGGAAATGACCAAGTGTCGTTTTAGTAATTGATCATGACGACCATAACAGCTGATGTATAATTGGGGGGGGGGGGAGAGGGCAGTAAAGGAGGTACGCAAGGAACCGTCTGGTTAACTGAATGTATGGATGGCTGCGAAACCCAGACGTGGAGATGATGCGTATATGGAGATAATTTCAGGAATTTGTATTCAGGTTTTGATCTCAGATGAACGAAAACTTTGTTTGTATTACTATATCTATCGCAATGAGGAATAAACTCTTTCCAGTGTCCCGTACCATCCGAAGCATTCTTATAGGGCTGTACGTCATATTAAGATCAGTTTGAAAGTGGAAATCTGTCAAACTCTCCACTCTTAACGCCATAAATCACAATAAGTACTCTGTGCCAATGCGTTTCCTAACCACAGCGGTGACGTTCAACAACGCATCACCTCTGTCTTGGTGCAAGCTCTTCTTGTTTACGCCCTTACTTTCACACCCTTAACTGAAACACAGCAGTGGTTACATCATATCTCCCATCACCAAAATGGTACAGCATGTAGGCCTACAATCTTCAGACTCCTGTTGTTGCTTGTCCTTTCAACAAAGATATGCCGTGTATTTAAATGAAACCACAACACTAGACTCAGTGCATATACATGTATGTATGGATGTAGAATAACCCGCCCAAAGTTTAAAACGAGCATCTTATTTATTTATCATTTTTTTTTTTTGGAGATGTCGGATAACCTAGCTATCGCATTTAAGTTTAGACAAAATTGCGAAAATCGAAAGCCTTGTCATATCATCAGTTTTCACCAATCAAGCGCGAGCTTTTTTAACAACTCAAGAACGCACGGGCTTCTTCTGTGACGCTACGCGATTTGCCTTTTTCGTGATGGCCTCATAAGGATTCCAGATTAAAAACTGATGTACAGAGCTACCAAGCATGTCATTAAAAATGACTGCGACCGTTTATGTATGTTTCTTTCCCTCGTCCAAAATAACTAATGTAAAGTTATTTGTTGTCGTCTCTCCTAAATGGACATCTTAAGTGTGGTGTATGGTCAATAATTAAATAAATACGGTGTTGTCTCGTGTTCCCTTGGTCATAAAAAATGACGGATTCTGTGTGTCTTCAATGAGTTACGGAATTCACATAAAGTGTGTAACACATATGTATATATATTTGTGTATATAAGGTTAAGACACGGTGACCCGAGGCAGACATACAGCTGACAATGACAGGTATGGTTGATGGCTGTATCTCTCGTGCACACATCACGAATATTCATTACGCAACGTCTGGCCCGTAAAAAGGACAAATGGCAAGATGTCTGGTTGTACATTACCGTGGCCTCCGTTTGTCTGGCGACAGGGATGGGGAAGGGTCTGGACACGACACAGTGCGGTTTCAGTCCTGGTTTTATGTACATTCGTATACCAGAACTGCGTCAGACCTCTTATTATGGACAGACATGATAGTACTTATATTATGTGGCGTCAACGGCGCAATAAATCATCTCGTCTACATTATATATGGGCATCAAGAGCGCCATTAAAGTCCCATAATGCAAAGATCAAGCAACTAAAGGCCAGTAATGATGGCTGAAGACGCAAAAAAAACAACAACAAAAAACCCTAGGAAGAGGGGTGTTCACCACAAGGCTGTTCATAGGTTTAACTGGAATGGAACCGCCGTGACTGCATGGGGAAGAGTTTTTATACTAACAGCACGCGAACAGGCACAGATATGATCGCAACCAGTGACTTATCGGAGATGCTCTTTAATGAATTAACTCTATGTCGCCATGGATGACGTGGATGAGTTTTACTCCATATATAGTCTATGCATGAATGCGTCAGTTGCCGATTACTCTCTGCACGTTTATCACTTATACTTAAGCAGAAAGTTTCAGTCTAACCATATTCACAAAAGTACACAACCCACATGCTTTTTCTCTGTAATGATCTGAACCAGATCCTAGAGCCGAGGTATAGAAGTTTTTTTACACTAACTCAACGATAGTTAGCTATCTTCGCCAATAGCGTGTCAAAATAACACACCACTACAAGGTGCCAAAACCAATCGATCAGTCAATCAATGCAGTGATTTGCTTCGCCTTAATAGGTGGTCATTTGAGAACAAAAATGTTCAAATTATATATATTTTGAGCTTGTGATAAAGAAATTCAGGACCTGGAACGCTGCCATATCTATTCGCAACGTTTGTATAGTGAGTGTATACAGAGAAAGCGGGTGTAATAAAGTGCATTTATACAGGTATAATTTACAGGTTGATGGGGTTCATTGGTTTTGCAAGGATAATCCCTTCTTGATCACTGTTTCCAGAAAGCTAACACTCTCAAGATAAGATTTATAAACTACACATCTAATTGTTTGGTCTTGACATTTTATATTGTATATTGTAAAGGTAAGAAATTGGCAGTAAAACGCTGGGTTTGGTCATCGAGGACTACTGTATAGTATAGTGTAGTGGGTACAGCAACGCTGCGTGGGATCTACGTATATGACCAGTCATCCTGAACGATCAGGTCCAGTTACCTCAACACATATACAATGACCGGCCAAAATAAATCAGTTTCTACTTGATCCAGGAATGGTTATTTCTGTTCAGTGACTAACGTCCGAAAAGAAGGGGTTTCCAGGGGGTACGACTGAGGGGAAGTTTGAATTAAAGTCATGATGGATAGGGGGATCAAACAGATGAAATACCCATTCCAGAGACTATTGTATGGTGAAAGGGCAATTTAAGCGGGTCTGATGGATTGACGACCTATACATGTCGTTTTCTGACACCCTACAATAACTTATCCGCCAGATACTTACATATAGGTGTAAATTCTAGATGAATTAAACACGCTAGACAAACCCAGGGGCTACCAAGACCCTCCTCTCACATACCTTGCTGAATCATGATCACGTGCGATCTGATGTGTTCCAGTCACAGTCGGCCAATCAGTGGTCGCCTCTTTCATCACGCGCTGCCATTAAAAGTTGGCCTTTTTATGTACAACATTAATGATGGCCAACATTTCGAGATAATCTTATTTGACTCCGTTAACACGAGAATATGAGCCGAAACCTTCCTTATATAAAGCTATACACGTACAATGTTTCTTTTTCTTGCTTTCTGGTTTAATTAGCGTATATGTTCAATCCAACATATCTAGACCTCCACAACAAACTGCAACAACCAATGTACAACTTTCATGGTCCTTTGTGAGGCGTAAAAACCCGTTCCCTGATAATATCAAACATCATAAGCGCCAGGAAAGTTTCCAAGATCGATAAATGGTTGACGGTGCACTCTTGTGTCGCTTAGCATGAAATTCATTGGAGATCACTTTGCCTTTCACCAGCATATCACATATGTGATACACTCTTAGATAAAATAGTGTCAATATACACCCATAATGGGTGTAAATGCCTTGTCCTAGGACGCACACCCTATTAGGTGTAAGATTACATCTTTGAATGGGTATGAATTAACACCCTAAGAAAAAGGTGTAAATTAACACCTTTTAGAATCCTTGTCAGCAGTTTCGGCTTAGTTTGTATTTTGTCATAATTCTAAACTTAATCTCAAACAGCGTTTCCTTTTTCTTTGTTTGAAATACTATTTTCCTTCACTAGAAAACTCATGAATCACGTAGCTTAATAAGTAACCCTGTTTACATCAGGTTGTAACCTCGCATGACGTCAGATTTATTGGCTAGATCTATGGCAGAGGGTTCCATGGCTAATTCTTACTACATGTTCGACGTTAAAATGAATTACATACATGCTCACCTTGAAAGCCCACAGTAAAATCTTGAATAAGGGGGACTAGCTATCGTTCTTTGCTATTTCTCCTATCAAATTAGGCAATGAGTCTTAACTCTCCGGGAATCTTAATAATTAATTTTATCCATTCTCTCCAATCAGCAATGATCTGTAGACAGGTCGCCAATGCTGCCAATGTTTGGGCCAGTAGCAGTATCACCATGAATATATAAAGTATGCAATCCGCGTCTGCTGCAAAACTGATATATGAAATGATATGATTCACATTACACACTGCTTCGCGATACACTGTGTGTATACAGCTCTCACTGGAATCACTTTCTTGCTGACTCTATGTAGCCATCTGTCCGTCACAGTAGGCACTTAAGCCGGGTGTGGGCTAAATGACTTGTTAACTGGACATTAGACGTGTTCACACTGAAATCAATCACAAAGAACAGCATACTCCAGAACACACGGTTGTGTTCCTCATTTATTCAAATGCTGGCTGGCTTTAACTCTGTTGTTATAATATATAGGGTTTAACTGAAGAGCAAGCTGACTACAAAACCTTACATATTATAATGATAAATAATTCTGCGTATATTTACTAAACATCGGGATAACATTTATAAGAATATAACGTCACCAGAGTTTAGCTCAGTTTTGGTCAATATAGGTCCGTATAGGATATCAAGTGTTTCCTGTCATTTCAATAATCAAACCAATGAATTTTATCAAACTGGATAAAATAAAGCATGCATGTGAGGGTATATACATTGCCATAAGAGACAGAAGCTAAACAGAAAAAAGAATTTTGATCATATATTATCATAAATAACGGGATTTAATTAACACCTCTAATAGTGTTTGCATTCCTCAGTGGTTCCGTTAATGCCCCTTAAACAACAATGTTATGAGGCGTTATTTTATCACACCAGTGTACATATGGATGAATACATGTAAGACGGGTAAGGAAAACCTTATACTTACATGAATACACGAATGATGTGATCCACAAGAAATGTACAAATGATGACAGCGGCTTGAGAAAGAAAGAAATCCAACCACACCTTATTCTAATTAAAAGAAATGCATGTAACCAAAGTTATAAGAAAGACAACTTTGGATATCGTGCAAGACCAACCTCAGAGTGATTCACACCTTTTCATTTCAAAAATTAAAACCCTAAAGGCAGTAATCCAGAGGGATTCCTGCTCCAATTCGAATATGTATCAGACTAACACCCTTTGAGCACACTGAATACACCCCTAAAAGGTGTGTTTCAGTAAATTCACTCGCTTTTAGCACCATTTAAACTAAGAGTGTACGTGGGAGAGTTCACGAGTAATGCACCAAATGTCCGTGGAATATGCACCGGGCATTCTGTATACCTCTGAGTGAGTGAAATGTTTAACAACATTCCAATAAATACATAAATAAATAAATAAATAAATAAATAAGTTTTACTTTTTCGTGGTGGAAGACAGACTTGTGCACTAGTAAGCTATAATTTATACACCAGTCTACAAATAAAACTGGCAAGCTTCGAAGAAGTGAAATATTCATTCAAACAATATTCATATACATATATATATAAATAAATAAATAAATAAATAAATAAATAAATGTTCTGCTTTTTATGTTTGAAGACACGTTGACCATAGCCTAACACCAGAATGAGAGTAGATAAGTTCGAATCTCTTTCTATTCGAAAAATCGTGCAATGAATGGTAGAGTTAAATTTTGTAACAAGATAACAACAGGCCAGTGCTGAGTGAAACGATAACATTGCGATACCACAATTCAAAGCCCCATAAAAACTTCTAATCTTCGTGTACATGTGACAGATTTAAGCTGCATGCTTGCTTTATGTATTCCGACACGTTGATAAAAACACAGGGTTATAAACACCCGTGTCTGTATCCCTGTGAACGACTTACCATCCTGGACAGTGCTGTGATGACAGGTGATATATGTGGCCATGTCACCTTCCCGACAGGTATTGTGCTGTTAGGATTAATGTCGGATCGGGTTATCTGGCTTCAGTCTGCGTTGTGCCAGAGTTAAGACACAGAGAGAGAGATGTGTCCAACAACGATGGCAAGTCTTGCTTGGCAAGTTTTTATGGCAGTTACATCACATCATACGAGGCTTTCATGTATTCAAGAAAATGAAAGAATCTGGACGTTATAAGATTCAATACATGTTAACTAGATAACAGTTTACTCTTGGAATTATACTTCGTGCAGACCCCTTCTCATGCTATAGGTCAGAATTTGTATTTGTTGATTTGATTTGGTGCTAAATGTCGTACTAGGCAGGTGATTTAAGAATCGACACCTGCACTGGCGAACAAAATCTCATTGGTCAAGAGGCTGGAAGCTACAGCCAGACAGTTAGGACAAAAGAACAGCCAGGCAGTTAGGACAAAAGTACAGCCAGATAATGAAATGTTCAGAAGAAGCACGTGTAATACTCATTTAACTCTCACGTGCGACATCCCAATGTTACTATACATGTTCTAAAGACTAGATTCAATTAAGTTCAATTGCTGATTCAGCTGGAAATTGTGGCAAAAAAAACAACAACTTGTGAACGACGGCAAAAGGGATTGGTTATCATCTTTTAAATTTATATAGTATTAAGGTGGACACAGACACAAGACCTACAAGGCCCACAAATCTGTGTACATTCCTCAGTATAATTGTATCAGAGCTGTTTAACCAAGTGACATCAGACATTCATCATCAGTTACTCACTGGAGCTTTTTTTCATGCAAATTTCATAAAAAGGGAGCGCCTAAATGCAAAAAATCTGTGTATAGACTACTGAAAAAAATTAATCAACGATATGAAAAAAATACATTCTAAGGTAGATGAAGGTGCATTTATAAAAATCGTCTGCACTTTTCACATCTCTGTGTTGTCATAATGCATTTTGCCCCTGGTTACCTGTAATCTGAGCATATCCTCCGACCATCCACACCTTGGGCATATTTAGTTAGTGTGAAGAGATAGAAATAATTACACACATTTCCCACAGCGCTATTATCATGCGATTTGAAGACAAACATCGTCAGGGGGAACAGAGAAAAGTTAGGCTAACGCTATCCTGTGGACAAGTCGTAGAGTGAATAACCTCAGAAGATTTTATTCGTTGTCCTTTATTGACATTAGACAGTATAAAGATAGTATTTGGAGAAGACCCCAACAGAAACGGAAGTTGTGTTTGTCAATCTAACGGTATCTAGGGCTCGCTAACTCCCTCACCTGAGAATATTCAAGGTTGTTCTATGAACATGGACACACCAACATAAAGGACCGCGAGCAGGTTCGAATGATGATTGTGCTAATTACATATAGTCCCCAGCTTTGCATGGCTGTCAATAAGTGACTGTCATGTTTCGTATCATGACAATTGTAAAGTCACAGTGACTGTGGATGTATCAGTTCTTCTTCTGTACCAACTGAAGGCAAAGGTATCTTCAAATGCAGGCTAGCCACCATCGCTCGTAACCTGGAAATTTGGTAACCATGCTGTTATTTATACGAATAACCATGCTTGTTAAATATAGTAGTAGCTTGCCAATACGAAGAACAAGCCAACAACAACCCCTTCAGACTAAGCGTAACTATCCCTCTTAAAACGAAAAAAGGTTAAACGTCAGGCCACAAGCACTTCAGACAAAGCGTAGCTATGCTTGCTAACACGAAAAACAGATGAACAACAGACCACGGCGTCTTTATAACCATGTTAGGATTACTGTATGCTAAAAAATAAATTGGATTTAATTAAATCTACCACTAAATATTCTACTATCTTTACAACGATGTGAGTCACGCCTATGAGATCCTTTGAAGCTTATAATAGTAGATCCCACGATTCCACCCTAAATAAGTCTGTTTTGTCACTATGGTGCAATGTTAAGACTATCTATAGCTTACACGAAGAGAGATTCATTGTATAGCTTTGTCACAGTCCTTATTTGTAAGGTCCGTACATACAGCTGTCTAACTTGAACTTGCCGGATTCTTGGGGCATGTACACAGAATGAGGTGTCCATCAGGCAAATCGCCAGCAGGGCAGCCCAACCAGACCATGACTGACAGCAGCTCATTTATCATATCTAATGACAAACAGACAGATAAAGTGCCAATTAAGCTACTCCTGATTGCTACAGCTTAGTCGATATAGACACAACAATCTAGTGTAGTATTCCTTTTTTTTTTTACTGTTCCTCTGTCTTGACCACCTTGTTAGCCTAGGTTGGGATTACATCTGGGCTTATATACAGTGCTACAATTAGTAACTAACTAACGTCGTATATGTACACAGGGATGGTCAGAGAGGATGGCGTGGGCACAAGGCTGAGAGAGAAACAGCGGAAATTGAGCCTGTTAAAATGTAGACTTTTAATGTGTATAATATAATTTCTAAACGAGGAGACAGGGGCGAGATTTAGCCAGTTGTACAGTTTACTGACCTAACCCCAAACCATACAGATATGGCTGACTCCATAAAGGCTTTTCTCTGCCTTCACAGTATTTCAATCAACTCGCGGCGTACAAACTGCGTGTGTTGCTGAGGTATATAAATTCAGTTGCAGCTCATACAGTTGATGCTTTCGCTGTATGTGCTTTAAATGACAATTAGAAGTTGGTGATCAAGTACACAAGCAAGATGTACCGTGTGGATACACAGCCTCTTCGTTTCTTAACACGACGTTTCGATGAAGATATTAACGTCGTGATGAAGTGTTTTATTAAGCCTGTTACTGTAATGATATCAACCGCTTGATGGCCATGTTAGTAGCGTTAAACAAAGAAGTTGCATATCAGTGAGGAATATCTTCTGAAGAGTACTTATATAGCGGATTGTGGTGTCAGGTTTGGCATAGAGAATGTACGTGAGATATGATTAGTACAAAGATCTCTCTGACGTCATGAGAATGGCTAATTCTACACGACAACTTGTGTACCCTAGGTACTAATAACAATAACAACTAATAATAACAATTAATAAAACACCTGGCAATTAAATTTTAAATAGAACCACAAACTGTTCAAACCCACACTGTTACTCATACAGAAATTATAGGTAAGAACGATATCTACATTGCCATCGTGTTCTTGTTCTTCAAAAAGAGTCTCCTTCCACTTAAGCCCAGCTTTACTTACGTGACAATACTGGAGACATTGAAGTGGATCAACTTAAAGTAGGTTTGTGCTAACATAAAAAAGTTATAGACAGGAAGACAGGTCGCCTATGTATGTAGTCTGTGCTTTATGTGTTCATATAAAACACCGTGTACATCACACCTCGAGAGTAAAGTTCATCTTTGTAACACCATAAACATTAATAAGCAGTAATGTTTAAAAAAAGACCTAACCTCTGGCGGAAACATTGTGAACGAAGTTTAACCTCATAAAATATGAAGTCACATAAAAATTACATCAGAATTTATGCACTCTCGTCTCTTGGGGCAAGAGCATAACCAAGTATGTTGTCCATCTGTGATACAACAGGCTGGTGGTTTGGGGCTTAACGGGGCTGTCGGGAAAACCAGTTGCGGCTAGCATAGAGTCAAATGTTTTAGAAAACAGGTTTTTGTAATGTGGCTAACACATCTATTAGAAGCATTTGGCTAATGTGACGGAGTCATGATGAAGTCGACGAGTGACGCGCTCTCCTGCACAGCTTCTCCACTGGCCTGACACCTGTCCGCTCCAAACGTCACACACGTACACACTGGCTAATGGATGACAACCAGCTACACTCTGATCTTGTCACTTACAGGCCAGAAGGGGCCTTAAAAAGGGTACAAGTCCACCGGAATTCATGTCACATCCCATATCCACAATCCCTTTCATTTGAAACAAAAAGCTTAAGTCATATGACGACCATCATAAATTATTAGCACGGTAACTGAGCTTGACTCGAGTCTTTGTTAATGACAACATTAACAAACGGTGTTTGCTTTCATCTTCAAGGCAGAATGTCAAATGTCCTGTCGGGCACCACCGTGGCCCTCGGGCTAGTGTGAGGAATGCAAAGGAGGGATAAACGTGGACAGACTGGCTTATCTCATTCTAACATCACTGGGCAAAGAACGACTAGAAGATCGAGACAGTTTGCCACGACAATTCTTGTGATAGCATGAGTCACGTGATCGTGTTTTTCGTATATGACATGGTAAAAATTATACGATTTAGCATTTGCTATAAGAAAAAAAAATTACATACCTGATAAAAACTGAAAAAGGAAAAAAAGAAGATACTTTACTCTAGTTTTAATCTGCAGATGGATAACAACGAAAAGGCAATCATGCATTAACCATATACTGGTACAGAAACAACTAACCAACCAACATTGTTATATTCTTCATACCTCATGAGTTAGGTAATTCTTTTATTTCCTATTGCCTAGGGCGAATTTTGCTGTTACACCTATGTTTATATCTGCATGTCTTGCTGTCACAGAAAATTAAAGTTTCTGTCTATGTTGCAG
Organism: Acanthopleura granulata; assembly: GCA_016165875.1. Taxonomy (NCBI): domain Eukaryota; kingdom Metazoa; phylum Mollusca; class Polyplacophora; order Chitonida; family Chitonidae; genus Acanthopleura; species Acanthopleura granulata. The sequence continues at coordinate 22,802,749 of JABBOT010000001.1, forward strand.
GTTTTTCTGGTGAAAGGAAACTGTGCGCGTAGATTGTTATTGGTCAAGGCATATAATCTTACATAGCCTCGCTGAACACCGCTTGTCCCTCTTGGCTTGACACTGAGTAACGCGAAATAGTACGTGGTTTTACGAGACTTCTGGGTTCTTGGTACTCCCTTGTTACAAGAGCTTGCTAATTTCGCAATGCCTCAACAAACACCCAAGATAAGATGGACGCTATATTACACTGTCACACATTGAACAAAGAACGGAAAAGACATTATGCTCCTTATATGTGCAAAGGAAACGTTAACATCACGTATCTGTAGGCCTACTTGCATGTCAAATGAAAAATTAGCAGACCTACTTGCATGTCAAATGAAAAATTAGCAAACGCTGTTTATGTAAGTTTTCTTCGAATTCCTTCCAACCGATTAAAGCGCATTTAGAGTATTGGGTTTTACCGTGCCTTTTTTTCACCATATTGTGACCAGCGACGACGCACACACTACTATATTTCTGCATTCAAAATACATTCATATATACATATATAATTATAAATGTATTTGCCGAATAAACCTTGAAACGAACTATATGTATTTTAAGCAAAAAGTATGATTGTGACGGCACTTATACACTGGATGCCAATAGACCACCGTAGAATTCCATTGTTGAAAAACATTACTCCGTTGGAAAAAATATATTTCAATACTACAATCAAACTAGATGTATTTCCCTGAACAGTGTTTGGTGAGCTGCCATCTGATACATACTTTGGTTTAGTGCTTTCTATGCATTTAAACAGCAGATATGATCTGTATGAATGTCGAACCGAGAACTGGCAGCTAACTTCACGTAGCTCAGTGTACCATCTGTGTGAATGTTGACCGGGAACCGAGAACTGGCAACTAACTTCACATACATCAGCATACCATCTGTGTGAATGTCTAAGGGGGAAAAGAGAACTGGCAGCTAACTTCATATGCATCAGCGTACACCATCTGTGTGAATGTCTAAGGGGGAAAAGAGAACTGGCAGCTAACTTCACATACATCAGCATACAGTCTGCAGCTACTTGTCCTACTTCAGTCTGATCACTATCACATGAATCGTTCTCAAAACGCTCGTTATAAATTGTAATCAATGCCTCCGTGTCTATAGGCCCTTGGTATCCTTTCACTCTCTTTCGAGGCTGTTGACCGCGAGACCTCATTGTGATCATTTTTACTGTAAGGTTAATACTAGGCCTATAATCCCCCGTAGACAGTCCTTGAATGGGTACTCCTTACTTCATCTAAATTCTAGGAAGGATATACCAATAAACATCTGGTAACAATCGGTCATGCACAGATGCACATGGCATGGGTTCATTGATATTTAAATAGCATGCTGTGGTTGTTCAAGTTCAAAACAAAAAGGCCTTCGAATATGTCATCATAGTCCCGCAGGATTTCCAAATCATCACTGTAAAATAGTACCATCGCAATAATGAGGTCTTGTATATGCGTCTGGAGTCAATCATATTGCCTTGATACGATGAAAAATTACCCCAAATAATTTATTTATATATTTGATTGGTCTTTTTCGCCTTACCCAGGAATATTTCACTTACATGACGGCTTTTATTTTAAATTTTCGCCTAAATGCTTGAAGAAGAAGCAACTTACACCCCCTTGCACCTTGGCTATACATTCAGTTTCAATGTTTCGTATACGACGGCCAACATTCTGGTGGGGGAAACCAGGCCCGAAATAATGCACTTCTCTCACTCTTACAATGAAATAATATCAAATCTGATAAAGGTGCAATATTGAAATCTCTTTTCTCTGCAATCTATTAAATCCATTTCTGTTTTACAGTTAAAGTTTTCTTCATTAATTTGACAAAATGATGTAAGCGTTAAATCATTATTTTTCTCCACTTCTAGCGTTATAGATCCATATATACCATGTACACACATGTTAACATAATTATATCTATTTATTTATTTATTTCATTGGTGTTTTACTCTGTACTCAAGAATATTTCACTTATACGACGGCGGTCAGCATTATGCTAGGAGGAAACCGAGTAGAACCCGGCGGAAACCCACGACCATCCGCGAGTTACTGGCGGACCTTTCCACGTAAAGCCGGGGAGGAAGCCAGCATGAGCTGGACTTGAACTCACAAACGACCACATTGATGGGAGGTTTCTGGGTCATTACTCTGTGCTAGTGTGCTCACCAACCGAGCCACGGAGACCTCTAGATATCTAAGACGTGTCTAAGTATCCCAGACACATAAGCCACTACAGAAATATTCTTGGCCTATTAATGTGTCTGGGAAAAGCCGTCTTCAGGGCTTATCCGATAACCGTTAATCCTTTTTAATCCAGTTAATACCCCGGTGACAAGACAAAGAAGCTGTCCACTTCAGATAGGGGCCGGAGTTCTTGGAGGCCGAATTTAAGAACAAATATGTCAGTTATAGTGGGCAGGTAAGGACAGAATACACTTGGGCGTGGACCGTTCAGAGAGACACGATCGTGACCTGGGGGACTTATATGAGCACAAATCCTCAGCTTTGTAATATCAGTTCATAACATTCCATTCTTGTAATGTAATGGAGTGTGGAATCTCACTTTGGATGGAGTTAGGGGGATTTTTAAAGTTTTTTTCTCTTTTTGAGGTTATTTATATTTTTACATTCATCTGTATGAACTGAATCACCGCTAAAACGGCCACGTTTGCCCCTCACTCCTCCCCTCCCCAAAAGTTCCAATATAGCACTTGGCAACTGATTCCTTTAGTCAGCGGTGAATATGACTCTTAACACGGTACAATGCGAGGTAGATGACTATACTTCTCACTCGGTTCACATGATAATTACTGGATTTCTGCATGACAACCGAGGAACGATCATAATGTCGACTTTAAGGCCCCTACCGAATCTCTTAGCAGTAAATGATGTCTGTGTCGGCAAGGTATAGAAGAGCTCTCCCAGCGAGAAAAGCCTATCACTTTGATATTAAGATGCACTGTCAAGGGAAACAGATAATCCCAGATCAGTATGGATGAGTACCACTGGTAAAGCGACGAGAATGAAGTCTTCACAATCTTCATATAAACATTTAATATTCTACAGTTGTAGTCAACTTGACAAAATCGACAGCCTTGACATTTATTTATTATTAGCAGGTGACTATTGGCGCATATATACACTTATTCCGAATGAGCAACACACGCAGGTTTTATATGTCCTAAAATACAATGTAGAGTAAAGTAGCATGAAAATATATGTCTTTGTGTCCATCTATTAAGAAATAGGTATTGCGTTTTAGTGATAAATTTATCAAATTTATCAAATGGAATCTTTTTTCGACGTCGCACGACCCTTTAAATCGATGCAGGTTTTCAAACCCGTTACTGACTGTACCGGACTTTTGTTTATTTCCTTCACCGGTGTTTAACGCCACGAATATTCAAGAATTATCCCTTCTAAGAAGGCGGTCCTTCATTGTAAGAGGAAACCAGAGAGCCTAGGATAAACTATTGCCCTCTGCCAAGTTACTGGCGATCTTTCACTCTTGTGATGTACGGTTTTGCAAACAACATGGTGGCTGGACATCAGTAAACGTTACACTGCGCGAACTATCTCAGGAAAAGTCGTAGACGGCTTATTGTCGCCAATTTATATCTGTTTGATTGTTGCAACGTTATTCACTCAAAAATTTTTCACTTGTACCTTTGTGGTCCGTATGACTGTGGAAAACAAGAATGCCTCAGGTAAATCACCCACTCTTCCCACAAGTGACGTACAGATACACAATATTACATTATATTAGTAAAGGACAAATGATCTGACCAAGGTCGACTTTGAACCCACGACTTATGTGGCCCAGCGATAGCAAGATAAGCGTATCTCACCAATATATTGTAGGATAATACAAGCATGATAGAGACAGAAATGGCGAGTGTACGGATCAGATATGATCTAGTGGCTAGTGACTTTTCCAATGAGCTTGTATGTAGAAGAGTAACACAGTCTGAACAAGACACGGTATACAGGCCTACACCCCAAAACGTCGACGACACCGTTACAGGATTTCTACCTATATATTTTTTACATGTATATTTATTTATTTCCTTGATGATTATGCTCCTAATCGCCTGTCGCCACTTGCACGACACTTATACGACAGCGGTGTATTGGTTGAGAAAACCGGAGGGTTATATGGCAAACCTCCTAGCTTAAAGAAAACATCGAACGTTCTGATTTTATTTCTCAGTGTGCAGTTTAGGAAGAGTCTTAATATATTACAGTACAGAAAGCATCTCAACATTCTTCATGGGGACTAAAAATCGAAGTACAGTTTTTCTAAGACCTACAGTTTTTCTAAGACCCCTGCGGTCAGTTAAGTGGGCCCAGTAATTTGGAGTCGTGGTGTATAACGGTGACGGTTGTTATAACAACCCTCTGGGAGTGAAGAGTCCAAATCGTTACACTCTGCAACTAATGCTTCAGGGTCTGGAAAATATGTTTAAAAAAAGGGCTTATTAAGCTATATAAAAATGCCTCCAAAAGTGTTTATTAATTTGTTTTTGTGTGATATTGTTTGGCACAACGTACTTCACTGCCGTTAAAACCATAAACTTCGTGTTAAGAGTTCCTTTTCATGCATCCTTTAACCTTAGCCGCGCCCGAAGAAGCTCGAGCTAAATTCGACCAGGCTACGTAGCCAATAATCGGAAACTGATCGTCTGTGGAGGCAACAACGCTTACATCAATGGGGGCTCAGTTCATACGTGCAGGACCTGTCATCTGTTTACAGGCGTGTTATATGCAAACAATATTGATATACCTCCAAACACTTTTTGAGGAGAGTTACGACAAAATGGCTGTAAAATTGCCATTGTGACGTAATTAATCACCTAATTATCTGTTAATTCATTAATTCAGGAAAGCCAAAACGATTTAACTTCCGCAACAATACTCACATCGTTCTCCTGTCTTACTATTTGCACATGAAATAGGCCTAAAGATTAGCATAATCGTATCGCGCAGGCTTTTATCCCCTTTCTTGTAAACGTGCCTCTGTAAGCCAATGTTGAACGCATTCAGCATAAAGCTTGCAGATTTTAACAACATAGAGTCCAAGCCGATTCTACAATTACCTTATCCCAGCCACCGCATCAATTTTAATGCACTGTTTTGAGGTGTAGTCCCTGGAGTATGTACGTGCATATGCGTGAAAAGGCTTCTCTATGCTAAGTAGACCTACAGGAAGTCAGTAAATGTGTTTACATTGAACCGACTATCATCAAAATTAAGAGAGCACAAGCAGGTATGAATGGTGTATACAAAAAAGTCATGGAAATCCATGTATTACATTCGGAGCTATTGTGCAGATCACCGCTATAGACACCTCACAGGGAATTAACTTATAGCCTACTGACGCCAATGGCGTGAACATTATGGCCACACAAGTTTATACATCATGGAGAAGATGTACACAAATAGAAATTGGTGCGATCATTAAGGAATTTGTTGGACCAAATCGTGTCTACCGACGGACAGTGATTCCAGGGCATCCCTCTCCCCAACCCCCTGTCTTCAATTCGCTGCGAAATAACTGGTATTGCCAGTACGTTGTAATCTGAGATTTGTTGTAGGGGAGATAACCTAATACACGACAGTTGCTGGTGGCAGTGCACAGTTGTGGCTCCTAGGTTTTAATAAATATTTTCTTTCAAAGTCTCAATGTGTGACTGAAAACGAAATGCTATGGAATCACAAGGGTGTAGGACAAAAGCTCCACCGAATAAAAAATCCCTCAGTCAAAATACCTTAGGTCAACGAGTACATGGACAAAAAGCCCCCTTTCATTAAAAAGGACAAAACACACACAAACTACAATCAAATCCACCAAGAAACTGTTTTACACAGAAATGTAATGAGACCTAAACTTGTTAAATAAAGACTAAACAGGCTAGCTTTGGGTAAATTTTGCACCAATATTTTTTTTATTACCGTTCTTTCCGGTACAACAGTAACAAAAATACATAGCCAAGGCTCAAATGAACTAAATTGATTAAAATATAAGGGTTGGTTTTTGAAAAGGGTTTATTAATAAAAGGTGAATTAAGAAAATATTGGTGCCATTTTACCCATAATGTTAACTCATTACACTGTCTAATAATGTTTGATCTCATCACATATCTCTCTAAACAACTTTTGGTGGAATTATGATTTGTGGCTATTTTGTTCATTTGTGACATAAGGGATGGGCTTTTTGTCCACTGACTTTCTGTCCTAGGGTATTTTAATTATGTGCATTTTTTCCTGTGGGCCTTTTGTCCGGTCTGTAACCACAACAAGGCATATGACACTATCCCGTTTATTTGCTATAATCCTTCAATAGCAATACATTCTCATGCAATTTATTTTTCACAATATAATTAACTTCACTTTACAAATATTCATCTCCATATAAATGTTGCATTATATAATTTTATAACAATATCACATATGCCTATGTGATGACTTTGCATGACAGGTTCAGAGTTTATTTACAATATAAAGAGAATATAAAGAGAGTAATAATGATAAATAATGAGCATGAATCTAACCTCATAAACATAGAGCTGGAGTTTCGCATTTGACCAAACAAAAACAGCACTGAAAAGTACATTTTCAGAATTGAATAAAGTTTACAAAATAATACATGAAACAAACATTTTTGAACTAAGATATCAAACTGCTTTCCAAACAAACGTTAAAACATACTTCTATGATCAACAGAACTCTCAAAATCACTGCAAAAGAATAAATTAGTCACGTAAATGTTAGATGAGATATGGTACCTTGATTCCAGGATTGAAAACAAGTCATCCACTTTTACTCTATATCAGTTCAGTGCTGAATAAGACTGACCAGATTAGCATTAAAGTTGACGTATTACAATTGGCAGAAAGGCCCACGTCTACAATTACATGGATAATTAATACTGAAGAAAACTCATTATGTTGAAGCAGTTTAATATGATAGAGTATAAACGCATGTGCATTGTGGAGTTGGGAACTATCAAAGACATGTAGTCCACCACTCTGTGTAGTGGTTCATGAGTGGAGCTTTACTAGCTTTTACTGGCACCAAAAAAGTATTGCCTTTACAACCTTCTTAATTCATTTATTTTATTTATTTGATTTTTACTTAACCAACAGACTTTAGCGAGTTCCTGCCAAACCCTCCCAGGTGTGACAGATATCACTTCTAGGGATGCCAAGCTTCCCTCAGTGAACTGCATGCAAGACCACACTGACCACGTATTGATGCAAGACCACACTGACCACGTATTGATGCAAGACCACACTGGCCACATACTGCTCCAAAGTCCCCAGAAACACTGGAAGCATTAAAACCCCAGAAATTACCAGTACAATCTAAACTTGTTCAACGCATTGAAAATGAAAATAACACATGCTATGTCAATAACTTCTCTTGTAGCTCAGATGACCGTATCACAGCTACTGCTTGAATGACATACTATACAGACCCTCTCTAGCTTCCTTCAAGGCTTTCCTCTTACATATTCAGGGAATGTATGTATGTATGCATATATGCTTGGGTTTTAGGTCGTACTTAACAATTTTTGATTCATATGACGACGAGGAGTTCTTTGAATGTATAAATGCTGTGTCTCCTTGTGTCAGTGCTAGTCCATGCTTAAGCAACTGGAACATCATGCCAAAGACACCGAACATGACACCCCACCCAGTCACATTATTCTGACACCTGGCTGCCAAGTCCTGTTTCCTTGTGCCAACCTCTCAGTGTTGAGCTCCCAGTGAAGCAGGAATAAGTTCCATTTTTGAAGTCTTTGGTATCTGGATTGTTACTGGATCTCCGGACCCAGGGATGGATGCTCTAACCACTAGGTCTACTCAGAGAATAAGAAATCATCCAATTTGTACTATATGTATCATACTTTGTTCACTATGTTATTTGTTCTCTTTCTCAACAACACACTCGCACAATCACATCCTTTATGTCTTCTTTCATAACTTTCCAGTTGACACATTTACAGACAGTAACCGGTACATGCACACCATCCAACATGCTGTCTTTCTCACTGACACACAGATTTCACTAAACACTACAGCTGTCAACTGACAATCTATGAATTACATGTCATTCTCCCACTGATCCAGTCCACTGTTCATTTATTTATTTATTTATCTGAGTTGTGTTTACCACCAACCTCTAAAATTTGTCATTCAAGCAATAGTTGTTAGGTTTACATGTGAAGGAAACCGAAGTGCAGAGAGCAAACCGAAGTGCACAGAGCAAACCGAAGTGCACAGAGCAAACCGAAGTGCAGGGAGCAATCTGAAATGAAGGGAGCGAACCACATCCCTGCACCTGGTACCTGACAAACCTCTTGAGTTAAAACCAAAGCCCGAACCAGTGAGGGTGTTCTTCGAATCTGCCACCTCACTGATCATGGGTGAGTAACGTGTGTTGAGAAGAATGCTCTAGGCAACTGAACTGGGCTGGGACTAAGCATTGTCATCTATATATACAGAAGTACTTATAAGACCTTGATCCTGCTGTTCACTCCAATTATCCAGTCCACTCTGCAGTTTAAGGTGTATAGTTTGTGACACTTTTTGGTTCAGTTGCATGTCCACGCATAATGTGAGCAAGCCACCTTACACCAATCACAGGAATTGAGAATAGTGTTACAGTCCTGAGCGTGAAAACATACAGATCATGTCTTCCCTTTCATGCCGACCCACAATGATGTGCCACACAATCTGAAAGCAGCAACATTAGTGGGCACCGTATATAGGCACTGCAGAAAATAACTGTGTGTGCAGTTTGGTTCAAGCCAGACTACTTCTCCCTCCTATTTACAACTGGACTGGTTTGCGCGCGAAAGACTTTGAGCGTAACCGCAAATCCTCCCTCTGTTTATCGTCCTTGACCGTCTCTATCCAGTACATAATACAGCTCTCCATGGTGTTGCGCAGTGTCCGGTGGAAGCCGGCCTCCTCTATCAGGAATTTTACCCAGGGGTGTTTGTAGTGCTCCAAGCCTAACTCCCCTAGACACTTCAGTATCCGTGTAATCCTCAGGTAATTGTGCATGGAACTGCAAACAGATGAATTAACAACGATAAGTACTCAAGTAGCCATGCATTTATTTATTTATTTCACTGGTTTTTTATGCTGCACTCAAGAATATTTCACTCATATAAAAACGGCCAAGGAGGAAACTCACCTCAAGCAAGGTGAGAAGGTATATATGCACACACTTTATAACACATGTGTGCATGAAGCTGAAAGCAGACAATGCACAAGAATCAGTATGAGATGTGGACGCATTTACTTTTATATCTATAGGAGAGTCGTGCACACAGATGTAACCACAATATTCAATCCTCTAGTACTAAAGACTCTGTTACTTAAGACAGACCATGCTGGAAGCCTGAAGTCATGAACACAAAATTCATCGTCACATTTACACGTGAGCTACAGGTTGACAATATCAGGCACACACCTGTAATGACAGTTAGACATGTATTCATAAATCTGTTGAGTTTAGAGCATTCATCTGACCAGGTCAGCTACAACTGTCTATGTAAACACTGTTTACTGGGAGCATAATAAATCTACTGATGCAGGTATTAAAATGTGAACAGTGGTCCTTCCAGCAAAAATCTGGGCAACACACTAATCCTCCAAACTGTCACACCCAATGCCTCTGCCCAGCAAACTCCTTTGGCAAAAATCCTCATGTGTTCAAAGTATCTTGGAGTCTCATGCCAGCTTACAATACTGGTGATAATGCTGCGGAGCCTGAGCTGGTGAGATGTTTAAACCTGGCCTGCCAGCTCTCAGGTGACAAACTTCCCTGGTTTCAACATCTTGGAATCTCATGCTAGCTTATTACACTGTTGACACTGCCGCAGAGCCTGAGCTGTTGAGATGTTGAGACTTGGCCTTCCAGTTCTCAGGGTAACCCTCACCTGTTCAGATGTCTAAACCTGATATCCCAGTTTTCTGAGCGACACACTTCCCCGGTCTCCACATCTTTCAGTTTCATCCCAAAGAAATCTAACATCATCTGGTAGGATTTGAGTAATCTTTCCTTGGCCTTCTCGTCAGCCAGGATTTTCTGAAATCAGGAATTTTATAAACATGTGAAGGATTCAAATAAGAACTGTCTTAGAAAAAAAAACTGAATATGTTTACAAGTGAAATAATGTGACACTTGTGTATAGTGCTACACACTATGGTCTTCTCTGGTTTGAGTTCATTACTTCATGCTTAACTTTATACTCAAGAATTTTTGACTTATATTACAGCGAGAACCTCCGTGGCTCAGTTGGTTAGAGTGCTAGTGCAGCGTAATGACCCAGAAGCCTTCCATCAATGCGGTCGCTCTGAGTTCAAGTCCAGCTCATGCTGGCTTCCTCTCTGGTTGCACGTGGGAAGGCCTGCCAGCAACCTGCAGATGGTCGTGGGTTTCCCCAGGGCTCTGCCTGGTTTCTTCACACCATAATGCCAGCTTATTATATGTTCATATAAGTGAAATATTCTTGAGTACGGCGTAAAACACCAATCAAATAAATAAGTAAACAGCTTTCTGTCGCCAGGTACCTGATAAACCTTCTGACTTAAAGCCACAGTCAAAGCAGAGAGACCTGGATTTGAACCCACTACCTCACTGGTCAAGGGGTCAACTGTCACAGCATGCCATCGCTGTAGCTATCTGAATCACCAAAAGATCCCTGGATTTCTCCGATCATGGCAAGATCATACTGGAACCCATGTTTTATTGTCAATAAGGTTAAAGGGAAAAGGCAAAATGTTTGACTCATGCTATCAAGTAATCTTGTTATTTTGCATCATTACGGCCATGTTGGTACTGAAATGACAGCACAGGTTCATCTTACTCTTGACAGAAAATAACTGGGAGTGCCAGTTCTCCTCCTCCAAGACGGGGAATGGATGTTTGTAAAAGTTCTTGATGACAGGTATTGTGATTATCCTACCTCAACTTCATGGAGCTGTAGTTCTTGGGAGTGCCAGTTCATTCCAGCCTCTCTAATTGGGAACAACCTGTCAGCAAAAGACCTTTCTTCACTGAGGTTTCTTTTTGCTTATTTTTTTATTATATGTTTGTTGTTTAATGCATAACTTGAGAATTTTCCACTTCTGTGTTGGTGGTCATTGTTATTCGTTGTAGGTAACAGGAGTGCCCAGGATCAAACCACGAACCTCTGGCAAGTTACAGACTAACTTTCCAAAGTATGATATTCAGATACACACACCATACTGGTGGAAGACAACCATCAAGGCTCCACATGCGCAATTCCACCAGCTGGGTTCAAGATTTGGCTCCGAATTGAAGAGTGCTGGAGCACTGATTTGAATACTGCCACATGGACAGTCTAGGATGTTGGTACACTATAAATTTCTACACTGTCATGTTACACCTCACTGAAATATGTCAGAATTTTGTATGCTATGGATACAATTGAAAACTATTTTCCAGGGTTATTACATCCTCCTCTACCCCGATCGGAGGATACCACGGTGACAAAATGCTATTACATCACTTCCAGGAACCACAGCTAAAAAAAAAAAAACAAACTGTGGTCATGCTAGGCTGATCTTTTGATATGATACAGAGAAAAGTTTGAATGCAACTTTTGGGGATATATAGTTTTGGAGTTGACAAATTTACTACATAAATTTGGACAAAGTGGTATAACCATGCTCTCCATATTAGAGAGAACTGGACAAAGTTCAGTAAGGTCACACCACTTCACAACAATGGGGTGTTTTCAAGAATGTCGTGCACCTATTTGCAGGCTTGCACATTACATGTATCCAGAAATGTACATACAAAAATTTATGCAGTAGCTCACATACACATACATTATACATACAGTTAAATTCAATAAACTTCCTGGTGTAGTTACACATATATCCAAACAGACATAATTTAAGATATACCTACACAGACATTCTCAATATACATATATACTGTTATTTAATGGCACACAAAAATAGGTAAAACACTTTGTCAAAAGTATAATTTAGTTGAAAATATTTCTGCAGCACCACACAAACACTTAAATGTGAACTGGTGTAAGACTCTTGATTCCGTATGCAAGAAATGTGTACACATGCAGATTTTTTTAACTCGAGTTATAAACCAACTTCACAATAACGCATGAACATGTATTAGTAGTAAGTGGTTAAAACGACACCAGAGAAAGGGGAGCTGTCCAACTCTTACCACTGAATGTATCCATGATGCATTTCCAGTCTCTCATAATCTCCCCACCATGTCTCATGAATCTCATCAATTAAGTCACCTGGAGAGCAAAAACAATCCATCAATTCAGGAATTCATCGGGCATTTTCTGTACTTTCAAAAAAAAAAAACAACAATCAAGAGGAAGAAACATTTCATGGTTGAGAGAGCTGGTTTTATAAAGACCCAATTATTGGCCTACCCTGAAATCTACGCTTAAATTACATGTACACGAAACTTTTTGTCTGATAATCATATAACCAGGAATATAGTTTTCGCTTCCTTAAGATTTATGTAATAATGTGAGTAATATGTGGTTTGTCATAGCTTACCATCAGGTTTGGAGGCAAGCTGATTGGTGTAGAAAAGATAATTGTCTGTTTGCTCAGGGTCATCCACTTTACCCTGCAGACAGAGCAGAACATGTATATTTAGATGTATCATGACATGGAAACGCAAATGTTCAATATCAAGAGGTATTTCAACCTCGTGAAAAGAAAAGACATAACCTGAATTTGGAGGACAAATAACTTCATTCATTTAATATATAGGTGTTAAAAAGTTAAAGTACAGTTTCAATTGCTTAGTCAGTGATGTATTGTGACCTCCATTTTTCCAACCAAAACCCACAGAGACAATATGTTGTTGTTTGACCACACCAAAGAGAAGTTTGCATGTATACTGTTACACAGCCTAGGTAGTCATTATTATCCACAACCCTGATACATTCACTTGTCGTTTTACAATGTCATATCCTCGTGACAATGCCACAGCCAGCATATTCCATCCTGGTTGACTTTTTGTCACAGGCATACAGCCAATGATAATGCAATGAAAACCAGACTTTAATATTATGTCTCAGACCACATATAGCCACGGAATTCTTCATGATATCATTAAAAACTCCCTAGATCTTCCGTACATGTACTTGTTACTCGAATCTCTTACATACTGGGAAGAGGATTAAGTTTCAGGTGTGACTGTGGTAGATCCTCTAAATGCTTACTGGATAAGACTTCCTGTACTTCTCCATATCTCGGGCACTTCTGTCTCTCATAAACTTCATCATACAGTCTGTCTCCTGTCAAAACACACATTGACAACATAACATACCAAATTAAATAACATTATTTCAGAAAATAATATAAGTGTAATCAGTAGCCAGCAAGTTTCCACACCACACATGAATACATACATACAGCAGGTAATATTTCAGTTGTTTATACACAAAAAGGCAACAGAAACTTATACCTAATATATCTGAGAATTTGCAAGCACGAACGTCTGAAATTTAAACGATTGTCATATCGCATTTAATCATTATTATTTTGACCATCTGGGTGTATTATGTACAAGCCAGTCTACACACTGGGCAAGTTCCCTCTGGTAAATAATGGCTATTTAACACATTTGTTTCAGCAAGATTTAATAATAAATATTAAATAACTAAATATTAATTACATGTAACTTAATGTGCATATCAAAAGACTGATGGAGCACATGCAATACTACTTTTATTCCTGCTATCTTCCACAAAACCAGGGCATAATATCCGAAACACAGGTCACTGCATAAATATACAACGTGCAAATGTCCTGGTGCTGACCTTCTGCACCTAATCCAGGAAGCTGGTGATCAACACAGAACCATGTGTTATCACACACCACAGGCTCTCATGCTTCCTGCTAGTACTCTGATAGGACAAAACTAGCATGACAGATCGCAACTGTCTACTGCTCACAGCCAATCAGCTTTTCACATTTATGAGTAAAATTAAGGAAATAATTTTCCATGGAAAAACCTGATCCTAAATGTAATAATGATCGATGTAACATGTACTTATAGCAATTAATATCACTCTCAAAACACAAAAGAGGAAAATCCAGGTGGTTCTGAGCTGTCTGAACCTTACAGAATTTGTTGAGTCTGCTGATTCGTTAGTCTATATCAAGTAACAATTATGACAACACAAATAATGAACAAAATCACTTTGTAGGCTTGTTTCTAGCAAATGACAACTGCAGTTGTCACTGTTTCATATACCACCATATACAAAATTTAATAAAAAATGTAATAACAAATCACTTCTTCAACCAAAAACAATTTTATAGGTGACCGAAAATGGCACTGAAGTATTTAATACGGGTTCGGTCATAAACATCACCATGTTTAAGCAATTGTGCACGGGATTTGCCAGTTTTCACTGTTTCTGATATATCCTGTATTTTGGATAGTCCCATTGAGCTTTATTGGCAAAAACTAATTAATTTGAATTGTCTGCCAGAAACTATAATAATTATGTTTTAGGGTGTAAAAAAGTCTCAAATCCCCTTGCCTTTCAAAAACAACCTTCAAAAATATTTTAAAATTCTAATTATTTACAATTAATTTATGTGCTTGTTCCCCCTTAACAAGCGTCCTAGAGTATACATATATGTATATTTTACTACAGACTTAGACATGGCTCAGGTGAAGTTAAATTTTGTTGGACATTGCTCTGTATTATATCTCATGCCAGATGGGGGTTTTTCAAGATGCTTTCTCGTTGTGGTAACCATAACGAGAAATATGGGCAAATTTAGGTTTAGACAAATGTTGTATTGAGTTTTCATGAAATAAACTGAGTTTCTGATACATTAGTCATGAAAAAATACTGAGTTTCCTGATTTCTTGAAATAGAGTTTCTAAAAGAAAATTGGGTAGAAAAACTCCTGGCCAGATCTCTACCAAGTAAAAGATTATGGTCCAGCTGGCAAACCATTGCAGTAATGAATGTGTCTCTGCAGGCACAGGTACAAGTTAGTCTAGGACTGGTTATTGACCTGCACAGTGACTACATCATAATAACAACTTTCAGGACGTAGTGAAAAGGTCTGGTTTTCTGGATACTTTCTGAATTCATTTCCTGAATTTATATTATTCACAGATATTGACCAGAGATAAACAAGAGTGTGCTGTCAGTGTTAACACGTAGCTCAACACTGAAAAATTATTATTTGAGAGGGATGAAAAAAAACAAAAAAAAAAACAACACAATAATGAAAGCACTGACATGAAGTTTGAGAGATGAAGAGAGCTTGAATAGTAATCTGACTCTACAATGGGAAGGGAAAAGGTTACGACCAGGATTTGACCAGCTACGGGTATGTGGAGTACTTTTTTGAGATGCTAACTGTTAGTCACCCCCTCTCTCACACTAGGTTTTCTATGACGTAGGTATCTGAGAGATAGCGTCATTTCTAATGCAAATCCCAACTTCAGAGCAATCTCAAACTAAGATGTGCTGATTCCAATCATATAAACGCAAAATGAATTCGCCTGATGACTTTGTCATGGTTGGGCCATGACAAACCGCAGTGGGACCCCCAGGCTTTATCTGTAGCACTTGGCCTCTGTTTCCAGCTGATGTGTTTTCCTGACGTTACTATTTACTTTATTCTGAGGAATGGGAAGTTCACGCACGTGGCCATGTTTGCCATTTTCAACATGTGCCTCTCAGAGATGAGCATGGAAGCTTTATACTGTGTCTTCTTTCAACAAGCTTGCACTGACTGCATAGGCGAATGTGATCAACATAACGGTGTGACCTTACAGACCTTCAACATGCAAAATCGAGTCAATTTGAGCTCAGCTGAGGACAATCAAAAGGCTATCATGTCTTATTTTCAAAAAGCGCTGGAATCAATACATGAGTAGTGTGATAAAGACATATGTATGACCTTACGGACCCCCTACATGCAAAACTGCCCCAGTCTTAGTCCGAGGTTGCTTAGATGTTAAAATTTGCATCAGAAATGACGCAGTCACCAGTGACACTCAAATTTCCACGTCTGAGACCTGCCCTATACTCTACCGTGCAGCAATCGGGTCTGACTTCTAGTCCTGACTTCCATGTATAAGATACGTTTATACATTTCTCATGCAAATTTCAACGTCTCTGCAACCACAAACTACAGTAGTCTGATAACTGTCATAGCAAATTTACACACCTTGATAAGGAATTTTGTGCCTGTAAAGCTTTGGGACTAAAGTAGTGTCGTATTATCGGAATCAGAACAGCTTTCACGCAATCATTATCATTTCACAGGATAGTAAAATAAATATTTAACTCTTAAACAAGGTAGAATATTCAAGTGATGGTGCTAGAATCCATGATACTCACGTCATCTGGTTTGCCAAAAATCAGGCCCATTTTGGTGCTGTCAGCTGTTCTGCGATGTTTGGCTATATCTGTGGGTTTTCTAGGACGTTTGTTAAGTACTGAATGATGCTGTGTGCTAAAGCCAGTAGTTGATTCACTGCCAGGGTTTGATAAGTCGGTCTTATCTAACCTTGACGCTCGGTTTTCCCTGCTTTCGGTCTTACCAAAATAGCGCTCGATGGTAGGCTGATTAGTAGGGGATTTCAAGCGGTAATTTGACATATTTCACACAGATAGAAACACGCTTATTGGCCAGTGAATATTTGCATCCGTGTCTGGAGAAAATTTTGACGAAAGGGAAATCCCCGATGTCACGTGCTATAAACAAAATAAGTTGCTATTAAAATACAAACCTAACGAATGGTAATTGAACTCGGACTTCATATATCTGGAGCTTTATTGCCTAAACTTCTCCCTAGTTCTGCACAGCTATAGATATTTGTCCCGGTTTGGGAGACCATTTCCTCTCGTAAAAGACAAGGTTAGCGTTGGATATTCTTAGAGACACTCCTCTTTCGAAAAAAAAAGTAAAATAGCTTTTTAACAGCTTATTTCGTAGCATTAGTTTCGTATTTTATGATCGTTATTTCTTATCTTTTTCAAACTTAGCAGACTATAGAAATAATAAAGAAATTATGAAAGTGAGAAATTTCCTTATTTTTGACAGTGAAGAATTTACGGAACTACGAAACTTTAGATCAAAGTACATGACAGCTTGGAATTGAACTTGGCAGACGATAAATGAATGTGACCGTCTTTAACTGTTTGAAGACCTGTGGTCCAGGTGTTACTCTCAAATCCCTGTAAACTCTGTGTTAGTTCTGATATGTTCTAACATTTACCGTAAGCAGAAGTTACCATGCCATATTTAGGATGCTGGCTTTTTACTTCCAGGCAAGTCTTGGCAGAAAGGTGCAAGTGAAAGAGCACGTATGTGTGTAGTGTAGTTGGGACACTGTTACTTTACAGTTGTGACATTCATCACAACATCACTCATCATTGTTGCGATGAATGTCAGAATTTTAAAATAACACAGTGAGTCGGTCCATCTAGATGGACCAAGCACGTGTATATTCGTAAAATGGTTTTTATTTCTAGATCGTATACGGCACATCTGACTTTCTCAGAACAGAGTTATGTTGGCATAATCAGACCGTGGATTAAAATAGCAGTCCATCTACAGTAGTGAATAGCGTTTATGGATTTTTAGCTATTAGGCCTATAGTCCTATTCAGTTATTATTTTTTTTAAATCCCTGTAGCTTAATGTCATGCCAAAAAAAAAACACAAAAAACAAACAAAAAGCACTAACACACTTCTATACATCATTCAATATTGAACAACAATGAAAGTTTAGCCCCTTATTTAAATTCTAACATTTATGGGCCGGTAGATGACCAACATAGATGCTGAGTAATTAGGATGACCATTTAGCCAAGCTGAATTCAACAAATTATAGATTCAGAACTGCGGCTGTCTTTTTTTACAATCTGCATGATAAATGGTGAGCTCCAGAATGAAAGCTAAAGAAACTGGATGGGTATCATAACTGTTATCAGGTTATATTAAGCCAAGTTGGCATTGCAGCATTCTCGAAAGATCACGCTGGTTTGGACGAGACAGGGTGGGGGTTCTCTTGAACTAACACTAAAAGGCGAGCCAAACAACAACAACAACATTGTCAACCTCCTTGAAATCCCCATAGTTCGCGAGATCCCCTACGCCATCTCGTCCAAACCAGCATGATCTTTCGAGATGGCTGCAATGCAAACTTGGCTGATATAGATAGGTGTCTTAACTTTGTGTCAGATTACAGCTTGATAGGCTTAGCCCATCTGAAAGATTAATTGGAGGATATAGTTTGTAACATTTCACAGTATGCTTATTTATGGTGGTCTACTGGCATGTTGAAATATGCATACATATCTGTTAATATGTCTCCACTCTTGCCACAGATTCGCTACTTTGCCCTGGAGGTGTTTGAGAGATGGAAAGCTACGGTTGAAGCATCTGCAACACTTCAGGCAGTTAAGGAACAATGTACTGAAGATAGGGCAAAATGTCAGATGCTTTTCATCATTGTGTGGAACATCAGCAAAACATGGGATAAACAGAAAGGTTCCATTTCTGAAGAGTTTAGCCAAACTTCAACCTGCTCATGTAGGACTGGGAGCAGGATTTGTAGGTTATTGGGCCATAAAACATGTTGGCAGCAGGGGAGTAATCGTTGAATGCAAGGCAAAACCATCTCCAAGCCGTCTACTGCATGACCTTGAAGATAAAGAGGAACCTCCATTCTGCTGGGGAGAGTTCTTCAAGTTACTACTGCCAGATATCTGGTATTTGATAGCTGCTATAATAGTAAGTGGAATTCTTAATGGTAAATGTAAACTACATGCACTACCATCTTAACCCTCAGATTTAAGTGTGCAGTTTTATCTTTGTTTCATGGTTGTTTTGTGAAAAATACTCATTCCCTTGTATGGATTAATTGAAAAGTTGCAGCATAAAAAAGTTTATGTTAAACAGAGAGCAAATTCAGGGAAAAACCATCTCTGTGATGATGCCTCAAGCCTGGTATGAATATAACAGATGAATTCATTATCCTCATCTGAGCACAAACTGATAATATATGATTATTTTGTTTGCACAGAGTGCGTTGGGAGTGGCCATGGTTAACGTGCGGATTCCTCTCCTGCTGGGGGATGTGGTAAATGTTGTGTCAAAGTTCACAGTCGACACTGCCAAATCATTCATGGAGGACATCAGACTTCCGGCCTTACACCTCATCGCATACTATGGAATTCAGGTAATTGCCCTACATTTAAGGAAAGTGAAATAAATAGGAATATGACTGTATTAATACACTTTTTAATATCCAGCAAGTACCCAAGTTACATGTGGGGTGGAGGGAGATGATCAGGTTTAGACTGTCCATAAAAAAGGTTTGTTAAATTTTTGGCTCACCTGTACAAAGTTTAATGGGAACTAATGTCATACCTTTAGTGTAGGCATCTAGTAGCATTTAAAAGAAGGTTAAGTATTGCTTATATGGAAAGTAACATAATACGAGGGAGATGTCCCATAATCGATGCCTCGAGTGGGTATTTATTGCTATAAATTACAAAAGTTATGATTCAATTTCTTTAGCAATATGAACAATGTTAAGCTACATGTAACTGTTAAAGGTTGTATTTCAAAAACTTCACCATGTATTGAGCTCACATTGAAGCGCACTCGTTAGAAGGATTGTCCAATGATGCAGCACCGTGTGCATGTTTAATGCTGTAAGTGTGAAATTCATGACACTTTTGTGTGTTAGAATCCATTTTAAGGCGAATGTTAAGGGTGGTATCTCAAAAATACTTTATTTATTGAGTTGAAGTTTTGCATTCCTGTATCTTCTTCAGGTGAGTTCATTGGTAGCTTGGCTGTCAGCTTTTTTAAAAAGACTGAATATATTGAATTGAAGCTTCATACACCATACATGGCTTCACCATGACATCTTGCAATGTTTTGGACCATTTTGTCTATTTTATGCAAAATTATGGCCATTTTTGTCCTGTTCTAGTCTTTTGGCGATGGCTTTCTGCTTCTTTTTTTTTTTAAGAAATTGTTATTCTGAATTTGTCTTTAATATCTGAAATTTTACAGATCAAGTTAGTTTTTCAGTTATGCTTTAAAATGGCTCAACACATAGAATTGAAATATAGTGTGTGGCTTCACCATAACTAAGTTGACATCAAGTTCAATATACATTCTGTTGCGTTCAGTTTCGTTAATTTTTATTAATTTGGGTAAATTAATTTGCATTACAGTATTCTGATTGCGTGAATTACAAGCCTTGCTAAACTTAACAAATTAATACACTTGGAATATGATATCAAATGCCTCACAATGTATATTTTTCAGGGAGCATTGACTTTCAGCTACATATCCTTACTGTCTGTTCTGGGAGAAAGATTAGCAACTCGACTGAGGATACAATTATTCCAAGCTCTCATTCGACAAGATGTAGAGTTTTTTGATGACAACAAAACAGGAGAATTGATAGACCGGTGAGTAATGAGTGTGTGTGATTGAAAAAATGATTGGGGTTATTTACCACACTGGCAGTATTTCAGCAGTAGTTTGGTGATCTATGAATGCATGTGAATGTAAATTTGACAGACTTGACGCAAATTAATTACCTTAACAAGGAATTTAATTAAGATAGTATTAAGGGCATTTTATTTTGATTTACTGTAAGGCAAATGTCACCAAAAATTTATGTTATGATGGAAATACATTGTTGACTCGAAAGATTTATTGAATATCAAGTAACGTGATGAGGTAATTCCATTCATTATGGTCCTTTTTCTCTGACAAACCGGAGAAGAGTTTTGTTTCCCATGCCTTTGTTCATGGTTGTTATGTCTTAATTTTATTCTGGTACCCTGTTCATCTATTGTGTCATTGCTTCAGGTTGACATCAGATGTACAAGACTTCAAGAGCTCACTGAAGCTGTGCATATCTCAAGGACTTAGAGCTGTTACGCAGGTACAGTGTACCCTCAACCATGTGATCAGCTCTTGGCAAGTGTAAGAAGCAACATGGATTGCACATGTACATTGTAGCTCACTACATCTTAAATAAAGCATCACTTTAGTTGTGACATAAAGTATATTAGATTGATTGTATAAATGTGTGCAAAGTTTGTCAGATATCTTTTGAGATGCAGCATGGTATGTGTACCATTGAGATCATTAAATTAGAAATGAGTCACAGGAAAGCTAAGAAGGCAGGTTTTCTATTTCAGACAGTGGGTTGTGTTGTGTCATTACTGCTGATCTCCCCCAAACTGACTCTGGTCATGGGTTTGGTTGTACCTGGTGTGATTGGTGTGGGCACCCTGTTGGGTTCAGGCTTACGCTCTCTCTCACGCTCTGCACAGACTCAGGTAAGACTGTCAGATATACTGCAGGGGTGTCATAATATTGGGGGAAGGGTTTAGTTGTACCGAGTGTGATTGGTGTGGGCACTCTGCTGCGGTCAGCCTTGTGCTCTCTCTCTGATGCTCTGCACAGACTCGGGTAAGACTGTCAGATATACTGCAGAGGTGTCATAATATTGGGGGAAGGGTTTAGTTGTACCGAGTGTGATTGGTGTGGGCACTCTGCTGTGGTTAGCCTTGTGCTCTCTCTCTGACGCTCTGCACAGACTCGGGTAAGGCTCGTTTTGCAGCAGCATATTTGTATCTCATTCAGGAAGACTTAAGCTGTGTGGTCGTGGGAAAGTGCTAGATTACTGTAAAATTTATTTATTTATTTGATTGGTGTTTTACACCCATGTCAAGTATATTTCACTTATACAGTAACGGCCAACATTATGGTGGGAGGAAACTGGGCGGAGCCCGAGGGAAACCACTGACCAATCAATGTAAAATGTGTTACATCTGTTACTATCTAACCAAATGTCAAGAGTATATTTGTGTTTACCTTGCTGCCAAATTGTTCTTCAAGTGCCATATGCCATACCCTATGCTGCATGTTATTAGTTAATTTATCCATGTTCTTACAAATTTGTCTGTGTAGGAGGCAATACATGTTCTGCATTGAAACAGAAATGGTAACTCTTCACACTGATATGTACAATAAACCATTCATCTCAAACTTAATAAAAAATTAAGAACTGGTAAGCGTCACCGTTTAAGTTTTATAGGTTTCACAAGCTTTTCGATGTTTACTGGGAAACATTCTTTACCATGCCATTTATATTGTTCAAAATAAAAGTGGTTATTCATTTAAAAAAGACCAACTAGAAGGTCAAAAGCTTTTGAAATCGTATAAAAACTTACATGTATGCCAATGCTTCTTCATTATTACTAGATCCATAACAGAACACCTGCATGTACAACTTTGAGCCTAAAGCAGTATGTCATATCAATATTGTTGGGTATAATTTTAGAAATTGATCTATCTTTTAAGTAATGCAGCATTCATGAGGATCAGATCTGCAGCTTTTATTGAGACCATCACACTTCATACACTTATATAGCTTGGTTTATACGAAGCCACCATGAGTGGTTACGCTAAACAGAACGTACTTTCAAATTCGAATTGAGGCAATCCAGCAGTTGATTCTGTGGCTGATGCAAGAGTAAACAGATCACACATGTACCTATTAATGGAAGTGTGCATACTACTAATCTAACTTCATAGTGAATTTTGAAAGCAGAGCCACAAGCTGAAGAACAATTTTGTATTGATTTGTGGCAGATGAGTGCAGAGAAAATATTGTATTATAATATATTTATATTAAAAAGTCTTAAAACTTCCTCCATACTACCAAACTGTCTTCAAATCTTTATTTTAAGTTGGCCCCCCCCCCCCCCTCAAACCAGCACATTTAAATCACTGCAGGTTAGGCCTTTGAGTGGAGCTGTTCTAATACAGCCTGTTAAGGTATTATTGCATACCTATACCTGCCTTGTTTATATTTGCCAGGTTGCAAAGTCTACAGCAGTAGCAGATGAGGCCATCGGGAATGTAAGGACAGTGAGAGCATTTGCTATGGAGGAAAAAGAAATTGAGTAGGACTTCAGAATTTCACTTCTAGTACTTTAAGATGTTAAGCTTGACCATGGACATTTTTTATACCAGACTTTGCAAGAAGAAAAAAGAAAATTTCACTTGTACAATGCATATACCTGAAGTATATCACAGGCCTTTGCCATCTTTACCATTTAAAGTGATAAGCTTTCTCACATGTGGTTTTCAGATTTTCATTGAGCAGGGAAAGCCCATAGTGTACAGCATATTGGCAGTTGTCCTTTCATTTCCTATGAACTTGATGTAAGATCATGTGAATGACCCTTGTGAGCACTGTGGGTCACTTAATGTCACCAAGGCCTAAAGAGTTTTCGAGGCAGAAGAATATTGAACATTCTTTCCAAGGTCTTTGGTGGCAGATGATTCAAAGACAAGCCCTACTATCATTCGTGGCCAGGGAACTGCAGGACCTGCAACCACGCAGTACAAATGTGTACATGTAAATTAAAATTTTGTTGGCAGTGCCTGTACAAAGTGTTGCAAATGTCATCTTGTTTGTCTTGGTCATTTCAGGTTATACGAGAGAGAATTGCAAGAGGCACGGCGACTAAACATTGAGCTTGGGGTTGGGATAGGGCTCTTCCAAGGCCTCACTAATATCGCCCTGAATGGTAAGATTCAGGACATGCTAATATTCATTTGCTGAGTGTTTGACAGTAACTGTATGGGTTTTAAGTTCTCTTAATGAGAAAAATTTAACCAGTGGTGCCAGTATGCAGAAATTGTTGAAGGAATGCTAAATGTATTGCCACATTGTGTTTGAATATTATTGTTTGGTTTTACTGTATATGGGAAAGTGTACTGACTGAAAATTGCACATAGAAAAATTTTATCCTAGATATCTTCATCATGTTCCAAGATTTTGTACATGTGTCTGTTTTTTAGAACCTAATTTTGTCTTTGGTCCTGCCTCAGGTATTGTCTTGGGTGTTTTATTTGCTGGTGGGAACCTGATGGCCTCTCATGAACTGACTCCTGGGGACCTCATGTCCTTCATGGTGGCCACACAGACCATAGAAAGGTCTGTCCCCTCTACTTATATGTATCGTCATCTTATGGTTGTTCAGAAGTAGCAACAAGTGGGACAAAATGTGGATGTAATACCGGTGTTATGGAGACGGACTGACAATAATTTCCTCTCTCATCAAAGTCGTGTGTTGTGCCACAATTTTTTTTATGGCCTGCAAGAAGTCTTCCAGCCACTGCATTTTTAAAGCCGACTGTTAATTACCCTGCTAAGATTATCAACTCTAGGACCATAGTTTGAAAAGGTCAAGTACTGGTGTTTCCATCACCTAAAGCAGACATGTGTTAAGCCCTCGAGAGAGATGTTCCATAGAGTTTAAATATTGTTCTTGTAACGTTTCACTGTGGTTACTTGTATGTAGGCATCAATATACAGCTGTTTGCCGTGGCAGAATATCTTTACTGATGTTGTAAACATGGTGTTGTTATATTTGAGTGGACAATGCAAATATTGTAGCCTTTTGATCCATCCTCTGCTACATTGAAAAAGAATGTGATAAGAATGGAATACACTTTTGAGTGTTTGAAGTATCTTGATACTGAAAATCCTTTTTACAAATCAGATTGTTGTCCTGTATTTTTGAGGAAGAAGGGAATTAAGGAAGCTAATCTCTTGTGTGTGTTATTATTACATAAAGGACAGGTGTGAATATACTGTACTGGTTTGAATTTTTTTCATAATGCAATATATGACGTAATACTACATGAATGTACTGATTACCTGATTGACTTGCTGGTTTCCTGACCAGGTCACTGGCACAGCTGTCTCTGTTGTTTGGCCATGCTGTCAGAGGTCTCAGTGCAGGATCCAGGGTGTTTGAGGTATGTGCAGATTCATCATAATAGTGCAACGGAGGCAAACTGTAAAACTGATGGGGTATGACCTGTGTTATCAGATATAACAAAGTTTAGACTTGACTTCAATGAAACTAGCATTGTTTGCTTCTGACTTCATCTGTTTCTCAGGGCACTTTCCTCGAACTTTTTAAGAACTGGATGAAATTTGTTAGTAACATGTTGTTTGTGTTACTGTTTTCCAGCTCACAACATTGAAACCCAGACTGAATCTGACTGGAGGAGAGAAAATACCATTCCATTCGATGTGTGGCAAAATTGAATTTAGGAATGTGAGGTTTTCTTACCCTACTCGAAAGGAACAGGTGAATATAACTGTTTTGAATTTTTTTTTTATGGAATTTCAGCTAAGTTCACACTTTTATTACTAATCAGAAGTTCGAGACTACAGATATAATATGAAATTTCCTGTCTTTCATTTCTCCCACAGGAAGTTCTACATGGCTTTAATCTGGAGGTGAAGGGAGGACAAGTTGTGGCATTGGTTGGCCTGTCAGGGGGAGGTAACTTTATCATAATCAGGGTAACTGCCCTTGATTTTTCAATTCAAAGATAGCTACACATAATTCAGGTTCTCTTAATAAAGCAGGAAATAATGAAAAAATAATGGCTGAAATGCAGAATTATAAATAATTTTGCACTAATTTGGTTCGTGATAGTGATAATGTTGAACTGCATTATTGCTGGTATATAAATTCAAAATAACTTCTTCTTTACTGCATTTTGCAAATGCATTCACCATGAATTGTAGTTGACTTTAGTCTCCTCTATGTGTATGAAACAGGAAAGTCAACTGTTGCTGCACTTTTAGAGAGGTTTTATGACATCGACCATGGAGAGATAACTATAGATGGTAAAGATATCCGGACACTTGACCCAACGTGGTTACGGGGTAAAGCTATAGGATTCATAAATCAGGTATTGTTCAGCTCATTCGATCAGAAAGTTTGTACTAATCTGTGATATGAATCAGTAGAGTAGATGTTTTTTAAATCTTTCTGAAAAATAAGGCCTAAATCTGGAGCAGTATTCTTGAGGAACACATTGACAATTTCAATGACAGGATATCAAGGATGCTTCTCTATTTTGACATGAATTTTGAACAACACAAGTTTTCTAGTTTTCAAACAGTAAGATTTAACATGTCTTTTATTCCTAAAATGAAAAAATTATTATATAAAAATAAAAATTAAATTCTTCTTAAACTCAGTATTGAGAAGAGATATACTTTCTGTGTGTAGGCCAATTGGTAGCTGTTGATATGTACAGAGTTCCTTGTATACGTTTACAAACTGCCTGCTGTGAAGAGATGACAGATGATGCTCAGTGTACTGCAACCTTTGTTTGCTTAGTGTTTCTATCCCATTAGGAACCTGTCCTGTTTGCCACAAGTGTCATGGAGAATATACGTTATGGACGACCAGATGCCACAGATCAGGAGGTTAGCTCTGAGATATGTACATTTGATATGCCCCCACTGGTCTGGCAGTGTTTTGTTAACGTACTTGCATGTCTGCTTTTGCAGTGGTTTCTCATCATTCTCTCATATATGTATCAACTCCCGTGTCTGGTCTTGTGATGTTTTCTTAACATCCTCCTGTATTTGATCTTGCAGTGTTTTCTGAACATGCTTTTGTATCTGTTTTGCATTGTTTTTTTATCATGCTTTTGTATCTGTTCTTGCACTGATTTCTTAACATTCCACAATATCTGGCCATGTTTTTTTAACATTCCCCTATATATGGTCTTGCAGTGTTTTCTTAACATGTTTTGGTATCTGTTCTTGCAGTGTTTTCTTAACATGCTTTTGTATCTGTTCTTGCACTGGTTTCTTAACATTCCCCGATATCTGGTCTTGCCATGTTTTTTTTAACATTCCCCTATATATGGTCTTGCAATGTTTTCTTAACATGTTTTGGTATCTGTTCTTGCAGTGTTTTCTTAATCTGTCAAGGGAAAGTTCACCAGAAACTTGCTGAAGGTCAGGGGTTTACACCGAGCAGTCCAGCTTATTCCACCCATTCAAGTGACGGCCATTGTTTGTGTGCGTGCGTGTGTAAATTTCTAGAATTTGACATTAAACATGAAATTAATAAATAAATAAATAAATCAGCCATATTGTGATCATCATCAGATTAGAACCACTAAAGTTTTAACTTGATTTCAATCCAGGTGGTAGAAGCTGCTAGACTTGCCAATGCTCACCAGTTCATCACCAACTTCCCCGAGGGTTACAACACTGTGTTAGGAGAGCGTGGGGTGACAGTGTCAGGGGGCCAGAAGCAGAGGATAGCTATAGCCAGAGCCCTAATCAAAAACCCAGCCATTCTCATCCTGGATGAGGCTACCAGGTGCAGGCTCTGGTTTCATGGTTTAGTGTTTTATTTATTTTTCATGTTATGTAATCATTTATTTAGTTGTTTTCTGCAGTACTGAAGAATGTAAATATTTATCTTTAATATTTGACATTCAGATTTTTGGGTAGGGGGACACTTGACTGAGCCCTAGAAAACCAATGTATATAGCCAGCTACCTGACATACCTCTTGGAAAAAGGCCTGGCTCGGCTATGTCAGCAGTGAATACACCTGAATGCAAAGATCTGCTTAATGAAAATCCGGTGATCTGATATGATTCAGTGTAGGCAATTATGTAGAGATAAAGGTTAAATATAGCAGATACAAAGTAACTAGGCAATGTTAAATGCCTATTGGAAGTTTAAAATGTCTGATTCAGGACACTATTGTAGCAAGTTGTATGCACCTTAGGTACTAAACATTGCCTGTATGCCTGTGCTTCATTGTTGTCTTGAAGTGCCTTGGATGCGGAGTCTGAGCGTGTTGTACAGGATGCTCTCGACAGGGTCATAAAAGGTCAGATGTAATCCTGTTTGTTTTAATGTATATTCAAGGGTTCTAACAAATTCCTAAATAAAATGGATTAAAAAGCCTTGAAAATGCATATTTGTTGTAAAGATTCTTGAATGTTCTCAAATCAGCTGAGTATCAACAGTTTCATTGATAATCATACTACACCCAAGTACAAATTATCCAAGCGCCAATTTTGAACTTTGCTATATGAACTTAAGTTCTAGCAGACTGATGCATTTGTTAAGCAAATAAGTAATACCGTATATCCAACAGTTTTTGAACTTTACCCCAGATAAGTCCTGCGAACCAAGGGCTATCAGTTTTTATTATGTTTGTGTCGTTGGTTTTTTGAAGACATGACCATCATATGCATGTAGAAAGCTTATGTTGCATTTCAGGCAGAACAGTCTTGATCATAGCTCACAGGCTGAGCACCATCAGGGATGCTGACGCTATTGCAGTGGTGGCCAAAGGCAAGATTGTAGAGGTGAGTGGTAAGTGCGAATACGCTGAAAGATTTGACCACAAATGCTCTATTTAAGTTTGGGTAAATGTGTGTACTATCTCATGTGATTGAGTCTTGTTTATCACAAGAAATAAAATTAATAATTATAATATGTTAATTATAATGGTAAAAATATCACAGTGCTCATCCACAAGTTTTTGGTCCATACGTTGTATCTGAGGATTTTGCACTATATTTTTAGATGGGTAGCCATGAAGATCTGAGGAGGAAAAAGGGATATTACTGGGAGTTGATACAGAAGCAACATGTAGAGGAGGAATTAGGGCAAGTCTAAGGGAATTAGAAGACATCTAAAGGAAAGTAGGACATTCGTTAGGAATTAACTGTTAGCTGACAAGACCTTTTTTTACAATGTTGTCAAACTTATTGTAGAGCATTGTCCATGTCTCTTTTGAGCATTCCTCTCTCATAGATTTTTACGGAAATCATGTATACACTGTAAACTGGAGACTGTGATAACATATAGCAATAGTTTTAGGCTCAGTTTTATGAGCAGATACGGTGGCGGAAAGAACCTGAATTGTTATATGGCCATCATGATGTAGTATTCTAGAATTTTGTAATATTCATCTGCTGGTAATGTCCATTTTGTTTTCAAAATTTACTAATATACACATTTCTCAGGCTGAAGTGTTGTAAAACGTCAGATTGGTCTTGTTTTTTCATTGACGTTTGGACTAAGTGTCTGTGAGGGTACAGCATTACCAGAAAACAATCAACCTGTATAGTCACCATGTTGGTCTTGTTTTATCATTGACGTTCTGACAAAGTGTCTGTGAGGGTACAGAATTATCAGAAAACAATCAACCTGTATAATCGCCAGGTTGGTCTTGTTTTATCATTGACGTTCTGACAAAGTGTCTGTGAGGGTACAGCATTATCAGAAAACAGTCAACCTGTATATTCGCCAGGTTGGTCTTGTTTTATCATTGACGTTCTGACAAAGTGTCTGTGAGGGTACAGCATTATCAGAAAACAGTCAACCTGTATATTCGCCAGGTTGGTCTTGTTTTATCATTGACGTTCTGACAAAGTGTCTGTGAGGGTACAGCATTATCAGAAAACAGTCAACCTGTATATTCGCCAGGTTGGTCTTGTTTTATCATTGACGTTCTGACAAAGTGTCTGTGAGGGTACAGCATTATCAGAAAACAGTCAACCTGTATATTCGCCAGGTTGGTCTTGTTTTATCATTGACGTTCTGACAAAGTGTCTGTGAGGGTACAGCATTATCAGAAAACAGTCAACCTGTATATTCGCCAGGTTGGTCTTGTTTTATCATTGACGTTCTGACAGTGTCTGTGAGGGTACAGCATTATCAGAAAACAGTCAACCTGTATATTCGCCAGGTTGGTCTTGTTTTATCATTGACGTTCTGACAAAGTGTCTGTGAGGGTACAGCATTATCAGAAAACAGTCAACCTGTATAATCGCCAGGTTGGTCTTGTTTTATCATTGACGTTCTGACAAAGTGTCTGTGAGGGTACAGCATTATCAGAAAACAATCAACCTGTATAATCGCCAGGTTGGTCTTGTTTTATCATTGACGTTCTGACAAAGTGTCTGTGAGGGTACAGCATTATCAGAAAACAGTCAACCTGTATAATCGCCAGGTTGGTCTTGTTTTATCATTGACGTTCTGACAAAGTGTCTGTGAGGGTACAGCATTATCAGAAAACGGTCAACCTGTATAATCGCCAGGTTGGTCTTGTTTTATCATTGACGTTCTGACAAAGTGTCTGTGAGGGTACAGCATTATCAGAAAACAGTCAACCTGTATAATCGCCAGGTTGGTCTTGTTTTATCATTGACGTTCTGACAAAGTGTCTGTGAGGGTACAGCATTATCAGAAAACAGTCAACCTGTATAATCGCCAGGTTGGTCTTGTTTTATCATTGACGTTCTGACAAAGTGTCTGTGAGGGTACAGCATTATCAGAAAACGGTCAACCTGTATAATCGCCAGGTTGGTCTTGTTTTATCATTGACGTTCTGACAAAGTGTCTGTGAGGGTACAGCATTATCAGAAAACGGTCAACCTGTATAATCGCCAGGTTGGTCTTGTTTTATCATTGACGTTCTGACAAAGTGTCTGTGAGGGTACAGCATTATCAGAAAACAGTCAACCTGTATAATCGCCAGGTTGGTCTTGTTTTATCATTGACGTTCTGACAAAGTGTCTGTGAGGGTACAGCATTATCAGAAAACAGTCAACCTGTATATTCGCCGGGTTGGTCTTGTTTTATCATTGACGTTCTGACAGTGTCTGTGAGGGTACAGCATTACCAGAAAACAATGAACCTGTCTAGTCGCCAGGTTGGTCTTGTTTTATCATTGACGTTCTGACAAAGTGTCTGTGAGGGTACAGCATTATCAGAAAACAGTCAACCTGTATATTCGCCAGGTTGGTCTTGTTTTATCATTGACATTCTGACAAAGTGTCTGTGAGGGTACAGCATTATCAGAAAACAATCAACCTGTATATTCGCCAGGTTGGTCTTGTTTTATCATTGACATTCTGACAAAGTGTCTGTGAGGGTACAGCATTATAAGAAAACAATCAACCTGTATATTCGCCAGGTTGGTCTTGTTTTATCATTGACGTTCTGACAAAGTGTCTGTGAGGGTACAGCATTATCAGAAAACAATGAACCTGTATAATCGCCAGGTTGGTCTTGTTTTATCATTGACGTTCTGACAAAGTGTCTGTGAGGGTACAGCATTATAAGAAAACAATCAACCTGTATATTCGCCAGGTTGGTCTTGTTTTATCATTGACATTCTGACAAAGTGTCTGTGAGGGTACAGCATTATAAGAAAACAATCAACCTGTATATTCGCCAGGTTGGTCTTGTTTTATCATTGACGTTCTGACAAAGTGTCTGTGAGGGTACAGCATTATCAGAAAACAGTCAACCTGTATATTCGCCAGGTTGGTCTTGTTTTATCATTGACGTTCTGACAAAGTGTCTGTGAGGGTACAGCATTATCAGAAAACGGTCAACCTGTATAATCGCCAGGTTGGTCTTGTTTTATCATTGACGTTCTGACAAAGTGTCTGTGAGGGTACAGCATTACCAGAAAACAATGAACCTGTATAATTATTGAAACTCTGGTACGTGAAAGACAAGAGCAGTGGTTCAGACTGTTCATTGTAAACAGACCATTATACACCTTTCAGTCATTTTGACGTGAAAACATATATACACACACATGAAAATATACATTTAAAGGAAGTATTCAATTTTAGACGTCACCATTCAGTGGATCAACACAAACAGAAGATGTTATTCAAACCAATGATTGCGCTGATGTCCAGTACAATTTGTGTGGCATATTGTAAATACATCAACCTGTAGTTAGATCTTCACACTATAATACAGAACACAGGAAAAGCTGATGTGGAATGTGGAATTCGTGATTTCCAGTAAGGTTATCCTCCTTCCTGGTCAAGATGTAATTTACATTTGGAATACAGAATGGTATTCACTGTGGAAGTGTTGCTGCATATGAGAACGGTGAATAACAGTGGCCTCATAGTTACAAATTGATGGAAGTCTTTTGGAAAGAATCAGTGCATGGACAAGGTCGTATGTTTGTGGACACCTTCATGTTGTACCAAACACCCTCTCCAAGTAGTTGTTGAGGAACATGCCGTTGGGATCCAGTTTTTTCCTGATCTGACAGAAGGTGTTCCAGTGAGGGTAGAGCTGGGCAAACCTCTCGGGTCCGACCTTGTGGTCCTGAAACACATAGTAACATCATATTGCCCTCTGACTGCATACAGTTTCTGGGAATGACACGGATGGGGATTTTCCTCCGAGTGATTTCAGACTTTTTGTTTCTAATTTGGAAATCGAAAGGCAGTTGATTTTGTGAGAACAGATGATTGCTAGTGTAACTTGGGGAAGGTATGGTATTTTCAGACTCGACTGATATTAACCTCTGCACGAAACCCGTGTTTGTCTTCAAAGATCTTGACCTCTTTAATGATAAATTGATACTTTGGCATTTGTGATTTGTTGAACACTTGTGAACTTGTATATACCGTGAACAGGTAACCAGTAGTAAATTCGCCTAATGGTGATTGTCTACATAGAACATACTCATTCTTGGCACTGAAATCATGCGCTGATTTGCTGCAACGACGATGACAGTAACACAGAATTACACCAGAGCGTTCGACCCACCTTAGCCCAGTGAGGTCTTCCTCCCACTTTGTTCACAATGTTCTCAAAGGCATCCCAGTATTTATCAGTGGGCACCAACTTTCCGTAAGGCCTAGATGAAAACGTGTTATTAATACATCTATGAGTGTAATGCAGTCATGCAGCAAATATTAAGCTGAAAAATATCTTCAGCAGGACTTCAGCAGTACTTGCAGCATGACGAAAACGAGTTTCTCGGCCATTACCAAGGCCGGACATTTGACTGACGGTGCGATGGCGTATCTATACAAGAAACCTGTTTTTTTTGGGTTTTTTTAGGGAACCAGGTGAGAGATTTATAGGTCTTTCACAGATAAATCTAGTAGAAGGTTAATTCAGCTGGTGAAATCACACTTTTAAGTGAGATTTTAATATTGTCAGATAGACTTGTGTTCAGTGTCAGTCTTTCATTTTGAAGAAACTTTAAGTGGAGACACGAGATTTTGCGTTACATAAGCTGTATCCCAAGGGGAGGATAAATCACCTGTACATGATGATGTTGATATAACAGGATTCCTGGCCATACGCTGGGCTCAGGTAAATGCTGTCCTGTTTTACAAAGCGCACCTCCACGGGTAAGTGAGCCGGGTAGTTCACGTTTTCTATCCAGGCCTTCAGTTCCTTCAAAACCCAGGCTGTCGCATGTCTGAATAATGCAAAGACGAATGACAAAAAGATAATTAATGGTCAGACTTTTTTTTCGAGGCTGTACAACACTTTATGAATGGCAGATATGGTACAGGTTTTTGAATTATTTCACAATGCTATAGTGTTAAATTGATAATGTACATACATGTAACACGATGTTCAGGCAACAGAATCACATCGCCTTCAAAAATGTTTTACAGTATATGCGCTATATCAAAAGAGCTATCTGTAAGAGACATGTATCTTATGTGAGATGGTCGAAACGAAGACTTTAGACCAGTCAGATAACATCAGTCGTTAAGGGAAACCGTTTATTTATTTATTTAATTGTTTACCGTTTAACGTCGTACTTTTACGACGGCGGTCAGCAATACGGTAGGAGGAAACCAGGCACAAACCAATGGCTGTCCGCAGGTTGCTGGCGGACCTTCCCATGTACATGTACAACTGGACAGAAAGCAATGGTGCTGGGCTCGAACCCACAGAGATCGCATTGGTGAGAGGCACCTGGCTCATTACGCTGCACTAGCGCGCTAGACCATGCGAAACTGTTATTCTTTTATTTTTACCTTGGAATGGCCCATTCCATGACGTACTGTTTGAACAGACACTCAAAGTTAAAGATAGTATCACTCCTGTCCACTTTCTCCCGGACTTGAGAATGTAGATGCTTGAAGAACAGACGGTTTATGGTTGGTACGATCCTTGGAAAGAATGTGCTGCGAAGGGAGCACATGTATAGATCCGTTACATTTGGAAAATTGAAAAGCCACTTTTATTTATTAGTCTCAACCGGTATCCGGGAAAGACCAAAGGTTTACTCAAATGTTTCGGGTCCTTTCGTCCATTTTCGAAAAACTTTAGACTATTTTGTACAGTCGTGGAATTTTTTTCTTCGAAACGCTTTGCTATTTTAAATGGAAATTTGGTACGTGGCTTAGCAAGTCGCATATCAAACTATAGGATTTGGCCATTTCTTGCAATAAACAGAAAATATGGCGGTTTCTGTCTATGGGTTTCAGCATGCAGGTACATTTATATACTCTAACGGCTTGAACTCGTAGGAGGCATTTTTGAAAAATCATTACTTTCAGAATGTTTGTTTATTCATATGTGGTTAGGATTTTATGCCGCCAGCATACTATTGTGTCGGTTTATCTGAAGAGAATCCCCTGCTCTTTGTCAGATACCTGACAAACCGTAGCACTGTTGGTGAGGCAGTAACTATAAATCCTTGGCACTTTGAAGAATGATTTAGAAGCATGCATTGATACGTATACATGCATTGGGAGCAGGATCGTGTCAGAAAAGATACCCATATTGGCTTCGTTATAACAGGAGATGGCCATATTGATACACAATGTAACTTAGGCTTACCTTATCCAGAGACAAAACTCC
This sequence comes from Acanthopleura granulata, assembly GCA_016165875.1. Lineage (NCBI taxonomy): Eukaryota > Metazoa > Mollusca > Polyplacophora > Chitonida > Chitonidae > Acanthopleura > Acanthopleura granulata. The sequence continues at coordinate 22,837,363 of JABBOT010000001.1, forward strand.
AACAGGTAGTAACCAATACCGTAATCCCAGAACCAATTGGACTTGTTACAGGTGTCCTGTAACCAAGAAACACACCATAACAATCCACACACATCAACCCACATGCATGACCCTATTAAATTCTGAGGACTCGTACTATGTTCACAGACTTATCCTTGCTTTTGAAGTCAAAATGTGTATGTTGTTTTTGAGTAGAATTGGCAAGATATATATATGTATATACAACATGTAGCACACCTGTGTGCAATAATTCCGAATGGTATATTGTGCTGTTGATAAAAGTTACAAAATTGTGATGAAGGAAGATGATAAAGTTCACCTCAACACCTGTTCAGAAGTTTTCTCTCTGAACATATCAGGTCAGTAGGAGGTCTCTGGGTTGTGAATACCACTGTTCTGTGGCAGTCGTACCTTGGATGTTCTGTTGACGTGGGACACAACCACATCTTCTGTGTGGGGAAACCACAAGAAGCGGAAGTGATCCGAGGCAGACACCTGCACCTGAAGGTTCTCCAGTACCTGAACAGGAGGGAAAAGTTGTCAGATCAGCATAGTGGCGGGGAAAAAGCTGAGACTGGGAAATTAGAGGATATCTGATGGCTTTTCTAAAATCTAATTGAGTTAAGTGAGAGTTACAGACAGGGAAGCGCGTAATTCAGAATTAGAAGGCATACATTGTTCAGCGAAACGTGTAGGGCTGCACAGAAATTCTTGTTCCATCCGACACTTTACGGTTACTGCAGTGGCACTAACCAGGAAGGTCCCCAACATTCCTGAAGAGTTTTAAACAGTGTACAGCAGCCTTTTGGTTTCGGACCTTTCTAAACGATACCGCACCGTCTAGAAACGTAAAGTAACCTGCAGGGAGGGCACAGCTTTGCTGTTTATGGGTTTTTATCAGGCCACTTCTGCGGTCACTATACGGGAATTCTTCTTTGGATGAACAGAAACATCTGCGTGGCGCAAACCATTCTTACGGAGTTAACCGACCATGGCAGGATCCAGATGTTCCAAGTTGTCAAACAGTAAACTAAATATGAAATACCAATAGGACCCAACGATGACAATGCTGTGAAATAATATATATTAAGTACAGTGGCTGATTTATCGGAAAATCAGTGATGAAATGTCCCTGGCCTCAGAACTTACATCATCTAGCTTACAGGGATATGTTTTCTGGTGAAGCCGGAAAGCTGGCTCACACTGTAGAGTCACATTCAGGATAATACCTAGGCAGCCGAGAGAACAGCGCACAGCGGGAAGTAACTCCGGGTTCTTGTCTTCACTTATCTCCAGTATCTCACCCGAGGCCGTCATCAGCTCTAGGGCAACAATCTAATCATAAAAGAAATATAGAAAACCAATTTATTTGCATAAAAATTATTACAGTCGCAGGGAATTAATGACTTTTTGTCACCGAAATTCATATCTCCTGTGATTGTGGAGGGTTCATCACAAACCGATGCCCTTGCGTATGTATTATGCTTTTATATGAAAGTGTATTCGGGATCTTAGCCTTGTATACAACAAACAGGGAGAAAATTACATTGCATAGTTTAAAGTTTATATGGGCAAAGTATGTACATGTATACACAAAGTTATCCATAGAAGAGTTGAACGCGAAGTTGGAGGTACACGCATCTATGATTGTCACAATGTATTTTTATATCGACTTTGGATCCACATATACCCATGCCACAAACTACATATGACGTGAACTGTATTTCGGCTAACTTCGGAACCCAGTCAAGACACAGGCATTTTTACTATGCGCATACACAAAGGCTATCTGTCCAGACTTCTTTGGTGTCGAAGTGGTATTTTAGTGTTAGGTTATGGAAACTTACATAGATTATAAACGAAAGAACACGAAGCATAGAGAGTAAAACCAGAGCAGCGACGACAATGTGACATAAATATACAGTTGTCAAGTAGTCACAGGTAACCGGTGAAATCCATTCACGTCAGTTAGGGTTTTATTCTTTTCATGCAAAGGCTTATATATTATAGCAACTCAAACGCCTCGTGGCTCCATGGCTTCTACAGAAAAGGTGACAAGGTAAGGCGATGTTAATTGTGATTTATTTAAGATTCGGGGAAACGATGCTTAAATTCAGATTTTCACGGCCCATTAGGTCTGGATGCATTTTAGCAGCCGTAAGTTATAGGTTCTCACGTATAACATTGCATTAAGTGCATTAGGCCTGTGTCTCAGTTATATACGAGCTACTTTGTGAATATGTATTAGCCCAGTTGCATGTTCTTACATAGGAGGATAGAATCCCGTATCGTTCCCCGGTGCCGTGACTACCTGTCGAGATTGTGCCGGCTATGGAAATATCAGAGATGGAACCTAATCTGTAACACAAGAAATACTAACATTAATTACTCTGTGTAGACAAGTAGGCTTCTAGATATCTCGTGTTAAAAGTATTGTAGGCCTACATGTCTGCTCTGTGTCGCGAGTTATATATAGTTCACAGATTTCATCGATATTCAGCCATGGTGGTCTCATTCTGGTTTTGTGCCTTTCTGCTACATAAGTAAACCAGGCTTTAAATTCTCAAACCGAATTAATTACCCTTGTGTTAATGAGGCATTTCTGATCTGCGATGAATATTCGTCAGTTGTTTTGGCAATCCAGTTGTCCATATAAACCATCATTTAATGCAAAGGTAAACAACTGCACGCCTTACTAAAGCAAGCCAAAAGTAATACAAGTAAAACGTTTTCAAACTCAAATAATTGTCAACATTACAGACTTTATACAACATGAATGGAAGTTGCAGCTGCTTAAAACGGGAATTTATCCCGCCCGTTTCAATCCACTGTGACACATTTGTTGAACACGTTAATCTGTTGTCCACTCTGATGGTGGTAACAAACTTGTCCCTTCATTCACTTTACGGCTTAACTTATTTATCTGAAAATGATTGGGGTTTACAACATCCTCAAGAATACTTCACTTATACGACAGCGGCAGCTTTATGCATGGTGGGTGGAAACCCCAGGTAAAACCTACGACCATGCATCCGCATGTTGCTGGCAAACCTTTCCAGGTACGATCGGATTGGAAGCCAGTATAAACTGTGCTTGAACTCACATTGTAGAGTGGCTCATGGGTCTTTAGGCTACACTAAAGGAGGTCCACTTAAGGATATTTGTACAACCATGAACTAGAGTATCCACACTTTCTACAGAGCGTCGATCCGTGCAGGAAATTATTGCAATTTTGTACTCAAGTAAAACTTAAAAAAAAAAATAACTGAAGTTAAACATTCTTGAAATTTTAAAATTTTTAAGCATGAATAATACATGTCTATCATTGCCGAAGCACAAGTGATACCAGTGTCAAAACCAGTAAGTATCAAATTAGCTGTACAAAATCACGGCAGACATACACTTCGGCGAAGTCATTTTAGAGCACTAGTAATACCCACACACTGAGGGCAAGGCCGTTAGGGTTGAGGACAGAATCGTTGAGATCTCTGATCAGCATCCCGCCTTCCACCTTCACCTGACACTGCTCCTTGTCCACCTGTGGTCAAAATAGTGAGAGAATGAAAGTCAGGAGCGCTAAACATGAACACCACAGTTTTTGTTTACATCAAGTCATGGTGTTGGCGGTTAAACGTAGGTTTATCTTGAATGAGAGTGAAGGCATTACTCTTCTGGTCTATTATTTTCCAAAATCGTTAAAATGCCACAAATTCAATGGTATCAAAGACTCAAAGTACTGTACCCAAAATGAATTAATTACAACCTTTATAGGAATTACGCATACATGCGTTGTTCTTCACAAGGTATTTTATTTTCATAAGGCTAGATTATCCGTATTTTCTTGTCCATGAACAATGGTGCCTTGGGCCAAGCCAAACTGTCCATAGTCCTTCCAAATTAGTTTTACCAAAGTAATAGCAGGCGTGACATTACTTTAGACGAGAAAAGGCTTCCCATTCTGGCAACACAAGACAGCATGCTATATATTGCCAACTTTTATCCCCGTAATTTAATCCCAGCCCACCTTAATCAGCCTATTATACTGTTTCAGACAGATCATGTAATCTGTTGTACAGGCCAGGTCAGACGGGGAGTGACCACATCCAACGACTTTCACCTTCTTCCCTCTCTGCTGGGCGCAGGACAGAATCTGGAACATAAGTTTTTTGTATTATCACGCGGCCAGAGGGGAATATGAAACCGTCTGTATTGTAAATGTTATATTTTACCAGAATCACATGGCTGAATATGAGAGAAAGTAAATCATATATATATATATATATATATATATATGATTTACTTTCTCTGGTGTAAAATATAACATATAATATATATAATTTATACATATATAATTATATATATAATTTATTTATTTACTCTTATTTACTCTGTATCAGACACAGAACAAGACAGAATCTATTTCGTATATAGGCCTCGGCTCTGTATATGTCATCACAATTTACAGACAACAGGAATAACTGTATTACGAGGATGTGTATCAAAGCCATAAATGATCAAACCACAAGAGCACATCCAACTGGCTGATAAGTTCAGAACACATCCATAGCGCTTAGGGTTTAACCAATGAAATGAAGTAGTCTTTACCTAAACGTAACTAACTGTCATGGCGACGTAATGCTTTCGGGACTAGTTACCATAGTAGTTACGTGCACGTAACGCTAAGAGGGCTTCTGGCAAGCAGGGCGTGGCTTCATGGGAAGAAGGCGAAAGCGCTATATATATAGTTGAGTTTTCAGGACAGAACGTCAAAATCTCAGCTGTATATAAGAACATCATTGATCGTATGGGGCTGAATATCCTAGTAATGTGCTCACCTGTATCACTAGAATACACAACAATGTCTTATACCTGTGATGAGCTAAGCTAACCGATCTTCGTCTGCGCAAGATAATGGAACAATGTCTCCTCAAACAAATTATATAACGTGTGCTTGTCCATTTGGTCGTTGCTATAAATTAGTTGTTGAGCAAGGTGGTTCCATATATATATATATATATATATATATATATATATATATATATATATATATATATATAAGATATTATATATTTTTCAAAACGATTTCATCAAAGCGTACTTTAAGCTTAATTACACTAGCAAAAAGGCCTGAATTAATTACGGTGAGTATCCCCATAATATTCTTCTTTTGCCAACCAAGCGGCTCCTGGGTGTTGTATTAAGTTCAACTAAATGTCGTTTGAGGCGGCTCAAGAATGTCGTATACAGTTCAACTAACTGTCGTGTGAAGCTTTGTCAACTGGACCTTGCAGATATTCGTTTCAGTTGTCGTTTTCACGTTACACACAGTGTATGACGTGGAGATATATACAACATAGTTATAAACAGTTTGCTGTTTAATGCGTGCAACATATATAAACGTCACCATGCCGGCCTATAGATGAAGCCGTTTTTTGTCACAATATCATCTACAAACATTTGCCATTATGTGAACTATATACTGAGAAAGCATTCCTTGTCAAGTGATAGCACTGGACATCTTCAGTGAAAAGCTTAAGTAGAAAGCTGATGTGCAATCAACGTTGATAAAGGACATTGCTCCCTTGTCCAGTATCTGGGTCTGTTGTGACTTTGAAGTCACTGTAACTGAAGTAAACTGTATAACCTGATAGTCTCGTGTTGGAAGCACATGGTCTGACTGCTACACGCGTACAAACTCCAACTTTAACAATAACTCGGCGTTAGCCTGCAGAGTGTGAACCTCTTGCAATCAACGTTGATAAAGGACATTGCTCCCTTGTCCAGTATCTGGGTCTGTTGTGACTTTGAAGTCACTGTAACTGAAGTAAACTGTATAACCTGATAGTCTCGTGTTGGAAGCACATGGTCTGACTGCTACACGCGTACAAACTCCAACTTTAACAATAACTCGGCGTTAGCCTGCAGAGTGTAAACCTCTTGTACTTTTTCCTTTTATTCTCGCGCGTCACACAGAACATTCTTTTTTTATGAACTTTCTTTACGTCACCCATGAAATTGCCTGTTTCTTTCATGCCTGAAGACACGTCCTTATACAGGAGTAACAGGTTACACAGTCTGAACTGTAGAACGAAATGATCCTCGGGCTTAGTAATTCTAGAAAAGTGACGTCTAATAAAGTGCAACTGACACCACTGCAGAACATTTTATACCTAATTCTCACGGCATACCTGTCAGCATTGTGCATATTTAATTTGTCGTTTTTATACTAACAGTTCTTTGGTGGTTTGTCCTATTTGCCGTTTTGGAAACTGTCCTTGCACTTATTGACCCGGGACGCCCACACTGCTTGACGGCTGGTATACGAATGTTGGTTTCGAAGCCTAGGTCCCCATGTGTCTGACAGCTATTAAGACGTCTATGAGTACGAACAGACACTTTTCAACGGCCCCAGACATGTACTGAGGACAGCACGGGAAGTAAAGAGGTGTTTAAGGTAGGTTTATGGAAGACGACAGGGCTGTGATCGTCCACGTTATCGCAGCCTTACAGAGTTTAAAAATTTAAATAAAACCCTAGAGGCAAATTGAAAACAGGCGTTATATACTTCACCAGTTACTTAAGACCAGTTCCCAACTATCACACAGTCGTCACTGCCCTGGTTTTTCTCTTTATGCTGCAGTCTTTTATATTCTATATCCTTTAATATACTCACTCCTTTCATTTCATCCGTAGTCTTCGGCTCAAAATACGCCTCAGGTTGACACGTGTACGTCTTTGCCCAGTTGGCAAAATTATGCCTCGACTTACCTCCCAGAGCCTGCAAGATCGAGAAATCACAGAGACAGAATAAAAATCATAAAACATTCTGAATATATGATACCAAAGTGATATGAAGCCACTGAAGGAAATGATTCATTTATCAACGTCATGCCGTGCTGACGAACTGTTCACTTCGGTCGGATTTTCGGACGACCGGAACGTGTTAAATTAAAATTACTTTTCTGGGCTTACTGGTAACCCTTTCTTTATTCAATTATTCAGTTTGCTTTGATTCCATGATATTTTTCAGATTTATGAGTAGAGACAATCGAACATAGCCTGGACTGTGTCAATCATCTCCTTGCGCCAGATACCTGGCACACGTCGTGACACACTCTCTGACAAATCTGGGTCGAAAAACCGATGATACAACGAGAACGGCGCTTGGATCGATCAGCCAGCCAGCAAGAATCCGATTTTGTATAACGTGCAAGATACATAAGGAGAACTTATAGCCAACAAGACATAGGTTTGTATGATTTATCAGTAAAACTATGTATGTTAGCGGAGAAACAAGTGGACCTGCAGTTTTGGAGCTGTATAGCAACTATATGCACTTAGATAAGCAAACCAGTCTGCTGTATGCATGAGTTAAGCTATGCTGATTGTTGGCAACCTTCCCGAGTTCACCAAGCGTGCCGTACATGTGTATGGCTGCTCTACAGTGTTTGTAAACATGCCTGCCTCTTAATCTGGGTATACTAAGGTCTATCTACTTACATGATCTAATTGACCTTACAGATATAGGATGTCCTGCCTGAACTGCAGCTGTGAATAGTCGATGTGCATTGTAATGTATACATGGCATGTTATAACGTGATGACACAGTCTGCAGAATTGTAGGCCTGTATAACATATAGCTCGGCTATAGCCGAGGAGGTACAGTCTAGTATACTATAACAATCTATGCGAAACTCATTTGAACTATATAACAGGCCTATCATATGTTTATCTGGGTCAAACTATAGGCCTACAACTCTTCTATGTATACGTACCCTGGGATCCAGCGCCATGCTTCTGTCAGGGTAATCTCTGAACGAATACGAGAAGGAAGGAAAAGCTGTCAGTTTATAAACCCTGTGGCCTGTGTCAGGGTCTGACCACGTGGTGGCGGCATCCCAGCCAAACGGCACACAGTGGTAGAAATGGTGACCCAGTTTGTCAAGGTGTAGCACGGGCCGGAACCGCCGTTCTCGCTCTATCAATGCGAGTGACACTGGGTCAAATTGGATGCGTAAATACAATTCAGATTATGCCTAAATACTAAACCAGACAATGTGCGTAAATACGAAAAGGGCTATACATCGGTACATCGGTTTGGACTTAAACTACGCTTATAGTTTCATATTATTTCGGTCATGCAAGGTCAAGGCCGTGTTCCCTTTTCGCCGTGATGAAGGTGGACATAATCATAATGCTGCCTCAATGGCACGCTATGCCGAAGACACCAGATATGACTGTCCGCCAAATTAAGTTACATAGTGACGGTACGGTTCATATTAATTCACTCGCGCTTATTAACACCACGCGGGGTAGGGAGATCCGGTGTTAAACCCCGGTCGGATCATACCAAAGACTTTAAAAATGGTTATTGTTGCTGCCTCGCTTGGCGCTCTGTACTGAGAGTGTCCTGTGACTGGGTGGGGTGTCTTGGTCATGATGCTCCAGTGGCTTCTCTTTGGACTCGTCCTGCCAGAAGACGACATAGTACATAATGAAAGATACACCACTTATACTTAGATACGACGAAGAGTCCCTAGAATGTGTGTGTGTATGTATATATATGTATATATATGTGTGTGTGTGTAAATATATATATATATATATAGTACCGAAAAACTGCTGAGCAGGATGTTAAACAAAATTATAGCATACATACATATATACATATATTAACACCACGCGAAAAAAGACCAAGATGATATAAACCAAATTATTAATAAATTATTCAGTAAGTCCAAATAGAGGAAACTGGTAACATCCAAATATTACACCGTTCTTATCTTGTTTCGTGGCTGTATATCTGCATGTGGACAGTGGATTGAACAGTGTAGCCTTACATGACAAATGAACGCTTTTCGTTATAAAATACACCACTTATATTTCCCATATTTAGATATGTATATTATCTCATCAACACGTCAAAAAACTGTAGAGGAAACAGACTTTAGCGTCATGAATATTATCAAAGACAAAGTCGACCACAGAACCTACAAGTGATTAAGTACCACAGTTCTATTACTTGCATGCCTCCCATCATCCAGTACAATTTATTCAGTATCAAATATTTGCTTTGTCCTTCGGGCACTTGTGTAGCAACTTATGAGTTGACTATGAGAAGGTTTAAAGCTAACGTGGAAGAGACGGTGACCGCAGTTCCTTGCCACATGCAAACTTCCTGACGAAAAGCCTCCGTGGAAAAGCGGAACCAGCAAGAGCTGGTTTCGAACGCGCAACCGGCTGATCATAGACAAGGGCCAGAGGTAGTAAATTAATAACATTGTACATAGTGCTTCCTCAGAGACAGCTTTTACTCGTATACCACCGAGCAGACATCATGAATCAGCAATACAGCCTGACACGTCCACTCCATGACCTGTTATTTCAATGACGAAGATAAAATATAAATTTTATATCTGACCTATACGCACTATGGCCCATTGTTTCTGTTACTTGGGCTTTTTCCTCTTTATACGTCTCTCAGTTCATGTCGAACATTTGCGTTGATTATGCAGGCTAATTAAAAACCTATATTTGGCAAGATCCAATAAGGAGACGCTATCTTGGCAGTAGAAATATACAGAGGCCTTTGAGTCTATAGCTATACGATAACTACACCTACATAGCGTCAAGACAGTAGACCGTGCAGATCAGGGATGAGGTGCTGAAAATAAGCGACAGGAACATCAAAAGACTACGTGGCAACCTTTAAGCTTATAGTATCAATGGATGTATACCTCACGCCGCTTAATTTTCGCCAGTTTTGGAATATGGTATTATCTCCCCGGAACGCTTACGTTGGCTCTCTTATTTATTTGATTGGTGTTTTACGCCGTACTCGCCGTGAATATTTCACTTATACGACAACGGCCAGCATTATGGTGAGAGGAAACCGGGCAGAGCCCGGGGGAAACCCACGACCATCCGCAGGTTCCTGGCAGACCTTCCCACTTACGGCCTGAGAGGAAGCCAGCATAAGCTGGACTTGAACTCAGAACGACCGCATTGGTGGGAGGTTTCGGGTCATTGCGCTGCGATAGCGTGCTAACCGACTGAGCCACGGAGGCCCTCATTAGCTTTCTTATAGGCACACAGTAAAATAATTACCAGTCTGTGTGCAGATCACCTAATATTTGCTTGCGTTCAAAGCTCGTCTACATAAAGGCTATGCAGGAGTCGAGTTTTGTCGAAAGACCCAATGCTTTCCATTTTAAAGGTGATTTATTATACGTGGTCGAGATTTTTAATCCACAATTTTAAGATCATTATTATGTATAATGTATTTGTAAGCCCACTTCGCTTCCTAAATGCTTATGAACCTTATCATTCACATCAACAAACATTGCATGTTGCGTTGGCACTGGATAGGCGTTTAATAGTCGTCCTTGTGCCGGTATATATGTGTGTGTGTAGGGTGCAGGATGCGATGCCGGACATGATAGTGCAGTAGACATTTTAAATACGTAGACATAAACACCCCCTTATCTCCTAGAGACTCTGTCTTGATAGGAGTAAATTAATGGTCATAATGATTTAAAAAGAAAAAAAGCAAACAAAAAAAAAAAGTGGAAAAAAGTCCTACATGTCCCCAACCGGTTTAAGTCCACAGAATAATAGTTATGTCGAACATCCCGGAAAATACAAATATACCGTCATAATTTTTGATGCACGAAAGTACCAAAAACTTGTTTCGACGAAGATAGGCCCGTGTTATCAACTTTCAATTCACACCGTTTTGAAACAAAAAACTGTCGAAGTCTAAAACGTTTTTAATTTGGTTGAAGCTGCATGTCGAAGAAAAGGCTGTGAACTCGAACTCGAACTTAGTCTAGTTTATAACTCGTCATTTTGAAAACAGGTATATACATGTATACAAATTTAATTCAGTGTCATGAACCGTTGTGAATAAAGCCCAGAAAACACGAACTCTTGGGTGACGAAGTGGCTGACAGACCGGCGAATAGACGAGGGAAAACGTTGCATGTTTTACAAAGGGATACAACTATTTATCAGCATGCTTCGTTTAGCAGTTATCCCCCTTCGCAAACACAGATAGTGACAACATGACTGACCTGTACTGTGTTGTATAGGGCTATCTTTGGCAACCCATGCTGCTTTGTCACAGATTTACTCGCACAATTAGAAGCATCTATTTGTGAAACATCGCATCAGTCTAATCACACTAATCACTAACCCGACACGGTTAACGTGCATAATTGCACCTATTTGGGGCTTTATTTTTCCGTGAGAGTACAGGGAAACATTTGACGGATATACTTGCATAGTTACACTGTAATGTGTAGGCCTACATTTCCTTTCATTTATTCAACGCTCCACTGGAGGTATAGCTCGAAGAACCATTAGATGATTGGCACTAAATCTCCTGATCGATGGAATCAAAGCATTAAAATATCTTAATAGATCAGACCTATATTAATACTTTACAGGGCAGATGATGGGGAGTCTAATCAGGTGTACTCTGGAGAATCATGCCATTATTCCTGGTGATTAAGTTACTACGAGTTATCGACATATTCCAACTTAATGACTCTTGTGGATCATGCAGTTTATGTATGTCGGAATGACGGGATGAAATTGGGATAATTCGAACAACACATTCAACCTTTACATGTTCTTCCATGTAATCATGTTTGTGTTTCATATAGCGAAAAGACTTCTGGCCCTTCCGTACACAGAAACATTCCAAGGCCTACGTACCTTTCAGTCCCAAAAGCAATTTGTAATGATTATTCATACAGAGAAGTCTTAACGCGCTTTTTTTGTAATAAAATACTAAAAATTGCAATTGTTACAGTCTGTAAAAACGTAAACCTTCAACATTTCATTCACGCAAGACGTCGTCTAAATGGGCATGTGAAATAACTGGAAATATTGACTCCCTTCGAAAATGTTACATATTGGGTTATTACAAATTGCATAACAAATGTCAGCGTTATTTGTAATATCGCAAAGCGTAATTTCGTAATGTATTGCACAGCGTTATTTGTAATATCGCTCAGCGTAATTTTGTAATTATATCGCACAGCGTTATTTGTTATAATCTACCACAAAACACTGCGAGGGTTTATCATGTTTTCTGTAAATATTCATAATGTTTTTAGTCCACCACATGCCATTTATTAGCTTAAATCAAACTTGAAGGGAATAACATGGGCCATTTGCCACTGTATGTATTTATGAAAACGTGTACATACTGTACATAGATACATACGTATATTGGTTTACATGGCGATTCCATTCCCTGGAATGATTTGCGCCAAGGCAGTAGGGTGTGTTTCAGGCATTTAGGCTGCTCTAATCAACCATAGTCAATCCACAGAGAACTACTGCCACAATGCTGTAGCCTAAAATCTGAGGATCCTACATAAATAGTTCCCCACGGCCTTGAAAACCAAACTGCATTCCTCGGTGGCCAGAGCACAGTCCTCAGAGTTGAGCCAATAATTCCCACGTCTACAAGATCAGAAAAGATTTGTCTCTGAGCAGTGTACTGCGGACACACACGAGTAAAACATGATGGATGGTCTCCTCAGCCTGACAAACATCACACAGACCTGAATCCCTTGCCTTGAATCTTTTTAAATAGCTATTAACCGGAAGGTGTCCTGACAGAAGTCGGAAGCACAGGGTTTCTGCTTTTCTGCTAGAAAAGGAAAAAGGGAGGCTGTTATGAAGTTTGACAACAGGGTTAAATGAGTGATAAAAACGGCCCTTCTCTGAGGCGTCCCACTCAGTTTGCCATAGTTTAAATGACAATGACTTTACTTCATTTAGCGCCTCGGATTTGGTTAGTTTGAGATTAGAGGTGACATCACGCAGCCTAGGGGCTCGATTGGCTAGCCTATCTGCTCGGTCATTCCCGGTCACCCCAGAATGCCCAGGAACCCAAGCTAAGCAAATGTCAAGACCAGCAAAGAACAGAGAGGACGACAGAAAAACTACTTCGTACAGGACAGGGTAGCATTTCGTCCATTTAAATGACGTCATTGACTGTAAAGCACTAAGAGAATCTGTGAATATAACAGCTCTTAATGGTCTTAAATCCAAAAGAAAGAGCAGAGCATTGCATAGAGTTCTGCTGAATATACAGACAGGTTATCCGACAAGAACTCTTTCATATCGCAATTCTGGTACGCAAACCGAAGCCCTAACCTTACCAGTAGCAGGGCACTTAGAGGCATCGGTATAAATTTGCATGTATGCAAACCATTTGTTGCTTACGCATTCGTTAGAAATCAAATATGGTGAGGGCTGTCTGATTTCTGGACCTGAGAGTGCATGTATACAGATGGTGGTTGGGTCTTGGGGGGGGGACACATTCCTACTGTAAACGTCCGATATTGACCCCAACACTCTGCAAAATATCCTGGGCACGAACATTGAAAGGCTGTGACTTTTTGTTGGCATTATAGAGAGAATCATAACAAGATGGTGAAAACACTGAACTGGCTGAATTATGTAGAGAGCTTTCTAACTTCATCCCAAATTTTGCTGTACGCAGTTTGCGTCTAATTGAGAGAATCCATTCATGGCAGTGCACCTGAAAAACATTTAAAGGTTGTTTTCATCGCTCCATGGCAAATTCTTAACGCCGTACACTGGACAGAGTCAAGTCTAGATTTTAAAGTATCGCAGGCCGAATCAAAAGCTTCACATCCATAATCGAGCCTGGATCGTATTAACGACCTGTATGTTAAGAGTAAGGATTTATAACCAGCGCCCCTGCTTTTCCCAATTATAGATTTCATCAAGTTAAGCACTTTTTTGCATTTGAGAACAACATTATCAATGTGTTTGCGCCAGGCCAATTTGGTGTCAAAAGTGACACCCAAATATCCGAAGGATGAAGCCAGCTTTATGTTGGTGTTACCGAGCTAAAGTGATATGTGCGGCAAAATCCTTTTCGTGAACACAACCGCCTCTGACTTCATATACGATAAACGGAACCCTCAAAGCTTACTCCATCGTGTTATTGCGTCTAGAGCCCGTTGGATGTGCCACTTTGCAGCGTTTAGGCCCTAGCACTGGAACCAAAGAGCTTTGTCGTCTGCAAAAAGAGTACAATGGTTCATTGAATGAAGGACAGACATAGCAATGTTGAAAAGAGTGGGAGATATTACACTACCCTGAGGAGTGCCATTCTCAATATTCACTGGATTTGAGTAGGTCTTGCCAATTCGAACTCGTATAACTCTCTCAGACAAAAAGCCTTTCCCCCCTCCGAGCATTTTACCTCCGATACCAATATTCTGCATCTTGATGAGTAATCCTCTTCTCCATATCATGTCGTATGCCTTCTCTATATCCAAGAACACAGCCGAGACAGATTCTCTGTTCAGAAATGACTTTTGGATACAGGACTCTAAATCACTAAATGATCTGATGTGCTACGGTTATTTCTAAACCCACTCTGCACGTCTGAAAGCATATTATTTTTAGTTAGAAACCACACAAATCTGGAGTTTACACAGCACTGATGTGCTATTGAACGGCACGACCCCGGGTCTGTAGCATCTTTCCTGACTTGGCAATAGGTATCGCAGTGGCTGTTTTCCAGCACCCGAGGAGACTCATTCTTGACCAAATAGTGTTGTATAACAACAACATAATTTTAAGGTATTCATTAGGTAGATTTTTGAACATAGAGTAATATACCCCGTCCTCCCCTGGTGTGGAATCTTTCTCCCACTCAGAGCTTGCTTGAGTTCCAGGAAAGAAAATTCGTCCTTAATGGCCAAATCATCGAGCAAAATATTATCAAGACTAGGGAGTAACTCTTGTTGTTCTTTGTGTTTGATAAAATCAGAATCAAAGTTGCTAGAACTTGAAACATGAGCAAACTTTTACAGTTATCAAAGTCATTAACACAAGATGAGTTATCAGATATCAATGTAGGAATATTGTTAGAGTTCTTAGCACCACTTACTGGGTCCATACCCTCTTTAGTGGTGTTAAACTAGTAATGCCAGAGCATATAACGCTTTAGAGTAAATTTTTCATATCCTAACAACATTTCCGTTGGATGGTCATCTCGATCAAAATAAAGCAAAATGCAAGGTGATACCTGGCGATCTTTACCCTTTTTCATCCGTTCAGCTTTAATGCATTTCTCTTTACGTAAAGCCACCTGGATTTCCAAAGCTGTTACACTTTCTCCAACACCATATATGACACACATGACGACATGGATGACTGGCAGGATTGTATGTCTTTGACAATTATTGAAGCCAAAGCAAACGCTTGACCTGGCCCCAGTCAGAGTATGTTACCTCCAAGTCACTTGATGGCAGTCTTTTCACGGACTTCACCCTCCCAACAACTTCATGTAAGGCTTCACCAAATTTTACAGGATTCAACACGCACACAGGAAATCCACCTACACCAGACATGGCAACATCTAAACTGCAGTTTGTTTCAGCTTCTCGTGCTTTCTTTCCGCCCTCGTCTTCCTCACTGTCATTTCTATTTCGGACCCGCTTGCTCCGCCCTGAAGGTCTCACCTCAGTGAAGTCCACATTGTCGCCATCGTCCTCCACTGTAGCTCAAATGACTAACAGTAGCCTAAATAAACTAGGTCAAAGCACAGTGAGATTATTTACAAGACAGTCAGGAGAAAGGGGCCTCTGGGGCGACTCACAGACCAAGGTGAAAGACGAAAGGAGCCCTTGTCAGTTCAAGAGTGACAGTGCAATGTACAAGAATCAGCTAACCTCACAGATCGATAGATCATTTATGCTGCAAAATCACTATAGACTATATACAATCACGCTAACCTACTTAACTATATAGTCAGGTACAAGCAACTGGAGTGCAACAACAACGTAAGCTCAGCTTACAAGTGGAAAAACACGTCCGTCCGCCTGCTGACCAACCGCAACTCCCTGTACATACTGTATGTCCAAACTGCAATATGTAAATGAAATGCAATGTGTATAAAAATCGAAACCTTCTATCTAAATAATGTGATGGTTTCACTTGACATGTGTTTTACGCAGATGTAAGGTGATATAAAACTGACTGCTAATGTCAAAAAATAGTCTGCAGGAACAAAAATTGCGGATGAAAGGATGTAATTTGTAAGAACTAAATACAATTTTGACGGGATTTTCTCGCCATTGTTCTCAATCACTCCATTTGCCAGTTTAAACATGGCCTTATTTGGATGAAGTTTTGCAGTGAATCGAACCATTCCGGGAGTTGTTAATTGTAACAGTAAATACAAATTGCCGTTCAGAGTTTATAATACGGTATACGTCAAAGAGCCAAGCTCTCTTTATCATACAGACTGCGTAGCTACATATATCGGTCACTGAAATTGCCCGCGTTACATTGTACCATCCTTCTTGTAGTTCTGTAATGAATATCGCAAGCATTAGGCTTCTGTCTGACCACTACCTGTACCAAAACGCTCTTAATCCCTCAAAAACTAACTTGATCCTGCCCAAAACTACACAGATAAAGAGGGCTTTGCGAAGCCCTTGTGGTAGTGTACGAACAGGGAGATGTTACTTCCATGGTGACACAATGCCGCTTTATTCATTTATTTGCTACTTATTTATTGGTGTTTTACGCCGTACTTTAGAATATTTCACCCATAGGCCAACAGGACAGCGGCCAGCATTACGGTCGGAGGAAACGGGACAGAGCCACCCGTATAGGCTGTGCCTATACCTTCCCACTTGCGACCAGAGAGCTATAGAGGTGGCGGTTACGAACGCGTAGAGCTGCCATGCATGGCGACGGAATGCACATTTACAGAAGTTTTTATCATAGTAGTTATTTATACGTGAACCACCATGAGGACGCTGTGCCCACAATGGTGGTAAAGTGCTAGCTACATGTACGTCCACGTAAACTACTTAGCATGGAGACACCGTAGTGGTAATGGTGGAAAGCGAATACATAAGCGACCATGGTGAGGTGATACTCACGCAAGTGACAAAAGTACAGGATTACGTATACATAAACCAACGACGGCGACGTAATGATCAGGGTAGTGAATGGTGGTTTAACCTTGAGGTGTAATGATCAGGGTAGTGAATGGTGCTTCAACCCCGGCGACTTAATGATCAGGGTAGTGAAAGGTGTTTCAACCACGGCGACGTAATGATCAGGTTAGTGAATGGTAGGTCAATCCTGGCGACGCAATGCTCACGGCAGTGGTAAAGCTGCTTAGGTGCAAGAAAGCTTTGTGCTGCAATTTTCACGGTATAGTGGTAACGAGGGTTATGTACTTACCACCCTCTAGACGTAATGTTGGTTACGTACAAATAAGCTTGGCGACGCAATCTTCGTGGTAATGATGGTGGTTATATACAAACCTGATAAACACGGTAGTGGTAATGTTGATTACGTACCAGACTGGTGATGTTATGCTCACGTAATAGCGACATAAACGACCTCGGCGACATACATGTAATAATATTTGCGGTTGTGGTAGCTATGTACACGTAAACCACCTTTGGCGAAGTAATCCTCATGATAGTCATAATGGCGGTGAGGTACACTTACGTACACGTAAAGCACCTTTGGCGGAGCAATCCTGACGGTAGTAGTAATGGTGGTCATGTACGTACACGTAAGCCACCTTGGCGAAGTAATTCTTATGCTAGTCATAATGGCGGTCATGTACACGTACGTACAGGTACGCCACCTTGGCGAAGTAATCCCCAGGGTAGTAGTAATGGTGGTAATGTACGTACACGTAAGCCACCTCGGCGACATGCAATACTCATAATATAATGATGATGGTGGTCATGTGCACAACCACCAAGACAACGTACCGGTACCGAACACAGAAGGGTTTTATCAGGGTAATTATGTACACGCAAACCAGCATGGCAACGTTATATACAGGTAGCAAGGAAGGATTAATGAAACTGCCTGTCTCAGTTTTCTTGGCGCACTGGTTACTTATTTAACCTCCTAAAAATAAGTAAAAGAATACATTAATTATTAAGTTTCGTCTAATAAGCAAACCACAATCAAGATATTTTTAAACAGTTCTAACAGCAATGGTCATTTATTTATTCTTTACAAATACAAACTTATATCATATAACAACGTCGGTTCATTTATGGTTGTATTAATGTGCCGGTTCCCCAGTCCTGGCTAGTCTGTTACAGTTGAGCATCTATGCAGCTCCTTGAGTCTCTACTTCAGGCCTACTGCGCAAATAATTAACCTGGCAGGTCTGATCTGCTGGCCAGTTGCACCTGCGAACACAAATCAAACAATTACAGTACACAGAGCGCTGCGGTTTGGTTGGCTATTTTGTTGTTGTTGTTGTTTTTTTTGTTTTTTTGTTTTGGCTGAAATAAACAATGACATGTATTTGTCACCTCACTTTCACAGAACTTCATAAATAGACTTGTCATAACTGTTCTCGTCAATAGCATCACCTTGTGGCGCTATAACCCAGACAACGTCTTTTACCAATAAAGAGTTAAGAGACATGTGACTTACGAACTTTTGCGAAAGTAGCCCCACAGAGTATCGAAGAATTACGAACAGTTCCCAGGAAACGAGCCAATAAACCTCGGTCATATACAGGCCTAGTTGTCCGTAACGAAAAATACAAAAACAGTCGATGGATTCGAACTTACAATGCTCCTGAAGTTTTCGATGGTTGTGTTGGATCTGAATGTGTCACAACCTAAATTACGGTAGTTCATACTTGTATACATTTATCTATGTAAATATATGCAAACTTGAGGGTAAATGTCGACTATATCACTTGCTCTATCAGGTATAATAATTATGAAGGCCTATGACACATGTAGCAACGCCCGTTTGTAAGATTTATTCGCCCTGATAACTGACGGTTTAAAATGTAGAGGTTAGTTGTTTTAGTTGTCCGATGAGTGTGGACAACTATACCCATGAAATCGAATAGATGAACTGTCAGAATAGTTATGCACACAGTTGATGTAGGCCTATCAACAGAACATCAACACTTGCAGACAAGCTGCTCATGTTTGCATACCCCATTATTCAACTAAGTTAACTTGCACGCGGCATACATGCCTATACGGAAACATAAAACGTACCTACATGTATTAGGCCTAATCATCTTCTACGTGTTAGCATATACATTTACACTGGACTATATGCAGCAATGCTTCCGCCGGTCGATTTATGTGGCCAGAGGACATCTATAAATTTTGTACTTTGAAGGTAAGGCCGATTATGTGGCTGTCTCATATGCTAGATCATTCCACAGCACGTGGCCACACGCACGTAACAAGATACAGTAAACATGCAAGCTGGAGGGCATAGGTGTAGAATAATGAATTATAGGGTAAACCGGTCCTGTATAATATAGGCCTATAATACAACATGTAGGCCTACGTGCACAGCCTGGGCGGCTCAAGCCCTGTATTAAGACAGGCTGGATTTATCCAACTGTCCTCACTTACCCTCTAACATATACACACGTCATGCTTGTTTGACACTTACTGCTGTTAGTGTTTGGAGTCGGGCACTTTCCGCTGATTATGGCTGTTGTTGACAAGGGATTGTGTGATTTTCCGGACATTTCCGCTGGGATCGGGGTGGTTAGCATGCTGACTCGCTTCTTTTTTCGTCCGGCCTTTCCCGCTGTGTCCCGAGTGCACGTATTTTTCACGATCCATGTCGTATTCATCGTACTCATCTGTTTTATCACTTTTCTTCTCGGCCATTTTAGTGTTTTCAGGTGATGTTATTTGGTTGGTCGTTGTTCAATCCCCCGCAGCTGGGACAGTACATATATGCGTTGTGGTTAAGGTCTTTGCCACGTGGTGACCTGATTTGCTGACACGTCACGGACTTAACCCCGTGACGTCAAACAGAAGCTTGCAAGCATATCGTCGAGTGATCGAGACCGCCGTTGTTACATTAGCTCTTTGTTTTATTAATTCGCCAGCGTGAAAGCGTGCATCGGATATTGACTTCATTCCATCCGTCTGTCCTTCTTACCCTGTTTGATTTTTGTGCAGTAATTGCAAATATTGTCCAATGCAGATAAAATTGTGTGTTCGTAGGTTCACCGTATGGAACCTCCGATCGACTCGGAAAACAAACCTGATCCCTTCTTTAATGAGCTAGATAGCGGTTTTGAGTTAATAGGGGTTTCCAGTTAATGCGCATAACTGAACGCGTCATACGTTAGGCAAACAAAAGCACATGCCAATTCATGTCTGTCTCTTAATATTACAGACTTCGGCAGTCGTCCAGCGTAGAGCTCACTTCTAATTTTTCTTCTGTGTTTTTCACAGTTTTCCACTTGAAACAGCCCTAGAACCCATGCATAGTATCAAATGTCACACAGACACATAAAATCGACGAAATGGACTGACTTGTGTGTGACTGCCTACGGTTACAATACCTTTAACACAGTCAGCGAAGGAAGTCCAGTCATGCACAGTCGAAACAGCTATCTGGCTTATTAACTTTGCTCAATTTGATGAATAACATGATTCTAACTGGCCTTTAGCTCCCTTGCAAAAATGTCCCAAATATTGTCCGATTTAGATGCTATCTCGTGTGTAGCTTCATTCTGGGTAACCTCCGATCATAAATTAGCTGGACATTTGCATATTTAAACATTTCCCTGGTTTTGATTGATCGTTGGTTTCAGTGCAATAATTTCAACAAATATCTGATTAAAATTCAGAAGCCAGCTTGATTCATGCATACGCTTTTCAAATTTAGCATGGGATATAAATTTCCGAAGATGCTTGTTTTCAAGAATATATCTGACCACAATCCAATTTAAATTGTTAAATTTAACAAAACGTTGTCTCGGTGATACTGTTATAGATTATGTTATTTCGAGATAGTAATATGTTATTTATAGCACAATCCCCCATTACTCTCCAAAAAGTGTTCTGTTGTATCAAAAGAACAAAACTGTCATGCATAACATATAGGCTTAGTTTGTGGTAATGACATAATCTGTAAACTGACCTCCTCGGTGACCATGCAAGTGTCCGCCTCGAGCTAGATGGGGAGATCCAGGGTCAGTCATGGATGGGGTCATTCCAAAGATCTTAAAAATGATACTTGCTGTTGCCTCGCTTAGCTCTCACCTACGGAAGCCTTTTGGTGTCACGGTCAAAAAAAAAAATTATGCATCTAAAAGGAAAGAATACGTGTATAGCACAACCTCATATGAAAATTTAACGCACAAAGTCCATCACACACAATCATTGTCATTGTTGGATACAGTAAATTTAGAAGAAAACAGACGGCAGCACTTTGACGGCATGGACTCGCCATGTCACAAGAAGACAGAACAATTGTTGAGTACGACGTAAATCCCAGGCATACATACATACATACATACAAACAGACGTACACGCATACATACATACATGCACTGTACATACAAACACACATAATTTATGAAGTCTGCCATCACTTAAAATACTCAGGATTCCGTGAGTTTAACAGTTTAGTTTTTAGAGTTTAGATTTCCAAGTATATCAACTACATAGAAAGAGAGTGGGTAGCTTTGAGATTTTACAGTAGGTCTATACCTTGTAGGCCTAAATACTTAGACAATATAGGGCCTACATATACATTATATATATATATATGTGACTGTTTGATGATGGCTCCTGAAGTCATTCACATAACGTGGACATAAATTTGGTGTGCAGCCTGTTATGTCTTTGCTTATATTTGATTTTTCGGTAAAGTTCATATTTGTCAGTTTCATGGTAGAAGCGTTTTGGAGATTTGAAGTATTTGGGACAGTGGGAGATGTATGCTTATTTAGAATATTTGAAAGGACCGGGCCACATCCCAGTAGTCTTGTGCATGTATCGAAGCTCGCTCGTGGAGCACTGACTGTGTAAACTTTGCTGATTCTGACCAAAGGTTCCACCCTGTGGACTCATATTTTGAATTATGTGACAGCGTCCATGGTGGCGATGTTATTGATTATTTAAAATGTATAGCATTATATCATATATCATTTCCCCACCGGGGTATTTGAGTGGTGGTCAGCGATGGTCTTACCCGTTTTTTTTTTCTCAATCAGGGGGAATTCCAAAGGACCTAACAATAACTTAACAAACGACAGAATATTATTAGGTGAACTAAATTCAGCTGGCAGTCTTGATTGCAATGCGATGTTCCTATAACGTGTTGAAGTATAAGGCTGTATATATATATTTATGTAACAAATGTATTGCTTAACTGAAATTCATATGTATTCCTGTACTGTTTCTTACGTCATTGTGTTTTAAACTAAAAATATCTAATGATGTTGCTGTTTTGCTTGACCAGATTAAGTTAGAAATGAATAAGTTAGAAAGAGCGAGAACGGGAAAAAAAGGAACAGGAAAGGAAATGGAATTAGAGAGGTTTAGAAAGGAACTGGAGGTGAAGAAATTGGAAAAACTTTTACATGTAGGCCTGGGAAATGAAAAGAGAAATACGCAGGTTCATACATTACAAGATAGGAGAAATCTTGCACTGGGGAAGTACAGAGATGGAGGAAAGATAATAGCATTGATTGTTTTTTGTTCACTGATATCCTTTCTCCGTCTTCTCCACACCAATGTCTTAATTATGAGACTATGAAAATAAGGGCACTCACAGCTTATGAATAAACGCTTTTGGGCATGTAGGCAAAAGTTCGGGAGTGTAGGGCGTGACTCGTAGAAGTCATTTATAACAGAACTGGCTGGGAAGGAGGCCTGTATAGTGACAGGTGCTTCGCATCGTTCAAGGAGAAACGTTACGTTAACTTAGGGAAGGTGGCGCTCCGAAGAGTATTCCCTTATATAATATAACTCAGTTGTATTAAAATGAAGATAGCAGATGACAATAAATTCAGATTTGTTTACAATACAATCATTCCGGTAAAAATTGAAAAGCCCTGCAGTAAGTGGGACCAGCAATGAAATGCAGAGAGTAACAGGTAACAACCAGACAATGAAAAAATGAAAAACGCAATCACCTTAAATGTGAACTATCCCGGTTGATCAAATTTTAGCGCCAAATTGGCACAGTATATCCTAGAGTTACCTGAAACACGGAGCCGAAGTGATTTAAACAATAAAAAAATCGCCAGATTTTTTCAAAATTACATTTGATTCAAGACGATTCCCGAAGTTTCGTATAGTTTTCATGCCTTCCCATCGAACCCCTCCATGGGACGAAAATATATAATTGCTTATTCTCCGTGACCATTTCTTACGGAATAAACAGTCTAAATTCAGCTCTAGCCATTTTGAGGAGATGTGTTTTGATCCGGTTGTTCCTCAAACCCGGAAATGCCACAATTACGTCACACATCGCAGAAAAGTGATGTGCAATATATTTTTTTCTCAGAATTTTTGTTGTTAGATATATTTCTCCTTTCTGCAAGTAAAAATACTCACCAGATGCATTTCTTGTTTGCATCATTTTTTTATCTAACAGGTATATCACTCATTTAAGTAAAGTGAAAAAATAGAGTCGGGACAGTTCACCTTTAAAACGCTTGTATAGATGAGAATACACTCATACGCTGAACGTATACGCTGATATGAGTGTACAGCATGCTATGAGGCCACATACGTGAATCCAGTCAGTATACATCCTGCAGA
Organism: Acanthopleura granulata; assembly: GCA_016165875.1. Classification (NCBI taxonomy): domain Eukaryota; kingdom Metazoa; phylum Mollusca; class Polyplacophora; order Chitonida; family Chitonidae; genus Acanthopleura; species Acanthopleura granulata. Next base: position 22,860,966 of record JABBOT010000001.1, read on the forward strand.
TGAAAGGATGAATCGGTCAATTGTAATATTTACATAGGAAATTCACCCCTGCCTGTGTCAAAGCACTCCCCACAACGTGACCTAGCTAAATTATGAACACGAATGTAAGGTATATAGATAGATGTGGAAAGTAAGACTAATTATATTTACCTTGTTTGTCCTGAAAACCGGTCTCGAATGCTGAATCTTTAACCATTTTCCTTTTAAACAGAAATTATGTTTATAGACCGTTAACACATGTAATCTGTTAGCAGCTCTGTTTTCTTTGTGAGTATTATAACTCAGTCATGCATTGACTGCACACAGAACACACATTGTTACAGCATTTTTTTCTTCGACCTGGGAGTACATGAATGTTTTCGAAGAAACAAAAATTTTATATGGAAATAGACATTCAACTATGTTGGAAGAAATACATTTGTATATAATCCGGGTATTCCTGGAATGTCGATATAGGACAAAGTGCATCATCAGTTAATGGATGAGATGTGTTCAAATACACTATTCCTTGTTCTGTATCCATGATCATGTGTGTTGGCATTAATATCCTATAATGTCAATAGATGGTTAACGTAAAGTTTGTTTTAGTCATTTCTGAGAACTGTTCAAAATAGGAAATGGTTCAACACCACCTGGCTATGCCCACACGCAAGATTAACCTTTTATTTATTTATTTATTTGATTGGTGTTTCACGCCGTAGTCAAGAATATTTCACTTATACCTTCACGGCTGCCAGCATTATGGTGGAAGGAAACCTGGCAGAGCCTGGGGGAAATCCACGATCATCCGCAGGTTGCTGGTGGACCTTCCCACATACGGATTAAGCGTTATTAATGTATACCAGATAAATATTCGATTATTGAATGGTACCATGTTCTCCAACCATTTTAAAATGGCATGTAACATAGGCCTATACCCGCTTCATGGTGCTGTGTTTTCTGTTCATATTAAACTTACAGTTAGCTCAATATTGTTATATGTTATAAATAATATAATTAACCACGAGCTGTTACCATTAATTCATTTGAATGTTCCATAAAAATGTTGACTGGGGCCTCCGTGGCTCAGTCGGTTAGCGCGCTATCGCAGCGCAGTGGCCCAGGAGCCTCCGACCAGTGCGGTCGCTGTGAGTTCAAGTCCAGCTCATGCTGGCTTCCTCGCCGGTTTTACGTGGAAAGGTCTGCCAGCAACCTGCGGATGATCGTGGGTTTCCCCCTGGGTCTGCCCGATTTCCTCCCACCATACTGCTGGCCTCCGTCGTATAAGTGAAATATTCTTGAGCACGGCGTAAAACATCAATCAAATAAATAAATGGTAAACAAAAATGTTGTATGGTTTTGATTTATGTGTTATAATACTTATTATGACAATTAATTTGTATCATTTTCGCAGACTTTGATCTGTACATTGTTGGCTAAAATATCGAGAGTACAAAGCAATGTTTATATATGTTATCTGTAATAATCTCGGCATTTAGCGGAGAAAATACATCTTTTGTTTAGGTTATGGTGAATTATGAAGATCATTTCGTTTCGAATCGGCTGCATCGCCATCGTCCAAAAAAAAAAGGATAAACTCTTTGAACGTTTCAACAGAAAGCCGAGGGTACACAATTATATATAAGGGCGATTCACAACTTGTTCTGAACAGACGAAAATATTAGCAACTATTGTGGAATGGGCGATGACCTTAAATTTAGGAAGAGCAGCCCATCCCACTCTAGCATCCAGGACACGTAATTTGAAAATGGGGGCTCACGAAGTTTGGATGATATCCAAGAGGATGCGTCGTTTATCTTTGTGTAATTTGAGTTTATGTAGTCTTTATTATTCCCACATAATCAAGTAGTAGGAGTTCAGCATTATTTTAAGATCACGAGAACCTGTTTTCGTCGCGTACAGCTTTGACACTTTAAGGACAGCACAGGCCACAGGACCGAATTTCAGGTTTGTAAATGTAATGATTCGGAACGGTTAATGTGGATGCTAAGCCGGGAACATGACCGACCTATCGCAGAGCTATCCTTACCCCAGTAAATATCCCACACTGCATTCTAGAGTTATTATGCCAGAGGGTTGCTGGAAGTCATTTTCTGTTGTCCGTGTTGACTACAGGTCACCGAGAGTGAATGTTATTGGCGGGTAGATGTGTTAATGATCTATGAATCAGCATGCAGTCATTGACTGTTGGTCACCTAATATAGATGTTGTTGTTGGATACTTACTGATGATCTATGAATCTCTATGAATCTACAGTCAACTGTTGTTGAGGATGTTTACTCTCTTGTTCTCTAGCCGCTGACTTTAGCTGGGCCAAAGATTTGCGCAGAAGCTGAACTTTTAAGATTCTTGGTTCGTCTATGACTGTCAGTCCCCTATGGATATCTTTAGGAATTATATATACATAGCCATTGTTGGATGCCTTACAGTCTGTTCTATATTTTATATACTGGTGCTAAGTTGCTGATATTAAATGTGGATTTAAGGTGATTATTAGAGCATTGTTCATGATTTCATTGTTTGTAGAAATGTTGGTGGCCTTTCAGTTCTAGGGATTACTAGATATGTACCAGAGAACACGAAATTCGGCATATGCCGTGTGAAATTTGTGTTAAGAAATTGTCCGTACATGTATTTGAATGGGATGATATTGCGTGTGTGTCGTTAGCAGAAATTGCAGATAGGCCTTTCTAATAGAAGCAGATGTGTAGACACTGCACTGCTAACATATTGTATAACATGAAATGTCAAAACTCACGAGCAAAGCCGAGCACGCCAGTTATAAATGTGCTAAACAAAAGAACCTCACAATTAAAAAGCCCTTTTTAACCTACATGTATGTCTGCTTTTGTATGCTTAAACTCCGTCCAATTGTTCGGAAATAGCAGATCTCGTCAATTCTGCGTGCCATTGAAAGGTGTACTGCTGAACTACTCACATCCGGCTAATTCATACGTCGAACGTCCGCGTTTCTATGCGAACAAGTCTCCCTCCCAGCACTTAGCACTTCCGGATGTAAGACTTATATATACACTGCTTGCCTTGTTGTGGCTAACTGATCGTCATTCCCACTCACCCCAAGACCACACTGATACAAAGCCATAATAATGTTTACGGTTTCATTCCATCCGGAGGAAAAAAAAGAACAAGGTTATATCAGCACGAGCAAAGCGTAAACCTCGGCTGGTGAATACTTTACATTAGGAAGCGTTTTGTGTGTTTGGACTCCTTCCTGAGAATGGTAAGTTTCACAATGGCGGCGCTGACGGTTGCTCTCGTCTGTCATACAGTTCTGAGTCGGTTTGGATTGAGCTTTGAAGCTACGGGTCTTTCGCAAGACGAGGGTGGGGCATCTCGTGACTCGGGCACAGCTCACAGTCGGAAAGCTTTATTCTACGGGGAGCAGGTGTCTGGACAAGCTGATTTCATGGATGTCTTCTCCCAGACGGTGAATGTGACCGACATGTCTTGCGGACGCCAGAGCCTTTGTCAGAAACACTTGGGAGAGACATTCTACTCAGCCTCCTGCTTCAGGTGTCAGAGATGTTATTGTGACGACACGTGTCAAATTTACGGAGATTGCTGTAACGACAAGCACGTCCTGCTATCTGCAGCTCCAGGTCATCATTCGATCAGTTATGTGTCGTGTCTTCCAAAACTGGACTTCATCAACAGGCCGCGACGTTTTGCCGACCGTATTGGCGTGCTCCATGTAAGCAAATGTCCACAAGGCAATGGCATCGTCAACCGGATCAGTGCTCGGCGATGTGAATATCCTGACTTGAGCCTCATGGAAGAGGCTATCCCTGTTTGGTCGCCATCAAGCAGACTCAGTTACCGAAACAAGTTCTGTGCTGCCTGCCACAAACAGACTGTGTATGAATTCTGGGGCGTGTCTGCCAAGTGCAATGCCTCTGCTTTGTTTAGTGGGGTGACGTCACAAGAAGAAGTATGGCAGAAAGCTTGGACGTCTGGAGAATGTGCCATCTCGACCTCTCCCCCCAGAGAAAACGTCAGCCGACCGTGTCTGCGAGGAGATGTGGTGGACACATGTCCTGAGGGAGGAGGAGATACCACTGACAGGGTGATACAACTCTGTCACAATCTAACACACCCCGTTCAGTTTAACAGAACCCTGTACAAGAACGTCTTCTGTGCCGTGTGTAATGGCGTGAGTCTAAATCGGTCCCAAGTGTGCAAAATTCCCGAAGTTCATATACGGGTTCCACCCGTCCCTCCAATCAGTGTCTTGCTCAACTTCTATCCGGACGCGTCTAAGGACCCGCAACAGGAACCAGACCAGAACAGAACCTGTCCTGTAGGTCAGGTGTTCAACCACATTTTGGTAAGCATTTGTGACGTTCTAACGAGGGGAAGGGGAAACCCACGACCATCCGCAGGTTGCCGGCATATAGATTCATAAGTGTTAGTATAAAAATTTTAGGATATTAAGTTACCCGATCTCATATATATATCTGTGCCACATATGGCCTTTATAAAGTAACTGTAACAAGAATCTATGGGGTATAAAATTGCACAACAAAACAAGGGTATAGTGTCTATCTTCTGTAATCATTTAACCTAGGCTATCTTTCTACTTGTATTACTACCAATGTCAGTATGTCAAACACCCTAGGATTCGAGACGCTCTGGCTCGACTTCGCAGCTGTAACAATCACTTACACAAGCATCACACAAATGACCACATAATACTAGATCTTACATAACTGTGAACGAAAAAGACGTGTATATGTAGACGAGAAATTACAAAACATATATTAATTATATAATTTAACACAACAGTGTGACAGTTGGCAAATGTATGGTCACACGTTACCGGTGAAATCCGGCCTCTTGTCAGTTTATGTCAGGGTTTTATTCTAACTGTTCATGTAAGTGTTTAAGAAGTAACAACTTACACGCCTCCTACCACCATTGCTTAAGCAGAATTTGGTTAAAAAAATGCGTTGATGTTAAATGCAGTATACTAGACGTCACTGGTCTAGAATTACTCTAAATGGTGTGTTGTCATCACATTTACTGTTAGGCAAGATTTCTTTTGTGGCGTTCATAGCAGTCGCTTATGTCTTTCAGGCCCAGTGCTCCCCGGTGATATGTCCTCCTCGGCGCATGTTCAACAATTCTCTCTGTCAACCTGTCTTCCGGTCTTGCGCGGGACTTGGCTATAGCTTCAAATTCACTCTGTTGCCAGATCTCCCAGTTTTACTGCCCAGCACTGGTGTTTTGAGCAGACGTTATGAACGGCATCTGCGTCGAATGTTACAACCCTACCAGCCGTTTGTCTTCACTCCCCTTCACATGAGGATTGTGGGAAAGAGATTCTTAACCCCTTCAAAAAGTGTCCGAGTTCATGCCATGCATGTGACATTCAAGTTTGTATCATCGGCAAAAAGATCTGTCATTGAACTTGAAAGCGATTTACAGGAGGTTACTGAGAAACCGTGGACATTTATCAGAGACGAACTAACGGTTACATTTCGCCGGTCAGCCAGCAGTAATACTAGAATCGCTGAGAGAAATAACATGAATAACAATACAGTCGAAGAGCTTAGCTTTGTTCCCAAAAATGATTCTAGAGAAGTATTTGGAAAGACTTGTTTACGTAGAAATTGTCTTAGCTCTGTGCAGTTTATTGACATGTCTGATTACATGAGTTGTCCGTCTGTGGAGATACCTGCGGATCATTTTGGAGGGCGCTTATTCCTGAAGAATCTGTCCCTCACATTTGGTAACCAGACCGTGGTTCTGAGGGCCGGAACATTCCAGGAGTCTGGGGCTGGTCTTAAGCTGTGTGTGTCAGAAATGACACGTATCACGCCCAATATTCCTCCTGTATCCGGGGACATAACAGCTTCCTGGAGGGCCACCTTTTCTACCATCTGTCTCACTATCTCTGACATCTGTCTGTTCCTCACTTTTCTCGTCTACTGTTATCTCTCACCTTTACAAACCCTACCCGGAAAGAACAACATGGGCTTGGTTCTTCATCTGTTCTTGTCCCAGTTTCTGTACCTATGCGGTGTGAACGCAGTCAGTAACGTCGTTCTCTGTCAAATTATCGGTGTTATCATACATTACATGTGGCTATCGTCGTTTTTTTGGATGTTTGTTTGTGCCTATCACATGTACACCGTCTTCTCTGATCCATACGGTAATTCACAAAGCTTGTCTAGGGCACGAAGAGACAAACGTATATTCATTCACTATTGCTTATTTGCAGATTTATCCCCGCTTATACTCATTGCGGCGTGCGTCAGCTACGCTCTAGGCCGCAGTGGCGGCCATGAGATAGGCTATGGAGGGAACATCTGCTTCATCAACTCTATGGAGGCAATTGGGATATTTTTTGCCTCCCCTTTGTTGCTTATCTTGATATTTAACATTTTCTTCTTCATTCGAACGGTACTGTCTCTGAAGAGAAGGCCTGATGTAATAGCTCAAAGTAACGTCTGCAATCGGAACTTTGTAGGCATCTACTTTCGACTCTCGATACTGCTAGGCTTTGGTTGGATATTTGGCTTTTTTCCTTCGAACGCGATCATGTTTTGTTTATTTTCAATATTCACAGGAGGTCAGGGTATATTCATCTTTATTTCATTTTGCATAAACAGGAGAGTTTTATTGCTCCTGTCACAGAAATTAAACTGTTCAGGTTTGTCCTTTCAGCTAAACTCCAGTACTAAGTCTACAGATACCAGCCAATAAACTGTTGACCGCTGGATTGTAATTGAACAAGGACAAAGATTGCTGTGAGATTACACGAGAAAGCATTGAACATCATACACAGAAAATGATAATATCACGTGTACTGTCGGAGGATGAAACAAGAAATGGAAATCCAGGTGAAAACTTGATGTTAAATGTCTGCATCACTGACTCATACACGTACACTCAGAATTGCTGTAAATAATTTATTTGACATTACAATCGTGTACTTGCAATATGTAGGAAATTAGAAATATAATTACTGTAATATATGTATTCTAGCAAAAATTTTCCTGATGTAATTATTATAAATGCCAAAGTACGTGTTCATATCTTATGCTCGTGGTTTTGGTAATAAGTTAACATGCCATTTACTTTTTGGTGTTTTACACCATACTGAAGAATGTTTCATTTACACAAAGGTGGCCAGCATTATGACGACAGGAAACCAGACAGAGGCCGGGGGAACCCAAGACAATCGACCAGGTTGCTGGCAGAACTTGCCACGTACGCCTGGGAGAGGTCGTGCTGTGCTAACGCCCTAATATCTCGGCCAAAGGGGATTCTCATGCCAATTAGGGCCATTATTTTAAATATGTGAGTGTAAAAAAAATATAGAAGAAGGATTCACTTTTGTCCGTAGTTCTGCCTGTCGGTGGTTCAAGGCGACATAAATGCTATACGGTATTGTCAAAGATATTGCGAAGTGGCGTTCGTTCAGATCCGAATGTAAAATACGCTATTCGTGTATTAAACGTTGGTGGATAATCGCATCAGTCACTTCAGACGCAATGTTTAGTACCGGTGACAATAATATGCCTATAAAATAAGGCTGAAACAAGAAACAGCCGTCCGTTTTGAAGACACATTTGCATGGCGCATAGTTATTTCAAGTCGCCAATAGCAGCGACGTTTGCCACAAATGAAAATGAAAAGCACCGTTTTGTGTCTCTGTGTGTGTGTGTGTGGAAAGGGGGGGGGGGGTTACTGGGGTTCTTTTTTCTTCCTCTTTTGTTTACGGGCAGGATCATGGCAGGAGCATTGTGGTGCCAGGAAACCCGGGGGAAACCCACGGCAATCCGCAGGTTGCTGCCGGACCTTCTCACTTACGACCGAAGAGGAAGCCAACATAAGCTGGACTTGAACTCACAGCGACCGCATTGGTGAGAGGCACATGGGTCATTACGCCGCGCTTGTGCGCTGTAAACCCTTCGCAACGGAGGCTCCCGCAAACCTTTGATCAATGCATTTGTACAACATTCACTGATGGTAGGAAATTAGCCTGGTACTACAAACAAGGAGCAGTGGTTTTTATGGGACTCTTTCCAGTTTTCCTATTATTGGTATAAAACAAAGAAAAAAGACAAATCGCCTAAACTATAGGTGAACATCGTATTGTTTCAGGCTGACTAAGGCATCTGATAATGTGGACAACTGGGTTAAATTTATCTTTAATTGCCTTTTGCTAATGTGGCTTTGCTTTTCAGTATATATACTGCCCATTGAGTCCTGGATAAGCATGTGGATCGACAAAACCCTGTGTATAAAACCTAGCGACAAATAGTGTCTGCTCTACAGTTTTGTTTTAAAGGTCGTCCCTAATTGGGATCATGGGAAAGGCTTTAGAACGAAATCACTGTGGAAGTAAATAATGGAACATATGAATTCGGTTACCACGTAATACATAGGCGTACACCATACATTTGGAGGAGATACGTGTGAGGTGTCTGCAGTGCGTAAGAGTCTTCACTAGATGCACAACGGAGATGTAGTGCAAAAAATAAAGATAAAAAACCTCGAGAGGTAACGAAAGTCGTTGGCTCAATTGAATTAGTCACGAGACTAATCACGAGAAATTTCCTGGATGTTTATGTGATGCGTAAATTTAACCACATCATCTTTGTATTATAGCTTGAACGGAATAATGACGCTCTGACAGCAGTGATTTGTGATATGCATATTTGCTCGGTATGTTAAACATACTGAAATACCTCCACGATAAATGAAGTTTTCGGCTATAGCAATGTTCCTGGAGGCAAACGCGTCTCATCTGTATATTCCGCCCATACCGTTCTGTTAATCTGGCTTGCCATGCTGCATAACATGCCACTCAGTTAATGTTCCCCATTCTTCCATTACCTAGAATACCGCATGTGTTTAATGTATAACATTCCTCCTTTTTCCTTGAGAGCCTTGTGAAGATCTGTGGGGACAGCGTACTACGCTTGCTGAGGCTTGGCGTGGAGAGGACTGTCAATAAGATAGAGGAAGCTGAATGTAATTTTTACAGTGCTTTTAGCAGTTGAAAATAAATAGAGGGTGCAGTAGAAGTGTATTTGACTCTAGTTATATACACGCTGGTGACAATCCTTGTGCACGAGGAGGAATAAGCTATAGATATGGATTAGAGTGTATGACTTGCGGCTCATCAATAGCTCATCATAAATAGCCTTTTGATGATCGAGGCCTATGCGTGTGCTTCTGGAGGCAGCTCTCATGGGATGCATATTACAGGTATTTTGGAAAATTTGTCTTCTTGTGACTGGACATTGTCCACTTAATACTGACCTCATAACTACTGATACAATACTTCCTGTATTTCACGAGATAAGCGTACTCTATGTACATTAACTGTTTTATAAAATATTAAATGCTCATGTCTGACACGTAAACACTATGTAAAAGGGTGTAGAGTTAAGACGGTTCATTATATATACACTAACGGTAGCTGTATATTTATTTTACACAGCTATAAATTTTCTAATTCACTGCTGTCAAAATTGCCATTTAGCTGTAAATTTACAGCATTTTTTTTTTTGTAAGGCATTACAAAGAGAGAAAAACAAACAGAAATATTTGTTTATTTATTTGATTGGTGTTTTACGACGTGCTCAAGAATATTTCACTGATGCTGATCAACCACAGGTTGCTTGCAAACACGTACGGCCGGAGAGGAAGCTAATATGAACTGGACTTGAACAGCGACCGCATTGGTGAGAGGCAACTGAGTCATTACGTCTCGCTGTCTCGCTAACCCCCTCGGCCACGGAGCCCCCCCCCCCCCCCGCTCCACAAATAGAAGCAGGATGACAGAATAGACTGATCCTCTAATTACAGAAGTTTTGCACTTTTTATCTTGTCGGTATATTTACCTAAGGGCTGTTTGTATACGTCACTTTGGCAGGCAAATGAAAAACCATATCGACGTTGCACTTATACACAACCTTACTTACGTAATTAAGAAATTTTACAGTCAAATAAGGCCTGTTTATCTACAGAAAAATGGTGTTAAAATACACCATTTGTCATTAAAGTGTCTAGATGCCTGAACTATGTGACAGCCAAGCAGCCGTCCTAACGGGAACAACATATGTATAATTCCTTCTATTGATTTATATGTTGTAAACAGCAGACGTGACGCGTACTATTCACAGAAAGCACGTGTCGTAGGATTGTTTAGTACATTTACACATGCAGAGTAAAATGTATTCACACCAGTTCCGGTATCACTGCATGACATTTTAGCTCAGATATACCTTCCGGAAACAAATACATTTGTATTGATCCTAAATGTACATTCCAAGATTAGCCTGAACATGGCCTGATCTCTTCTAACCAAATCCTTTTCCGAAATACCCCAGAAAACCGGATGAAGTTAGCGACGATCTATGTACTATATTAAGGAGGAGATTTTTTAAGCTATATCCCGGTAACAGGACATATGACTCCAACAATACGAGGATCTAAACTTAAAAACACTCACACAAATATAGTCTAGGGTTTCACATGAGTGATTGTTATTTAACTGACATTTACAGTGTGACTATAAAGTTCAGGGCTACAGGAAATTCGGCCGAGGGAGATGATTTAGTCGCGCTCTTTACACGGAGTGGCAGTGACGATCTCACCGGCGGACATGACTGTGTGAGCGTGGGTTTGATGAAGGGCCTGAATACAAAACGTCAGTGTAAGCACGGTAAGAGAGAGACTGTTGTGTGTTGAATTCTCCGCTCTCGTCTCTCACTGAACGCGGACGATTTCGTCACGGAGGGTACACCAGCCCTTACCCACGGTACAAAGGATTCAAGTAATCTGCCATGCGGGACCAGCGAGAGTAACCCCGACCACCCATGGTGTGACGTTACAAACAGACGTGGAATTATAAGTCCAGGTACGATATAAGCTTCAATGACTTCTCTATAGCCTGTAAATGATCCATCCTAATGAAATGTACGGTACACGACTCTGAGGCCGTATCACTGATCATACATGTTAGAGCCTATGCTTTCAACCGAGCGGAGTTCTCAAACTTTGATCAAGTTCATACTGACATATGAATATTAAACAAGACGTGATCCTTTCTGAATGTTTACCATCTTTACACCTGTACAAAGATATGTTTATATATGTATATCTTTCCTAGCGTGTAACGGCATTCCTCAAACCGATAACGTTTTTTTTTTTACGACTGGTCTAATCCTGATGCCTGTATAGTCTGGCTGTGTCGTGTATTCACGTGAAGTTTGGAAAATAGGTCAACACTCACCTGATAATACCACCTGGATTATAATGTTTGTTTGCTTGTACTTGATGTGGAGGTTACACCGTGATTGGCAAGAACTGCGTAATATCGAGCAGAGATTGCCCGAGATTGCTCTGACCTCTTCAGCAAATATTGATCTCCCTTTTCAGTGTCAGAATCACCAAAGCTAAGAACTGGTTAGTAAAAGGAAATGTTTATCCTGTGGACTGACTGATTGACGGAGCGCGATGAAGGAAATGGCGGTATGTAGTCATTGCTTAACATTGCTTTCAACTTCATTTTGAATAATACTATAATTTACGTTGCCTCGCTTAAACGATGTGCGAAAGAAGAGATACCTCAATCATCTGAGCTCACCCAGTGTCAATCTTTCATACTAAATGGCAGTTAAGCGAGAAATTTCCAGAACATAAATTACGAAAATCAAAGCCTTTGGCATGGTCGTCTTTGGAAATGGACGAGAGTTTCCAGTTTTCCTTCTAATTATGTTTACTTATTTTATATCTGTGTTCAATATTTCTTAGTTTTTATACCACATCAATAATTTACAAGACGGTTATCAGTTTTATGGGTAAAGGAGACTGTAGTGCGCGGGGTAAACCATCGACATTTGACAAGCTAGTGACAAAATGTTCCACTGTGCCGTGCAGAAATATGCACTCTGTATATATTATTGGTAGACGACCAAGTCCTTCGTACAATCATAGACGGTTTTGTTTTTTCACATATACATACAGCCGATGTGGGGATGTATATAAATGGGAATCCTTGATAGGGAAATAAGAATCCGTGTTTGTCTATAAATGGTTGTAGTTGTGCTGATTGAGAGATACGCCTGTATCCCGAATTTTATCTGTCGAGAATGTTCTCCTTGCAAAATTGCTCATTAAGATGTGCATGTTATTGTGGGATCATGGTTATTTATTTTCTGCGGTTTATCAGGAGTTCACGCGCACTGAAACAAAATAATCAAAGGAGTGGCCGATTACGAGTGTAGTAACATGTACACGTTTAAACACACCAGTAATAGACGAACAGGACAGTTGTCAGGGAAAGTTGTCCTCTAACATAAAGCCCCGGGTAATTTTGGGAACATGACGTATACTGGTATCCTGTTTCATCTGGGTTCATTTGTCAAAATATCCCGTTGATGAAAGGATGACAAATACAGTGCTTAATTCCGTGATTAAATTAGCATAGACTTGAAAGAATGGTCTGTGAAAGGCTTTTGAGACGTGATTAATATGTTCACATTGGTGGTGTTGTTGTTTTAGATGGAGACCATGGCTGAAGTTGAGGCCTCTCGAGTGGTCAATGATTCAGAAACTCTTTTGCGACGGGATGTACGTGATATGCTCAGTGAGAAGTACTTCACATTGTCTCTTCCAACGACAGTATTTCAAATTTTAATGAGTGCGTTGGGAATATTTGGAAACACGGTTCTGCTGTTGATATGCTGGCGCAGAAAGATGAACAATTCTGCCATGTTTTACATCGGCTCTTTGGCAGTGGTGGATTTGTTTGCCTGCGTTATTGTGATCCCCCTTCAAATCGTCCACTCCTGGCGGTATTACACCTACTATGATGACATTGCCTGTAAGGTGTTCCAATGGTTTAAGCTGTCCACCTTGGCTTCGTCTTGCCTCTTGTTTATGGGAATCGCAGTGGACCGATACAAGGCAGTCTGCCACCCTTTCACCTGGCGACAGTCTGGTCGTAAGAAAGCCAGAGTAATTCCGTGTGTGTGCATCCTGGCCGGCATTACATGCATGGCCCCAGAACTTGCCCTCGTGGGCATTCAGGAGTACAGTGTTAACCAGACCATCCTCAGGTTCAACTTTTCTGCGGAGGAACAAGCTACTATGGATTTTAGCCAATCAGCGAACATCTGTGAACATTTAAATTGTTATTCTGGTTCCTGGGAATTGACAACGTTTCTGGCAGTAGCTTTAGCAATTTTTATAGTCCTAGTTGCTGTTGCAATTGTTTGCTATGGACGCATTGCTTGGACTATGCATCAATCTAGAAAACAGTTTATGGAGACATCAAATAACATTGAGAACAGGCAATCGGCAGTGCCTCTGAGACAGAAGGTAAGGGGCTTTTTAAATAGTGCCTCGGATGACGGAGCAGAACCAGCTTCGTCAGATATGATGCGGAAGAAAGACTCAACCACTGCTGGGGGTGGGAGGCAAACCGACAGCAGTGTACAGAAACAGGTTACTGTGACCTTGGATGTCAAGGACACCAACAAAACACTTCCGAATTCAGGGACTAACTCTGATGAACCAAGATCCAGGAAGTCATCACTGGCAAACGAGAGCCGCAAAGGCTCTGCGGACATGGCATCCATCAGCAGAAGACAATATGACGTGGCCAGAGCCCTCATGATTGTTACAATAGTCTTTCTTATTAGCTGGCTTCCGTACTGGATCATCGCCATCTACGGGGTGATCTTTGACGACTATCACATCACATTGTCCACGGATCTAACCGCGTTTTTAGTCTTTGTGGAACAATTATTTTTCCTGAACAACGCGGTCAATCCACTAGTATATCTGCTATATAGTGGAGAGTTTCGACAGCAGTGTAAACAGCTTTTCCGGAAAGGACTCCGGCAGATTAGATCTGAAAGCAACTAACCTAGATCGGTGGGGGAAAGAGCTGTTGGGACAAAACCACACGTATTTGAAGTGCTTTCATATTCTGAACCATTTTAATCCATCCAGCACCAGCTGCACTTATAGCTCTTGTGATATAAAATGTCAGAGTGCCTCTGGGCGCACAATACCGGCGATATTATGTTGGGAGTCTTTTGTTGGAAAAAATGTGTTGTCCAACAAATATAGATTCAGTAATTCAAGTCTGAAAAGTATGATACATTCGTGTAAAATCATCTAAATCATTCTCGTGTATGTATGCACCGACACAGCTGAACTGTCTTCCATAAAACAGATCGGCTAAAATACTTTTTTTTAATAAATTTTCTCTAAAATTTTCTCTTGTTGACAAATCACACACGTACAGCCTGCCATTTTCCCTTGTGTGTGTCACGTTTCACCTGTTGTATTTATTCATTTATTTGACTGGTGTTTTACGCCGTACTCAAGAATATTTCACTTGAACGCCGGCCGCCAGCATTATGGTAGAAGGAAACCGAACAAAGCTCGGGTGAAACCCACGACCATCCTAAGATTCCTGGCAGGCCTTCCCACGTACGGCCGGAGAGGAAGCCAGCATGGGTTGGTCTTGAGCTCACAACGACCGCATGGATGGGAGGCTTATGGTTATTGCGCTGTGCTAGCGCTCTAACCGACTCACCTATGGTAAGTAAACCACGTAAGAAATTGGTACACAACCCCCTGGTGTCGCTCATGCAGGCGATGGGTGATTTGTGCTACTGTCATTATATACGGAATATCTATTGACCGAAACTGGTAAAAATATTTCACTTACACGACGCAGCCAGCATTATGGTGGGAGGAAACCGGGCAGAGCGTGGGAGAAACTCGTACGAATAAATAGCAAGCGTGCAAATTCAAGAAAGTCGGAAAATTTCAGTCGCATGGAGACTGGAAAATGTCGTGTTTAGTTGCCAATAATGCACGAATGCAGTATAATTGAAAAAATTAAACGCGACTTGTCTCAAGTTAGTCACTGGTCAGGAGCGGGGGTATTACGTGAGATAGCACAAGCTATCCAGATCAGTGTTAAGCAGACGAGTGAGCTCATTAGTCTCAGTCAACAGGGAGGGAACAATGGAAGGGCATATAATACCTCCCTTCCGGACTAGTGACTTGTGGAATTGGAATCAAACATTAACTTTTCAATTCCACTACGTCACTGGTGTACGTCACGGCAGCATCACGTGAGATTTTAACAATGAGATCACGAGTTCATAACAAAACATAACTCTGAAAATGTGTGTATTCCCCATGTCAGCAAAATATGGTACATGTATGGTCTCCTCTTTCACTTTGGAAGAGATCATTATACACATTATCGATATCATATGTGAATTACCTGAGGTAGGATTACCAGCCAACAATTTATCCTCCTCAATCCGAGAAACTCATCTCCGGGTGAGAGAGTTCACCTGTGTAACATCAGTAGGTCTGAACTGACCACAGTCTAACTGTACACTGACCTGGCTAACTTGTGCTATCTCACGTCATACTGCAGTGACGTCGACCAGCTACGTGATGTAATGATGGACTAAAACCATTACGAATGTTTTCCCATATCTGACAGAATGGGAGAGTCTATGATAACATTCAGTTTCCGAGCGGCAGTTTTGTACTGCGATGCAGTCAAACTCTACAATCTAAGTGATTATGGCCAATCGGCCGGAACAACACCTCCGCGCAGTTTGATGGATTTCTGGAAGTGTTAAGCAAAGAACAAAGGTATACTGGATATTAAAACTAGGGTCCGTGTGCTATACTCAAGTATCGTGATTTTCCACGAGGATTCCGGTTACCGGGGATAACCTCTGAGGTATTAGTGAAATAATCCCTGAACATGGCGTTAAGCATCAATCAATCGATCAACAAATCCATGGGAGAGATGCTGAGACATCGGCCAATCTAAAGTAGAAAAGATACAGTGTGACTGATATAGATGAGGCCGTTTCTTGAAAAGCGCCTTAGTGCATAATCTATGTATTTGGGATTTATGTCCACACAAATAGCTTCCAAGTAATAATTTGACCGATAATGCCCCATTTATAATCGGTTCCTTTGCCAGTTTTGTACTTTGATTGTCTTCAAGTTAATCTTAAGACCAAACACGCTGCAGGTATAGATCTACACGTGTGTGTGCATAACTACCTTATACATCCATTGTTGGAAGCAGAAAGCAAAATAAACATACCCTGGGGATGACCACCCAATTCTGTTTAAAGCACAAACCGAATCCAAGTCTCCATAGAAATGTCATACATCAACATCTGTCGGATTGTCTCTCCGCTGATGTGCAAAGCACCTGGGATTTTCAGAGAGAGCTCTAAGAGCTGAAACTGAAGCAAGCACAGAGAATGACTGGTTGCCATCCACTGACCAATCATTAGATAAAGTTACCCGAACAAACCAAACAACAGGGATAGAAGGTAAACACACATCCTTAATTAATAGTGAAAGAGTTAGTTATATTTGGCGGTGGCACGGCAGATCGACTTTAGAAGAATGCCTACCGGGGACTGGGCAGGCGTGTATGTTAGCAGATCTCTCATGTTCTCCAGGGAACTTAGTCCATATTACATTGGCGCAAACAAGTACCAAGGATTTCCTGAAAGGACAAATTCGACATGTTTTCTAATCCGAATGGAGGCGAATGTGGTTTGAACAATTCACACACAAACGACGAATTGGCCAAACGACTAAGCAACGAATTCTTTGCCACAGCTTGGCCAAAGTGGCTTTTTCAGGTTATTCTAATCATCGCTGGAATAGCTGGAAACTCTCTGATCATCAGTAACTTAGTACAACGACGGAAGACAGGTGTAACAAACTTCTACATTCTTTTCCTGGCGTCCGTAGATCTATTCGGCTGTTGTGTCGTGATTCCGTTTCATATCATAGAAACAGCAAATTATTTCAGTTTCTATGATGAAACTGCTTGTAAATTGTTGGAATGGATGGAACAGGCCTGTCTGGCGTCTTCGTCAATTGTCCTACAAGCTACAGCCATCGACCGCTATCAAGCTGTATGTAAACCATTCTCTTGGCGAAGAATAGGCGCTGTTAGAACAATTGTCACTCTTTCTGTGTGTGTCCTTTTGGGAATAACGCTAACTCTACCCGTGTTTTTCATTGTTGGCATACAACGTTATGTTGTAAACGTTTCCTCAGTAAGAGCTTTTGGGTTTTCGGAAAACCTTTACGATAACTTGTCTGTCAACCAGTCTTACATTTCTATGTGCTCACTTCTTGATGTTAATCAAGGGACATGGAAAAGTCAAAGCGTCACGTTTTTGTCACTGGTCGTTTTTGTTTTCCTCGTTACAGTCACCATGATTTCATATACAACTGTATATAGAACCATGAAACGCAAACTGAGTGTCCAGGGCAAAATGGCTTTGGCAACAACAAACATCTCTGTGCAACCGGCTACAGGGGACAGACAAACGGAACCTATAACAGATGTCTCGACGTCCAATGTCAGTCACGTCAGAGTTGCACCTGCCACTTATATTGCTGGCACAAAGCAACTGCAATGTTCAAGAGACATTACCAGGGGCCGTCGAGAGACAAGTATACGCACTACTCAATACCGCGCAACAAGAGCCCTCATGGTCGTCACATCCTTGTTCATAATTTCGTGGATTCCATTTTGGATAACAGCAGTTATTGCTTCTTTCAACGAAAGTGCATCTAGTTATCGTAGTATAAGTAATCAGATTTTGATACAGTTTTTCGTTGAACTCAACCTGGCAAGTAACGCTTTAAATGGGCTGGTCTATTACATGTACAACAGCAGTTTTCGTCAATACTGTAAAGACATGTTACGACGATGTAAATGCAAAGGAAGATAACTGCAAATATGTAAGTGTGAACTTCATGTTTACATTATTTTCTCAATCTAACTCAGTATAAGTATGTGTTGAAAAACTCCTAGCACCGAAATTCTGTAGAACCCACAACAGGAAACGTATCCTACACCTTTGAATATTCTCCTTTATCATCGACTTTATTATTAGGGATTAACGTTTGCTTTCATCATTTTTTCGATCATGTCACATTTGTTTCTCTAAACCACCAGTAAATGCTGTTCTTGACATGTCCACTTACATCCTAAAGGTAAAACGAGGATATTTTTTGACAAAAATGTCAATTTAACGTTGAAGGCACGGCTATTTGAAACGCTATTTCGTGACACACCCATTCATGTCTTCAATGTGAGGTTCGAGAATTCACTGCTAACCTAGTCTCTCATGGTCTCCCAAGCCTTTCAGGAAGCCTACTGCAATGAAATAAATTAACACTGTGGCCTATGGTACGGAAGAAAGAACAAAAACACACATTCCAAAGGGATGTACATATTCTGACGTCGAGTCCTGAATAATTTATTAAGCTCGCGTCAACGTTCGTGCATGAATTATATTGCCTAAATTATTTCCAGGTTACTAGATATTTTTTAGAAGGATACTGTTATGAAACAGCGAGATTCTGGATTAGAAGAAAAACTTCCCAGGAAATGACAATAACTCCAACTCTTCTAAATATATATATTGCTGTTGCTAACAAAAGCAATCTACTTAATGCAGCCTTGTATTGTTTCATTTATATCTACATGTATATATTTGTAAAAGGAAACTATGGCTTTCATGATTACTGACAGAATATGTATAGTTAAAACCAACCAATGACAAGTTGCTTATGATACTTTATTTTGATCTCGACAGGCATGTTTTATTTCTCGCACTTTCTTGAAGGCGTTCCACCAAGACACGCATGTACAACTGGAAGCTGAGAAATACTATAAAGCAATGAACTGATGCATGTATGGCCATTGTCTATTCATTCCTGACAAACCTCCTCATGCAGGCGAAATAACGGGAACTGGTTTCGACCTCATCAACCAACGGCCGATCGGCATCGGTGAAAACTGACCGTTTCCCAAACTGTACTTTTAGCAAGTGACTTTTTGATATCTTTTAAATCGTGCACACTTTACCAAAGGTCGTAAGAAAACTATTTTTTGAGTAGCTTAAAATGTTCACATTATTTTTATGCATGATTTCACCAGCAATATATAGCCCGATTAAAAAACCTGCGTCTTGCTTTGTTTCTACAAGCAGTAGTACTATTCGACCATTTTCAAGAACAGCCGCTTGTATCATTCCCCCTCAAAGCACCACCATGATAGAACATTGACATCCTCGAGGAGAGGACTTCTCGGATATAACTCACACTACAAAATAACTTTGCCAGATCCAGGTTTGGTTTTAAATGGCTTTCCCTGTTAATTCGTGTTTTTAAACGCTTTAATGGCATAAATTTATACGACACGCATTTTGTGCGGTCAGGGTTGGGGGCTAGGGGAGTGTCTTGGTACAGAACATGCAGGGTCGTTGGTGTGTTTCCCACAGTCTAGAGACTGCTACGGGATTCCAATCCCCAATGACGCTGACCCTACCAGACCTGCTATCACGGTAAGTACTAGTAAATAAATAATGAGGGATAATACCCAATCGAATCCAGCCTTGTAAAAAACGTTTTAAGTGCGACTGACCAAATGTTTCGTGTAAGTACGTGTAAGTAAGTATTTTCGTCAATGTGAATTTCGAAAAAAATTGACTTAACAATGTAAGAGAAAATTGCTTCGAACACATTTATGCCTGGGTCATACTTTAAACTTCAATCATAACATGGTAAGATCATCACTACACTTAAACAAAAAGAATGTAAGTTTACAGCACAAAGTGATGTAAACTGGAACAGTGAATTCAAGTGTAGAAATAATGCTGCAATTTGGTGTTGGTTTACGATATAATGATAAGATATGGTGCAAATGTTAACATGTAAATTTGCATATGTATTGCCCGCAAGTCAAATAACTTAAAAGAGGTGTTACTAAACAGGTGAATGTGCGGTAGATCCACTTAACTTTTTCTTTACAGCAACGCGTAAATATACAGCAAGAATTGCAATTAGTTACAAAATTGCAGCACTTTTTAATGTACAATTACACCATTTATTTTTTCAGTGTACAATGCCAAGGCCTGTTGCCATTGAATAACCATGACGCTTCAACAGTTAGGCCAACTGTACACCTAATCTCATATTCCCGTATCGCTTCTTCAACTCAAAATGCCCTCACCAGTACCTTTCCAGAGCCATGACGTCTTTGCACAGTGTACTAAAGCCTTTGCGCAAGTCCCAGCCATCCAGCTCCATGTCACGGAGCCTACTTTGTTTGTTTTTATGCTTTTCTTTCGTTTTCTCCTAATTCTTTAATGTTCAATTGCATATGTCAACGCCAGTCACTACTGAACAGTGCTAAATGTCAATGAAGAAACTCACTGCGCTTAGGCACAAGAGTCTTGAACCGATGACTTCCTAACTGTTCGACACTTCAATCCTTCCGCCGCTGAAGTTATAAGTTCAGTGCTTAACTGTGATATTTTCAGGTCGATTCTTCTCTAATTCACACTAAATTATTTCCATGGATGCTTCATGCACAATGCACACCTGAACCCTGCTTGTTTCTCTAGCGACATTTCAATTAACATCTCTATCGACGTTTTAAATGGCTCATCCCTTTGTCAGAATATGGTTCCGTTGTGTAGCCTAGGAAACTGTGATATAATTATACATTTAGCTTGGCGTTTATCACTATATGCTAATTAGTAAAGATGTCCTGTCAAATATTCCGCAGTGTAGACATCTTTCATATCATAGCTGAGTGTGGAGAACTCTAGACGTATATTTTGCACCACATAATGATTTTCTCCCATGATGAAAGCGCAAATGTTGACTCTTTCAACTATACATTCCAAGGCCATGAAGTTGCCCAGAGAATCAGCAGTGAACTCTTTGCCATGGCTTGGCCCAAGTGGCTTTTCCAGATCGTTCTTGCCATCACTGGGATAGTTGGGAACTCGCTGATTTTAAGTAATTTTGTGAGGCGACGGAAAATCAGTGTCACGAACTATAATATTCTCTTTCTTGCTTCAGTGGATTTATTTAGCTGTTGTGTCGTGATCCCGCTTCAAATCTTTCAAACCGCAAGATACCTCAGCTCATTCGACCAAATATCGTGTAAAATATCTAAGTGGATGGGGAACGCGTGCCTTGCGTCTTCGTCAATTGTCCTACAGGCCACAGCCGTCGACCGTTACCAAGCTGTATGTAAACCATTCTCTTGGCGAAGAATAGGCGCTGTTAGAACTATTATTGTTCTGAATGTGTGCGTCATTTTAGGGATATTGCTGACTTTACCTTTATTTTTCACCGTTGGAATACAACGTTACGTGGTCAACGTTTCTTCTATACAGGATTACGGGTTTTCCGCTGACATCTACAATGGCTTCACATTCAATCAATCTTATATTTATGTGTGCGAAGTTCTGAACATATACCAGGAATCTTGGGAAAATCTAACAGTAAGCATTGTGTCAGTGCTTATATTTATTTTTCTTGTGTCGGTCACGATGGTTTCGTATGCCATCATATACACAACCATGAAACGTCAGTTGAGATTCCGTGGAACAAAAGTCTGGGTAATACCGAGGAATTCCGTCCAGCCGACAAATGAGCAACAGCAGCCAGGAAGAGAGGCAGATGTGTGGACAAACAACATCAGTCACAGTAAGGTGACAACCATCAACCATGATCTTCGAACAGATCAGCAGTCCTCATTTCGCGACACTAACAACGGTGAGAACATCTCCGTCCGAGAGACAAGTGTAGGTAATACCCAATACCGGGCTACAAGAGCTCTAATGGTTGTCACAGTAGTTTTTACAGTTTCTTGGATTCCATTTTGGATCAACACGTTACTAGGAACTTTAAACTCTCGCTTCACAAACTATGTCAATACTACAGATCAAATACTGCGTGAGTTTTTCATTGAACTTTACTTTTTAAATAACGCTTTAAATGCGATTGTCCACTATGTGTTCAACCGCACTTTCCGCCAATACTGTAAAGACCTCGTACGAAAATGTCGGTGCAAAGGCAGATATTTGCGGGGAAAGTGGCAGCGGACGCACTCCCATCACTGAAGATACCTGACACATGCACAATCAGCGCTCAAGAAGCGCATAGTGAGATGATGTCAGTGTTTTCAGGGCTACTGCTAAACACTACACGTCTAACCAAACTTATCTCTACACTGTTCTTTGCACACTTATCGCGGCAATGCCAATGCTGCTGTACTATTTGATTAATTTATTCATTGTAGTTCAATGCCATGCACACGAAATAATTGTTTTTATGGGTGAAGGAAACCGGGATGCTACAGACGTTTAACAAGCTACAGGCGACCTTTCTTGGAGCCTCAGCGAGTCGCGGTGTTTTTGTTCCTACCTGCTTGCGCGACTACGCCATGCTTCCAGGATGTTAAGTTCCTATCTACAAGTTGCATTATCCACGAGATGGGTGCTTTCGTATTGAAATTTCTTCCTAATCGCCATCGGCCATGTGCACATTAACATCCCGGTTCATGAACTCAAACGGATAAAATTGTGAAGCCCTGGAAACAGGATGGCCTGTTGCTTCGTTGCTGTTGCTCGACCTTACAAATGTCCCTTGGCTTCACCTTGTTGTTCACATAGTAGCCTACCGACAGTCGACAAAATTCAAATATTTAAACAAAATTTGATGGTGTACCACTGCAGACAGTACAGCCCGACAGCAAATGGTTAACTGACGTATTTTAAATTCAACTTTCAACAAGACAATTATGGCGTTTTAAGTAGCCTATTTCACGGAAGTGGACCATCTATGAAATCTAAATTTCCGGTCTTGGAGCCGTGAAGAGGGCACCAGTCTATAATCTCTTCACCTCTGTAAGTTTTTAGAAAACTGGTGACCGTTCTCACTTATGACATAGAGCAAATACTGGTGAAAGGCCAGTAGTTCCAAGCAAACTCCGTGCAACAGGTCACAAGAGATCCCGTGGCCTACAGATTTTTGACACCTTAACCGTAAGAACTATGGAAGCATTGGAACCTGGAAAATTTCCTGTCCGAGAGTGGAGCTGCACGAGCCCATGTCTTATACATGTATGTCTGTATGTGTAACCCACATGTGTGTGCATCGCAGGAATTAAACATAATCATCTGATACACTTGTGATTATTCCCAGCGCAATAACCCAGAAAGCCTCCCATCTATGCGGTCGCCGTGAATTCAAGTCCAGCTCAAGCTGTCTTCCTCTCCGACCGTAAGTGGGAAGGTCTGCCAGCAACCTCCGGGCTCTGCCCGGTTTCCTCCCACCATAATGCTGGCAGCCGTCGTATAAGTGAAATATTGTTGACTAAAACACCAATCAGACAAATAAATAAGTACTTGTTTTATGGTTGTTTAGGATTTGGGAGTTGCTTTCAGCATTGTGTCTGTCATAGGACACCTTTTCATCCTTGCACTGTGCAGCAGTTCGGTACCAGTGGCTTTCTCCCATTGTGCTGCCGTTAGGAACATACCTGCCGTGATGCCTCACACCTTTGTCACGTTATATACGGAGTTTGTACAAACCTTTATATTTATTTATTTATTTTATTGGGGTTTTACACCATACTCGAGAATATTTCAGTTATACAACGGCGGTCAGCATAACGGTGGAGGAAACCGGGCAAACCCGGGGGAAACCCACGACCTTCCGCAGGTTACTGGCAGAGCACCTTTATATATGCTGAGAGCAAACCAAAGAAGTGCCTAATCTTCCCATGTTAACCTTGATCTTTAAAGGCAAAGTTATTTGACATGTTACATGATACAACGAGGTCCATAGGCCTACATGTTATCAACGTTTACGGGCATATTTGGGAATTTACTGCCAGCCTCTCCTGTTGTCTCCTGTTATCTCCAGCCTCTCAGGGACCTAAATACAGTAGAACTAAAAATAAAACACAGGCTCCGATGTAACTCTGATTTATTTTACACCAAAAGACAACAAAACCTATGCATATATCTGCACCCAAAATGTCGATTGAGAAGATAAAAATCTCTATCACAGTGGTAAAACAAACACACATGACAATTGACGGGATCAAATGTGAACCATTGTCACGCCGGCATACCCTATAGACATACGAACAACGGACGACTAACGCTCAACAGCAAATATACTGAGGTGGCTTTGCATATCGGACAAAGGGCTGTAACAGAACACTGGCCAAACTACGGTGCCTTGTTAGTGCACGTTGGTAATACGAATCACTGTAAGTCAGTACAAAATGCTAAAAATACCGAATGGCTCTAACAAGCTACAGTATGCCAAATACTACCTGTGTCTTGTTTTCCCTCGATACTGTTTATATAGGCTTCAAACGACAATGTTAGAGTTGGTTCTGTTTCGGACAGATTGATGCCGTGACTTACTGACTGAATGAATGAGTGACTGATTGTACACATAATAAAATTTTATTTATACGATGGCGGTTTTATGCGTGGAGGAAAACCACCGAGCTTTGGCAATTTACTAACAAACTTTCCCACGTGTTAGATACTTGCAGACGTGCACGCTATATAAATTGGTGAAAGACAAGTGGTCTTCAATGAACGTAGGACTGTGCAAACGACCCTAAGAACCCAGTAAATTCCCGCTTATTATCACTTGTAGACCACATGAATTAACACCTTAGACCGTTTATTGTCAGCTATAGGTATCACGATTAACGATAGCTTCTTCTACTCCCCGGTTTTACTGTGTGACCACATCCTCGGTTTGTTAGCACTCCAAGCTAACCGACTCACTGAACTTTGACCGACTGGACACTCGGGCTTGTGTGAGCACAACATTAATCCAGACGTGAGTGAATCCATCAAGATTCCACCAGGATACATTGAATTCCCTGGAGGGTTATATTTATTTGATTGGTTTTAAGAAAGTATTGTAATACTTTTCATTTTTCCGACTGAGGTCAGTTTTATGGGAGGAAGAAACTGCAGAGTCCAAAGTAACACACCGCCCTTCCCTACTGATACCTGTTAAACTGCCTGTCTTAAAACCGCAGTTGAAGCAGCATTGGCAAGATTCGAAATAATAGTGGTAGTAATCTGGTTGGAGTATTTTCTTTCCCTTTGTCTTTCTTTACTTTTCATCTCTGACTTCTCAAACTCTGTGTGGCATATGTCGCTACGGTAGGCTTTCAACCTTAATCATTCATTCCGCTGCATATCTCCCTCCGCCGATGTAGACTTTACTTGTATAATGTGAAGAGGCTATGTACTGCTAAAATTTTAAGTGCTTGTAGAATTTCATGTTAATACTTGCTTCTTTTACGCTTCGCTTTATGTCCTATGCCAGTGCTGTTGACACCTCGCAAAAAATAGAATCCTGAACACTGTGTCTCTAGCAAACGACGGGTCTATTGGCATCTAATCGATGTTTCCTGTTCATTTACTAATTGCCCTGTGATCATGTCATCTCTCATCCAGCCTTGGGCACAATTTTACAATACAAGCATTGTTCTGATGCTTATACAAACCGTTTATCTTCTGGGAGAGTGAGAGAGACAGAGCAACAAATATTAAACGTAAGTTAGTTCTTTTGACAATAATGGTGATTCAAGTGACTGTGTTGACTCAACACGGGCATAGATAGGTATCCATGGAGACATCAGCTGACCACAAAGGCAGCGTTTACGATCTGTCGCATGAGGTGCGATTCCATATCCGATATTATCAACTCAGCAAACATTTTATGGCAAAAAAGCATTCTGCAGCGTTAAACAAGAACTTATTACAGTAATATGACAGTTCACAAAGGTGTCCGCTCAACAAATAAGCCGCCCTTGTTCGTGAATATAAACATCACATTAAGTATGGTTTCGCACATGGACATTAAAAGATTATAGATATAGGTTGCCATTAACCCAGAAAAGCGGACAACATGCAAAGTAGCCTTTTATCTTCCCACGTCCAAAGTATCGGCAGTCGTGTGTAACAAAAACTATGCAGACGCATCAGCTTAATTGGAAAGGTATCAAGTGAAGTACGCAGCGGTGTGTTAGGGTTTCCATATCATAACCGCTTGTGGGGAAGCCAAGGCCTATGTACTGAACCACATCATGATTTTCTCCCGTGATGAAAGAGCGAAATTAGACGCTATCAACCACACATTCCAAGGCCATGAAGTTGCCCAGAGAATCAGCAGTGAACTCTTTGCCATGGCTTGGCCCAAGTGGCTTTTCCAGATCGTTCTTGCCATCACTGGGATAGTTGGGAACTCGCTGATTTTAAGTAATTTTGTGAAGCGACGGAAAACCAGTGTCACGAACTATAACATTCTTTTCCTCGCTTCAGTGGATTTATTTGGCTGTTGTGTCTTGATCCCACTTCATATTTTCCAAACGGCGAATTACTACAGCTCCTTCGAAAAAACCACCTGTAAACTGATGAAGTGGATGAGGAACGCGTGCCTTGCGTCTTCGGCAATTGTCCTACAGGCCACAGCCATCGACCGTTACCAAGCTGTATGTAAACCATTCTCTTGGCGAAGAATAGGCGCTGTTAGAACTATTATTGTTCTGAATGTGTGCATCATTTTAGGGATATTGCTGACTTTACCTTTATTTTTCACCGTTGGAATACAACGTTACGTGGTCAACGTTTCTTCTATACAGGATTACGGGTTTTCCGCTGACATCTACAATGGCTTCACATTCAATCAATCTTATATTTATGTGTGCGAAGTTCTGAACATATACCAGGAATCTTGGGAAAATCTAACAGTAAGCATTGTGTCAGTGCTTATATTTATTTTCCTTGTGTCGGTCACGATGGTTTCGTATGCCATCATATACACAACCATGAAACGTCAGTTGAGATTCCGTGGAACGAAAGTCTGGGTAATACCGAGGAATACCATCCAGCCGATAAATACGGAACGGCAGTCGGGAACAGAGGGTGTGTCGTCTAACAACGTCAGCCACAATAAGATGACTCCCATCAGCGATGATGCTCGTACAGATCAGCAGTGCTCGTTTCGTGACACAAACAATGGTGAGAACAATTCCGCCCGAGAGACAAGTGTAGGCAATAACCAATACCGGGCTACAAGAGCCCTAATGGTTGTCACAGTAGTTTTTACCGTTTCTTGGATTCCATTCTGGATAAACGCATTACTGGGTACCTTAAACTCTCGCTTCACAAACTATGTGAATACCACCGATCAAATATTGCGTGAGTTTTTCATTGAACTTTACTTTTTAAATAACGCTTTAAATGCGATTGTCTACTATGTGTACAACCGTAATTTTCGTCAATATTGTAAAATCCTTTTGCGAAAATTTCATTTCAAAGGAAAATAACTGCTAGTAAAATTTGCAGGCCCTATCCATGTGAAAGCCAAAAAAAAAAAAATATATATAACTGACGAACCACCACAACCTTGACTGGGTTTTTACTGTTAGCCACAGTTGGCGAGCACAACTTTGGTGTTCTGAAAACCTCAAGCTGTATTTAAATGTTGTGATTTGTTTTCTAGACTTGTCGATTGAAAATATTCGTCAATGTAGTCAGGTCGACAATGTCTTGATTGTGTTGAATTCTGGAAGTCACTATATCGCAAATAACACCAGAAGCAAATATCTTTAGTTAGCCAGTCAGTTATAAATTGAAAAGAGCGAACTTCTTGGATTCTTATAATAGCGACCTGACTGCGAAGATAACCTGAACTGCAATATGTAGTTCATATACGATTTTGACATGCTTTAGTCTTTATTATGTCTACACGCGGTTACATGTTTTATCAAAGCTTGAACATTAGGTAATAAATATTGTTGTCTAATAATCACTTGGGAATCTTAAAACGAAGAATCCACAAGGCAAATTCGCCGAACATACAGTAAAAGCTACATGCAGACAATAAAGTTGTTCACATAAATTGTAAAGGTATATCCTCCTGTAGTTCTATCGAACGGCACTCTCGTTGATCTTGGCAGACATAATTTTCACGACTTCACTTCACAACAGTATTCCCAGCTAGCGCTCTACCTGTACCAGGGCTGGGAAGGTCCTCATACGGAGGCGCTCCACCTCAGCACGCAGAACTGCCACCTCCTGGGCTTGGGCTTTAGCTAAATCCACCAGTTTTCGTCTCTGGACGATTTCTTGGTACCTTTTCTCCGCTCCGGTGTCCAACCGCTGCTCAGCTGAAGAATATTACACATGATGACATTATAGATGTCACTATGTAGAAATTCTCACAACAAACCATAAACCTCGATCAGAAGCTAATATGTCATTTGAGGGCTAAGTACAGACAACAACCATTCCTGAAGACAATGTGGAGAAAGTTCTTTCTATCAGCTTTGTGAGTAATTTAGTATATTTGAAAATATGGCGCATTCACCCTACACACAATATTTGTAAAACAAGCATACTTCGTTTAGCTTCAAATCTCCCAGTTTTTTTTTTTTATTATTATTTTCTTTTTATTTTATATGGGTGGAGCAGGGCGGGGGTGGTATTGGAATTTGTAAAAATGGAGCAAAAAAAAAAACCAAAGCAAAAAACCACAAATCTAAGGTGGAAAAATGGTTCAGGGAATCAACCATATAAACACAGATGCTTGCAGACTGATAAGAGAAAAATGAAATAAAAATATGAGGCGATTGTTCTAGTGAAAAAAAAAGAAAACTTTTATCATATTTTAAGGGTCGTGAAAAGAAAATATTTAACATTAAAACTGAAAACGCATGATCTGGCAATATAGCGGTCTGGTTTTTGTATCTGACTTGGGCTGAAAAGATCAGGCCACTGGCTAATGAAGTCGTGTTTTGCAAGCAGTTCAGACAGGTTCCGATATGACTTTACCAATGGAGATTTATTTGGTACATAGTATGGTGCATTCGTTTGCTACTAGGCTGTGGCCAATTATCAGTTTGGCAGCAACACAACAAGCACATACGCTTTCCTATATGATCATTAGATATTACATAGGAAGTGGCTTTAGTAACAATGTTAAGGAGTTCAAGGTAAAGAATTTATGACTGTAGTCATTTACGACTGAATTTATGCACATAAATGACCATCATTGAATAATGGCTATGCAAAGATTCATATTTCAATGCAAAAGTACATTTATGAAGAAATTAGCATGACAATTCAACTGTTTCCATGGTAAAATATGCCATTAATCATGAAAATATTCATGGACACCACATTATACAAAGGGATATAAAATGGGAGCATGGGGCACTCAATGATCAATAATGTCAATTGTGTGTTGCTGAACAAATCCTTTAACACAAAGAAAGGGGTTTGATGTCAAGCTGTACATACCATTGACCTGGTCAATGTGGATTCTCTCATTCACAGAGACATTCAACTCCTGTAACTGATCAGCAAGTTTCTCATTTTCAGCCAGTTTCTGTTTAATTGTGCTGCTTAAGTCCTTCACAGTCCTTTTCT
The DNA here is from genome assembly GCA_016165875.1 of Acanthopleura granulata. Lineage (NCBI taxonomy): Eukaryota > Metazoa > Mollusca > Polyplacophora > Chitonida > Chitonidae > Acanthopleura > Acanthopleura granulata. The sequence goes on from JABBOT010000001.1 coordinate 22,890,317, forward strand.
TCAGCTTGACCTGTCTGTTATGATGCTGACGAGAAAAACATACTTTCATTAAAAACATTGCATACTGATGCCTTACCAAGTGCAACCACAGACCAGTTTTTCACTGACCAAAACCAGTGTAACTCCAAATAATGAAGTCATTTTTCGATATTGTATGTTTCTGGGCCACTGCATTGCCACCGTCAGTAATATACATGTACCAATAATAGGAACAAAGTTTCTTACATACACAGACGAGAGGTAACTATGAGACAGAGATACGTGAACATTATCACAGCAACTATGACTCGCGCCTCTCCTTTGTTTCTGTATACTTACTGTTGTTACTTTAAGTGCATATAAGCTTGCACATTATTGTAGTCTCTATAATCCTGATTATGGCAACATACATGTAGTATGCACAAAATATCGAAAAAATGACTTAAATATTAAGAGTTACACTGATTTCATTCAGTGATGCATTGCATTTAGCCATCTTTCAAAAAAAAAAAATAGATTTTATCTTTTTATGGAAAGAGATTAAGAGGCTATCTGTGAGCTTTATAACTAGTATGGAGCTGTGCCCTTATACAGTATCACTACGTCATAACCAATTCTTGCATCTAGTTTGACACAATGAAAACAGGATTGTCTCTATTTTAAACAGTTATTGGCAAACGCATGGCCATTCACACTGTCGAGATTTAACGAATGCCATACACTGATATTAAAAATCTCTTGAAAGAACACGGCCAAAGTCGTCATCATCATTCAGTATGACTGAAAAGGAATACAATAATGTCTGTCTGAGTCTGTGTTATCACCAAGAACAACCATGTCAGAAACAATCAGTGAGCTCACCTTCTGTAATAACTGCAAAGTCTGCTCAAGAGTGCTGATTTCCTGAGCTTTCTTCCCATCATAGTCCTCTTCATTCAGGTACTAAAACAGTCATTAACAACACTCAGAGCAAGCATATATGGTAAACCTTCCTAGTATTCTAAATGCCATTTTCAAACGGCTGGTTTTGATATAAGTCAACATCTGAAACATGATTTAACTTAAAATTATAATGACCTTAGCAAGCACTTACAGTTTGCTATGTAAGACAAATCTAGTAATGAGATGTTGTGACAATGAACTATTAAGCAATATAATGAGACATTATAGTTTTGAGCCAGAAAATGGAATCAAACTTGACATTAGCATACTGATATACTCTCTGCTTTTCTTGGGCAGTATGTGTGTGAAACCCAGGAATTCAGTGCTAAAATGGCCGTGTGAGTTGACGGAACATAATCACTGATTATTAGAAGTAAAGGTAGTTTCTCTCACCATTTGGATTTCTCGTGTAACTTTCATAAACTGAATGTCCTTCATCTTGCTGACCAAGTCCTCGATCAGCATCAACATCCTTTTATGTTCCCTGGTGGATGTAAGATAAATCTTGGTTAAAAACTTGCCCAATATTAAAGAATATTATCTTTTATATAGTAAATGTATATGTTATTAATGAAGTGTTTTCATATTTCATGTACTTCAATACTGGTCTGGGGGTCAGTGTGGTGACTTGTGGAACAATGCCAGCTGCAAAAACACTTGATTAATAATAATTTGATTAATTGAAGATGTATGTCAACTCTTTCAGTCAAGTTCAATGCTCACTGCCATGGCTAGCCAGCAAACTGCTCTCATCGGCTCATCTAGTTACCATTGTTCAGTGCCTTCTAATTGGTTGTTGCTACATTAAATTTGGTGTTGATGGGTAAACTTGTATTCTGAAGATCCCTTATAGCTGAAGAATCCCAGATGGCAGAAAGTTAACTATTCTACGCAAAATGCATTTCCAACTCCTCTGATACTATGTATGATCTTTAACTTGGCCAACATGTCTTTCAACTCAGTAAACAAATCCTACTGATGAAGGTGTGTATAATAATTGCCACTATGACTGGATTCCGGTAATAACATACACAGTCAATTAATAAATTTGTGTACAAAGTACCACACTCGCCCTAGGTATAATGTCTTAAGTTATGATACAGTGTAGAAAACATCTTTTATATTCTTCATTGTTGCAAACAAGTATGAAACCAAACTGAAAAGACTTACCACTCAAGCTGCAAAATGCCCTTACGAAAATCTTTGCTCTCTACCATGCTTGCCATTTTGCTTTCTCCAAGTTGCTGTAATATAAATCACCCCAAGGTAGAGACTATCAAACAGCTTAAAAACACAGAAACAACATCCAATCTTTCAGAGTACTGATGGCTGAGGAGACATCTATGAATTTAAATGAACACAATTCGCGTTTTTGGACATGCGGATCAAATAATACTGATCATGTTATAATCTGTTCATGATATGTAATTACAGATATGAAATGAACTTTTGGCTTGGCTCTGCAGACCCTGCATTGAGCCACAGGCTATGTGATTTCAAAATTCAAGTCTCTACCCACACTAACCTAATTTTAGACTTCATTGTTCCTTAATAGTGTCCCTCTATTATCTACACATGTACATCTATCTGGAAACCCAAAGCCTGCTGGCTATCAAATATCTAACTACTCTACCAAATGGTTCATCCGAGACTTCATAGTTTCATAAAAATGTCACTCGATTTTGTACACATGCACATATATATATGACCTCTAAAGCCTGGAGGCCATCCAGTCTGAGCAGACTACTCACCTTAATGGTACTGTTCAGATCCTCCACCACTGTTCTGTGCACCAGAACACTCTCACTGAAGTCTGGTATGAAGGAACCTGGGTCTATCTCAACCTGCCCTTGTTTCAACATCATCTGTACTTCTAAATTACAGGTAAACCTCAGCTGGTCTTCTTTCAACCTGTAACATGAATATACATGTACAGATATAGACCACAAATTCATGAAGGTGAAACAGGTTACACAAGAAAGAGCACAAAGATATCTGGGAATCGTTTCCCACATACATGGAAATACTTCATACAGACAATCATCTTCATGAATGTGAAAGGGACCTTTAGATCACCTGAGGAAAAGACATCACATGGCGATATTAGACAGACTGCAGTCGATTGTAGTGTTTCAATAATTAGCAAGTCATCTACCGCATTTACAGGTTTCATAGCAACTTTTTACAAACTATGTTCCATGCCAATTTGACAGTTTAACTGAGTCAGAAGACCTCTGAGCAGTGTGAGGTGCTTACAGTAATGATTGTATTGCAAATCTTAAATTTGGTAGTCGCATTAAAAACTCTGATAATAATCTGCACACCATACCTGGAAATCTGTTGCATTATACTGTCAATGTCTCCCTTCAGCACATCATCCTCTTCTTGGCGTTTTCGTAAATATGCGTTCATCTCTGCTAGTGTATTTTGTTTGGACTTTAACTAAAAATGTAAGCAGCAAGTGCCATTGTACTAAGAAAACATATAATATTATCTCAATGGTTTGAAAAAACAATTGGGAAACAATCAAATATCAACTACTATCGACCGTTTAAGTAAGTCTCTGTGTTGAAAAGATGTACATGTATACCATTCTGCAATTAACATCTCATCACAAAAACAACCTAACATATCCTCCAGACCTTATACAGTTTAACTCTAAGTTTCATGAAGAGCTCACAGTATTATATGTATGTATGTAACTACTTCAGCAACCAGTAGTGAAGTAGTGAAGTCATGGTAGTTACTTGAGTGCTTCGTCCACGTCTAAGGCCCGCTTGCACAAAACACTTGTTGCATTCAGTACATGAACCAGTTAACCGTAGCAGCAACCTGTACTGAGGACATGACATCACCAAGGTAACATGACATCACATGAAGGTAACTGGTACCACACATGGTATCAAGTAAACATGTAAATGACAAAAGTGTAAATTATTACCCCAGCAAACAGAGTATGTTGCAGCTTGAAACTTGCACTACTACTGGTCTTAAGTAGAAGTTTCTGTCCTGGAATGACTTACCAGCACTTCATTGGCCACTTTCTCCCTACGATAACGACACATCCTCTCCCAGATATAATCCTCCAGTCCCTCAGGCATGTTGTGTTCTTTGTCTGCCTCATCCAGGAAGGCCTCCATGATTGCCTTAGCCTGGCGGGTTGTGGACGATTGTTCAGCAAAGGGGTTAGGGGAGTTGGGGTCAAACACTGGAGTGTCACCCTTCATCTTGTGCCCTCTGAGTAAAAAACAAGAATTACACAAACATAATCTGACACTCAGATCACAAAAACAATGAAAGTAGTTATGAAATAACCAGTATATATTTTATGGTATCAGAATTAAAAAACAGAATCTGTAATAGGTCTGCTATAAATGAGTAAAATAAAGTTAGTCATTATCATTTGAAAATACTGTCCTCAATTAACTGAAGACATTTTCGACAGTGTTCGTATGCAACATTTTATTGCTGAAGTACATGGGAAGGTCCACCAGCAACCTGTGGATGCCGGTTTCCCCCGGGCTCTGTTCTGTTTGCTCCCACCATAATGCTGGCCGCCGTCGTATAAGTGAAATATTCTTGATATTCTTGGTCAAACACCAATCAAATAAATAAATAAAATAAATAAATTTATTCCTGAAATATCTCAGGCATTTATGTCGACATCAAACTGTTTTCTTTAAAAAATATTGTACTTGAGTGTATATGTTCATAATATACCGTCCCCATCAACTTGGCCAGTAAACACGTAAGTCCACTTTGCAGATCATTTGTGGCTGTTTGCAGAGGTAACTACCACAATCTCCTGTACAGTGAATTTGGCATGCCTTCAAATGTATATTTAATACCTGCATAAATTTATATTACATGTATATTCATCTACTCAGTATATATGTGCTCTGTGAAATCGGCCTATCATAGATGTACCATGCCAGTACCTGGGTCTCTTTTTGAAGAGTTTGAACAGTTGTTCAGCCTGCAGAGCAGTACAGTCACTGAAGTCCTTCTTAAATGTTTTCTCCCCCTTGTCCTCAATTTCCAACAACTTACACTCCCCACTGAAATGCTCAACTTGCTGTTTCGTTTCTTGCAGAGCTTGGCTTGAGACTTGCTGCAAAGAAAGGAATATTACCATTACTTTGAGTAAACTACAATCTATGTGAGTTCAGCTCAGTCTAGTTCGAATCCTGGGCATGTCCTCCTGGGAGAGCAAAGCAAATCTAGTCATGCATCGGCTTTGTTCATGAATTGTTTTTGAGAATTATTGTTACCAGTTTCTTCCGAACAATGACCACTGAAACGTTTATGGTCATACCTTTCATCTTCTCTCGAAACATGAAATGTATTTCACCTAAGCTGAGCTTTTTCTCAAGTCTCACATTTCACTTCATTCTGATTAATTCGTCCACTTTGTAGGGCAATGGTGATTTTGTGAAATTTGCTTAGTTCCTCATGAAACAAACCCAAATGTTGGCATCAAAAGTATCAAACTTTGGAAAGCACCTCTGAACAATGAAAACAAATTTTGGCCATGGTATTACAAAAAAAAAAGGTGAGCATGAGGTACATGTAAGAAGAGCCAGTGTGTGTGGTGTACTGGTTCCTGTCTTACCTTAGCTGCCCTCTTCTGGTCCAGCACTCGGTTCAGTCTATTCTCCCGGTATTCCAACTCCTCCTCCAGCAGCATGGAATACCTCAGCCTCAGCATCTTTAACTCTTCCTACAAAACAGCACATACTGGGCTAGAATAATTATTATATATAACAATATGTAAATGCATATTTACTCAAAAAACAAATACCAAATTCATGTCTCATCAAATTAAGTAAAAATTCCCTTTCCCCACATAGAACAACTCAAGAAAAGCTTGTCATACTCTGCAGCTGTTGAGTGGAACAATCTGCCTGCATCTGTGCAATCTGCCTTCTCAGTTAAATCATTTAAAAATTTACACCAAAAGTGGCAGAAAGTGCCACTTTTACATTTTAAAATCTCTTCCAAAGAAACTGCTTTACTGGATTCTGAGAACACATCCATATAAAAATTGCTTCTCCCTTGGTCCATGGGCACGAACTTTTACTGAAATCAGTTATTTTTCCAGGTATCAAATATTCAGTTCACATCCCACCTGATAGACGACCATCTGTGTGCGAACTTTCTTCATGAAGAGCTTATTGAGACTTTCATCAAATGATGCCATGCTCTCCTGAATCACTGCCTGCATTTTCCTCAGCTCAGTCTCCAGTTGCTACAACAGCACATATACATACATATATATATATAACTCATCTGTCAGTGTCCCATTCATCATTTTAATAGGTAAACAGTCATCTTTGTTTCGCACAGAACAGTTAACTTACAAGATCACAATGTTCGAATACCTTTTGACTGAAATGAGGCTTAAATTTATATTTGTAATGTTTTAACTTCAACTCATAAAATCCTAGACAAGAAAAAGTTCTTACCTTCCTATACTTCTCCCTCTCTTCCTCTAGCTCCTTCACTTTTCTTTCATACTCCTTAGCCATCTTTGTCTCCTCTTCACTCCAATCCTCCTGCTTTTTATTATTCATGAAGGCTGGCACAGGGATATCCTGTTGATTCAAACAATTACGTGAATGAAAGCAAATTGAGAACGATGTACCACAAAGCATATACAAACTTGCAATTAGACCTTAAGCAAATCATGCAAAAAGAATGATTTTGTCTGTCTTCTGTCATATTTACTTAGCTTTGTGCACCGAATCTGTGAACTACCTCATCAAGCTTTTCAGAAAAGTCTTAATCTCAAACAAAAGCCCAGCATATCTGCAATGGTTCATTACATTTACATGTAGATTTCACAATGTTTTCTTCATGCACAAGGAGAAGCTTCAAAACCCACAATGACCAGTTCCCAATCAGCAAATGCCTTAGATGATTATTATGACTATACAATTACATCATCTCTTTATGTGTCTACAAGCTTTGTATTTGTTTAAAGAGACTATACCGGAGAATTATCGCAAAGTTTCGGTTTAATCGATTTCAACTGAACATCATGTATTTTTCTTCCAACAACCAACTTAAGAACTTTCAAAAAATATCACCCTTGGTATCTTGTGGTAATCTGTTTTGAGCAATAATTAATTTTCCAAAGTGTTCCATTTCAACCCAAACTACGAAAGTTAATGTATGCACAAAAAGCCATGAGCATTACCATATACAGATGTAGAAGGCCACTTGGCAAACTTGGTGCAAATGAGGACCTGACAAACCTTTAATGATGTCAAATTTCCCACTCATCATAATGACGTCACATTAAAGACAGGATGATGTTACAACTGAAAATGATACATTGTAACATTGTAGATGTTGCGCTACAATCCATTTTTCAGGCAACAATGGCTCAAGGTCCAGCTTGACACTAGCGCCACCTCATGGGATTAACAAATATGCCGCCTTCCCACAGACGCTTACATTTCATTCCATTCTCTGTGAAAGCAACTGTGACGTCACAGAGACACTGAACATGTGTAACCAATTTTCGCGTCATCCTGTTACGGTTTTGGAACAACTTTTATGTCATGTGTGTGTTTTTGAGTGACAGTTAGGAATACGGGCCTCCCTAAAGTTGAATATTTATGAGTTTATGCATATTGCAATAAAGTTCAGAAAATGTGATTTTCCAACCCAGTTTGTAATCAAGTACTTATAGTTAAGCCAGCAGCAAGAACAGCTACTTTAATAATTCCAGGTATATACCAGTTACAACACAAAATTTCTGTAATACAGCCTCTTTAATAAAACAAAGAATATTGACTTGATGGTTTTCAATCACCCACACTTTAATTCAAATTACCTGAAGTATAACAGATGATTATAGCTTCAAATTTAAAGCTGGCTTTCAATATTAACTGTCACTTTTAATATCAGGATTCTGAGCTTGATGCTGTGATAAGATAGGGAGTTGTGCTGAGTTATCTTGATGATCCTTGATGTCTGTTTTGTAACTTCTAGAACATCTCAACTTTTTGCCTACTCAGCCTAACCACAAGAATGTACAGCATGGGTAACCGTCCAGAGTGACCTGATGTGTATGTAACCTAAAGGTATACCTTCTTGAGTTCATCCTCCTTCTTGATCTCTAGCACTCCCCCCATCATCATGCCCAGCGCCCTCTCCCTCGCATTGTCCCCCATCTCCTTCAGACGCCGCTCCTCCTCAGCCTTCTCACGCTTCTCCTTCTCTTTTTGTTGCTCTGGGGTCAGGAACTTCTCTACCTTCACCTGGAAGGTAAAAGCAACCAGGTGTAACCAAACTGTTAACTCCAGCCTAGTAAAAAAGACATCATCCAGGCCAGTCACAAAGAGAAGAATGCTTGGCAAAGTCAATTAAGCAAAACGTTGATGGCAGTGTAACATTTACATGTACAGACCCATCCACTAAATCCACCTCGATGACATGAGCCACGGGTGACTGTATGATGACTGATCTTAACAGTGGTGTATACACATGTATATTGATAAACATAAATTTACACCTATGCCTCACTTGCTTTGACAAACTTGTTTGGTGTAATGCTTCACTTCCTGTGACAATTTCTCTTGATAAAAGGCCTCATTTGCTGACCTCATTTGATATGATGCCTTACTTGTGACAACTTCACCTACTGTAATGCCTCACATTCCGTGACAGCCTCACCTAGTGCAATGTCTCATTTGCTGTGACATCCTCATCTAACGTAATGCCTCACTTTCTGTGACATCCTTACCCAGTGTAATGCCTCACTTTCTGTGACATCCTTACCCAGTGTAATGCCTCACTTTCTGTGACATCCTTACCCAGTGTAATGCCTCACTGGCTGTGACAACCTCATCTTGTGTAATGCCTCACTTGCCGTGACAACCTCGACTAGTGTAATGCCTCACTTGCTGTGACAACCTTGCCCAATGTAATGCCTTGCTGGCCCCAACAAACTCACCTAGTGTAATGCTTCACTGGCTCTAACAAACTCACCTCACTATCCTCAACAGTCAGCAACAGCTCAGGTTTTTCCAAGCCACTTAGCTCTGGCTCCACCACTTCCTCTTTCAGATCCAAGTCCTCCAAAATCTTACGAATCCTCTTGTTCTTTTCCTTGATCTTAATTATCTCCTGCTCCTTTTTTGAAAAGCCCTCCTCAAATTCACTATTGAACGTTTTCTTGATTTTAAATATCGCATCCTGCAAGAAATAACAGCACAATAACAAAATAACTCACTTTTCCATTAACACATCCTAATGGACACAGTTCACTTTGGCAGATAATTCCATGGTTCTATATTGTTACCTTCAGTGTGTATTGAACCATCAATATTCATCCAATTTATTACATTACATAAAGTGAACAAAGTACAACAGGATATAAGGTTTCTGAACTGACAGAAAAAAACTATTTCCAGCAAAAATAGATAAGTACTAGTTAAGATCTATAATCACAAATGAGCATAACAGACAACTGCCTGTACTTAAGCAGAAACCCAGGCACAAGTGACTGTCCACTCACCTCCAGGAGGATGACCTGACACATCTTCTGTTCTCGGGTGTGTAACTCAAACTGACTCAACAGGAGTGGATTCCCCCCACCATACTGAGAGCCTCCAAAAACCAGAAAAATCTTATATACAGAGCAAAATGGTGACTTATAAAACATTACACCCTTTAACAGCTGTAGAAATTCAATTCTTACCAAAGTCTGTTGGATTCTGTTGTGAATTCACTGAAGAATTAATCAAGTGCAGTTTCTAGACTTTACTCAGCTTTTCATGTTTGTTTACAGTACCACTATGTTCCTACACTTGCATAAATGGTTGCATATAGTGGATAACCTAACTGCATGTGCACATAACCAACAGAACCAAGTGATCACAATTAATGATTAATTAATTATTCTTGGTGACGTAAATCAGGGTTTTATTGTTATCACTTGTGTTTAGACTGCTTAAATACCTCTTCCCCCGAGCGGGCAGAATAGGTTAAATTAAATTCTTTTATCTGTGACATTAACACCAAAGTGCCTTATATTTAAATTATCTCTCTGCTTACCTAGACTCCCTGCAACTGAGGGCAGCTCTTTGGAATCATCTTCTGTTTCCTCTGTTTCTGCTCCCTCATCTTCTAGTGGCTGTAACATCATACAGTATGGTATTATATGGCAGATAAATCAGTAGCACTAGTCACCTTCACCTAACAGTTACATGTAAATGTTTCAACATCTCAAAGTCTCTCAACAGATAACAGAACAGATGTAACAGATGCACTTTAATATAAAACTTTAGCAGTACATATGCAACATAAATACCTAAATAAATAAATGAAAGGGTACTATAAATTTTTTCTCTTTTCTTATTTAAAACAAGATACGTGCCTAAATAAATGGTATCTCCACACATTCCACTTAAGTATCATTTTACTTAAGCACTTATAAATGCACACACTGGTATGGACATGTCAGGTATATGCCCATGCTGGTATATATTAAAATTGAAAATGTTGTCCACAATCCGTTTTTGTAGTAACTCTGACAACCAGATCACTAACCCCCAGAAGCAATACAGACATTATTATATGTTACATGGTTACTGAATGAAAGGAATAGAAACTATATGGGGTGTGCAAGCCAATATGAGGGTTATTGACCCCACACAGTTTTGTATCCTTTCACTCAGTAACCATGTAACAAATTTATCCCATGGAAGACTCTACAAACTACACTGGAATTTGTTTCTTGAAAAACAAAAGAGGCTTCAACAGTAATTCCCTGTGGCATCGAGGAGATTTGAATTACCAGGCAGTGACCTGGGAATTATGATGTCATGATGTCATTGACAATGTTGTGTCAACATTCCTTTGTGATGTTGTGTTGTTGGTGTCATTGTTACGTCATCGTTACATCACATTATAACTGTTAGGTCATGGCGTTCTTCCTACTGAACCATCAGACGCATATAGCATCTGCTGCAGGGTATTGAGTTATACACGTCTGCCATGTGACCATTGCTGTCCAATCAAAGGCATAGGATTTTGTCTGATGCAGATAATCAGTAAACGCCCCCTTGTTTTACAGTGCGCATAACAATTACTGTGCACAAGGTTTGACAGCCACCATATTTTATAAATCATTTACACCAATCTATTTTCAGGTACAGCTGACCTCAGAAATTTTTCTCTTTTCTCTACTTTATCATCAATTCATAATCATCTTAATAAAGGTGAACCAAGTTGTGTCATTGTTAGGCAACAAATGTTCAAACACTTAGCTCAAAAACACTTTTGAACACTAGATTAAGTCACATCTATCACATCAAGTGTTAAATGGATCAATAAAATCACATGTTTGTATATGTACATATACACGGAAGCACCACAATCACCAACACCTGGAATTAACCACTGACACATTAAATAGTTAATAGCGACATACATGTACAAAACTAAATACATGGACTTCAGCATTGGTGTAAATCAAAGGGTTATTATACTGACTTATTACTTTTTTATGCCAAACAGAATATTAAGGAAAAATTCATGTTACCACAGTGTCTGGGGGCTTGGATTGGGTTGGAAAATCTGAACTGATTATGTTCAAGGGTTATATCAATCTTAATCAAACTCAGAATGATTAGCACAAGAACATTTGTCCACTTCTGCCAGATTCTGATGAATCCCCTATCCATGGAAATAAAAGTGATGGTACCAGTAATTTGTTGCATTATCTTACAACTCTGACATTACGTTTTCAAGAGGTCATTTCTCATTTCAAGGCAGCTGGGAAGCTGGCAGGAATGGACAAGTGCTCTGTCTTTAACCATTCTGAGAAATCCTACTCGTTAGATAATCACACAAAGTTTATTAACAGTCACTTGCACCACTTCACCAAAATAACACTGAAAATCATAACAGTTACATGTAGCTGGCACGCAATTGTACTTACTCCTGTGGTGAATCGCTGTGCATACGCCTGGTATGGCCGCATGAATCAAACAAATACAGGTAACAATAGCTACTTGATTTGCATGCAAACACACACACATTTCTGAAAGTACTGGTTATTGTGACTTAATGATTTTACTGGTACTGTAATACACAGGTGAGTGCTAAAACAATAAGTGAGTTATATTTATGTATCTGTTGAACACATATTACAACCTCCTGAGTATGCATGCTATTCTACTACAAAGACACTATTACTGTAAACCTTCAACCTTTCAACCACTTAAGCACTTTTATCAGTGGAATGATACAATGCATACAATGATTATGAAAATGACTCTAAAAATGATTTGTTTGTGTGATTAAAGATGATAGCTTCATAAAACTGTGCAAATTATTTCTCTACACCCCATAGTTCTGTCACAATGTTTCAAAATACTGGTTGCTGAGGTGATTGAAAAGGTTGAAGATTAAGGGTATGTGTACTAATTATGACTTTGCAAACCCTTCACACTGAGGTTTACTTGAAGTAATCTTAGACAGCACTAACGCAAAATTTCAACTACAGTGTGTTCAAGTGAAAATTCATGCCTGTGAGACTAAGGATGTTTCAATTTCTAGGTTCAGTCACTTACCGAGTTTGGTTTTCTTCCAGCTTCTGCCATCTCTTTTCTAGCCTGAAGTCAGTTCAGATCCAAATGAGAAAATTAATCAAAAATTCGTTACATATAATAAACCATTATGGGCATGAGAAGTAATACATGTGTATACATTAACATGTAGTGAACTTGTAAGTTCATGTCTAACTAGGTTTAACAACATTAATTCCTGATTTATTACTTAATTATTAAAGAGTAGCCAGCTTGACTGTTTTGAATCAAAAATCTGGAAAAGTGTCAGAGTTCATAACAGGAAAAAGCAGCCATAAATTTGTAAAATGAAGACGACAGCACAAAATTTTGCACGACAAAACCATGTACACGAACCAAGTTTCAGTTCAATACAACCGTTTGTGGAATGTGGAAAACTGATTGAAGTTGTATACCAGTAATGTGTGGTGCCCTCCAGTAGTGGTGGGTGGTTAACTGAAGAATAGGTTTGTGGGAGGAGCAGAGTCGGTAGAACCGAGTGAAACTGATTCGCTACATACATTTATCTACTAAAGGCTCCTTGTCATCCCATGACTGAAAAACTGTTAAGTACAACCTAAAACTTAGACATACATACATTGTGTATGTTGCCAACACAACCTATAGGCCGCAATGTGGAACGGGAGTCCTACATAGGGGTGTAACTCACAGCCTGATCTAACATCTCCACTTTTCTCCTCTTGGTCACCATTTCCAACATCTGCAGAGAGCCCTTTGAGCGAGTCTTCATGGGGAAGTTACTTACTTCTAGGTTTGAGTTGAAGGCCTGAAAAAAACATCATCAGCAAAACAGAGGTGATATATAACATCAGTAACTGAAGCCAAGACCTAATGTGATATATCTTTTTGTATTACCTGATCACGCATACCTACAAGTATTTTTGAAAACAAATATAGTCTTTATTAATGTGATACTGTTAATTGTCAAGCATGTGTTAAGTAACAAAACAAACCATAAAAATGCTGTTTTTCTGAAATAAATGTTACCATTTTTAGCTGAGACAAGCATTTCTGTAACGTCTCTCCACCTAACATAAGCCATTCAATTAATTGGAGGCCGGAATGCTTGCCAGACAGCATGGACTTTTAGTCAAATGTTTTAACTACTTCAAATTTGTGCTTGTTAATTGAAAAGCTTGTGAAATAATAATTGACTCACCAGAATCGAACGGCCTTTGACTTCCAAACTGTCCCAACATTCTGATTTGATCTTCTCTTTCAAGTACATTTTGGCAAGATTATCAAACTCAATTTCTTCTTTAATCTGAAATGACAATGAAACAATAATGCATGTACAGCAACTACTGTACCTAATGCATGCAGAAGTGGACAAATAATCACATTTTACACTCCAGAGTAACATGCTGCCTCATACTTTAAACATTATACAAAATTCTGCTCGTCTGAAAATTTGAGTTCATGCTGGTAACAAGAGTTACCTTTTGTAAGAGAGCCTCTCCCTCATTCTGTAGTCTGACTTGCTCATCAATGTCCAGGTCAAACTCGTGGTGCCCCAGTTTCTCCAGGTCGGGGAGAGCCTCATTGGCCCGCATCATTGTCTGGATCTATTGACAAAGAAACACAGCCACTTCACAATACCAACAGGATACGGACACATATTCCTTGCCTTATGTAGCCAATATACATTCAATAAGTGAAAGCATTTATGTTTTGTCTGAGAACAGGGATTCAGATAAGCATCTGTCATAGTCCAATCAATTTTTTAAATGACCCATTCAAGCTAATTGGTCATTTGACCCATACCTTTTCAGCATCATGTAACGTTTATTTTAAATCCCAGGTAAAATCACCAGATTCATAAAATCTGTGTTTAGTTTCCGACATAAAGATGACTGTAACACATCAATTCCCACCCGCTTCTCACAGCGTTAGATGTCTTAAATGTCTAGTAAAATGTTCATTACGCAAAATGATTGGCTCAAAATTTGCCCAATTTAAAGTGATCGTATTGGATATAATGCGCTCGTACCTCGCCAGATCCGCCATGCGGCCGAGAAAGAAATTTGTTGGATGACCCTTTCCCAGAAAATCTCGATTTCAGTAACAGAAATATAACTATGCACAATTTCAGTGCCATAAAGAGTTTTCAAAATGCGTGGCATACTATTTTCTCTGTCTGCCTTCGAGAAAACCATTTCTTTGCAAAAGGCAGCCCGTCAATCATGACTGTCACCCTTCACGTTGCTACTGTATTGAAAAAAAAAAGATGTCACACATCGGTCTCGTTTTGAGGGCACAAATGGCACTGACTTTCAGCAATAAATCTCCCTGTTTAGGGTAAAGCAGGCACAGAAGTAAACTAAATATTTGCTAGGGCATCCTAGCAACTCAGTAGGAACTGGGAATAAAAGAAATTTAATCAACAAGTGAGTTGTTGAACAAGGAAGGTAACTCACTTTCAATAATAATTCGGGGCATATCTCAAGAAATAATCACAGAGAGGTTCTTCAATTAAGTCTTTCACTGAAAACCACTCATAATGTATGTATGACATTCTTAACATTTTTTGGATTCAAGTTCCACTTTTAACTTCTTATTTAAAATCACTTAAAGAGTGAAACTGTGAGGTGAGTATTAATAGAAATCTATAGATAATTTGGCCAAGATAATACAACATGAAGGCAAATTTTCACTCAATTCAGATTCAACACTGGCCGGTAATAAGTTTTTAAAATCAATTTAGCGCCCTCCGAAAACTCATTGTTTTCAATTTTGGTTTGTACTGTTTTGAATTCTATAAATTCCTGTTATAGTCTTTCACAAAAAACAAAGAAATAAACAAAGTGAAAGGCTGATTGATTGGGTGCCTTACTGTACTGAAACGGCTGAAAGATTTTTTACTGGGTTGTTTTTTGGTTTTTTTTGTGAAAGACCTTGAGCTTTTATTTTATTATACCATTTTCAAAGCATTTGAAAGGACCTCCAATAAAATATGACAGACATGTCAGTGCTAATGTGCATGTATTTCACTATTCCTTACACAACAAGGAACAGTAGTCATAATAGTACTTGCGGAATTATGATCCATCAAATCCTGAAATGACCCACCGAAATGGGCAAGTTGAGAACAAATGTCCTGTAGGTTGCAGATCATAACAAAATCATGGAGAACAATGCTCAAAAAAGTCTACTTTCACACTGAAGCAATGTCATTAGGTATTATGCACTTACATGAAATGTAGAAATAACATATATGATTGTGACTATTTACTCACTGTTCTTCTCATGTCTCTGATTTGTAAACGTAGGCCATTCTTGACTTGACTGTATTGTTTGTCCTCTTCCTTGTGAGCCTGGTGAGATATACAAGCTATCTTGATCAACGTAAACACGCTATAACAAGAAACAGTGAAAACAACAAGAAATATACCACCAGTGGTCACAAATATATCTGGTGTATAAGAATCCTCATAATAACAGATAGAGACATACGGTGTGAAACATCGTGTTCAGCTGGCACTGTCTTTTATCATCTACCACAATCTCAACAGGCAGCAGTGTATGCTGCTAGTCAATGACAATCTGGACGTTCCATAACTACTGAGTGCATAACTACTTCACGGTGGACTTTTTTTGCAGTATCTTGCAGCCATTACATATTTACGCTTGTTTATATTTCAAGCAGAGAGAAGATATAGAAATATACACTCAATAAAGAAGTCTGACCTCAATTTCACAACACTCCAACCACGTGGCATCTGCTCCAGGGGTGGGGGTTGGGGTGGTGTATATCTCATCACTGGCTAAAGCCTTTTCCTTCTCTAGCTTCTCCTATATGAACAGTAAAAGGGGAACATTATAAAAAAGATCAGCATGTCAAATCTGTATTCCAATTAAATAGATGAAAAAGAAACAGATGAAATAAAGATATTGATGAACACAAGAAACTGAAAAAAGTATGAAACTTTATATAGCTGTAACAGCAATATGTATAGAACATACAGCCAAGATATTTGTAAGCAGCATATTTCAGAACACTAAATATAATGACGATATCTGTTATGTTTCTCCCACACATACCTTGTCCTCCTTGTGTGTACCGGATGCAGGCCGTGACAGAGGAGGGGGTGGCACCCAGTCTTCTAATTGCTGCAGACACGCATCCTGCTCTTGCTGTCTTTGTAACAGCCTTGAGCGCCGAGCGCGCGAGGATTCCAAGGCTGACTTGGCTCGGCTAACACCCTGTGGAAAGAACCTGAAACAGCACGTCATGAAATGAAAAATATAGAGACACACATACTCCCCAATGTATACAATTTCAATTTGTAGAATACAAATTATGAATACCTAGTTGCGTACAAAGTTTCCACCGTTGCTTTTTCGTTACATTTACTTATTATGTTGAGTTTTAGTTCTGTACTCAAGAATATTTCACTTCTTTTAGCAGTCAGGTTTATCAGTGGAGGCAACCTGAGCTCCATGGTGGTTTCAATCGTGTAGGACCTCTTCAGCGGCAGTGAAAACGTGGGAATCTGAAGGATCACGTATACCCAACATCAGGATTTATCCATCCCTCATATCTGTTTAAAAATGTTTACTTACTGCCATTTGTAAGAGGTGATGGCATCATCTTTACTGAGCGTCAGAAGTCGGGTGCAGTCATCCGAGTACACAGCACACTGGACTCCCCCACAGATAAAGCTGCTTGGCTGAATTTTGACTGTGCTCCCCTGCAACATCATAGAGAAATCTGTCACAGGAGCATGTCATATCCCGGCTCAATCAATATCAAAGAATCAGTTGACCATGTTAGTACTTATTACTTACTTTAGATGTATCATGTCAAGAGCATGTTTACAAGTAAACATCCAAATGTAAATTTCATTCTGGTGGTACTAAAACTTTACTGAAAATTAATCATGTCCCCAGTTACTCATTTATGCAGATTAGAGTAAAATCTGATCACCTAATTATGATGCAAAAGGTATTAACTTCATTTTGAGTTACATTTACAAGGTAGTACCATGAAGGTCAGGCTATCGCTCACCATGTCAAGAACAGATCTGATGGAGACCATGCCATCAGTGCCACAGGAAGTCAGCCATTTCTGATGTGGCGACAGACTGATCACACCTCCTGCCAGCTGATGGCCTTCATACTCCGCTACAGGGGCCAATTCTATCACCTTTTTCTGTGTTCAAATGGACACCAAATTACATGTAGGTAATATATGTGCTCAAACGAGAAAGATAACCTTAAAACTGAATATGATAAGGTCCACAATGAACGTTACCACACTGCCATATGGATGTGGATGTTGGTTGGTACTGTAGTTGTTCCAGGGTGTAAATGACCCATAACCAACCCTAACAGATCTAGAAGTTGATTCCATATTTATATGAATATTTGATTGATGTTTTATGCTATACTGAAGAATATTTCACTTAAATAATGGTGGTCAGCATTATGGTGGAAGGAAACCTAACAGAAACCAAAGAAACCCATGACAATCTGCATACTGATGGCAGGCATTTGCATGTATGCCCAGAGAGGAATAAAAATTAATTTTTCACTTCCTTTGTTTTAAAGATATCTGGTAGGAGTTAACAGTTTAACATAGGTTCATCTCTCCTAATTTTATTGCACATATTTAGGTCACCTGCTATATCCTCTTGTTTAAATTATCTTGAAAATTATTTCGTAAATACATCGTCATAAAGCTATAACATTCATAACTTTGAAAGAGGTTGTTGTACCCTGTTCATAACTTCCTCTGGTAGAGTGTATTGCTGAATTTTCTTGTTCTGTCCAATGGCATAGAGCATTCCTCCTGCTGTGATGGCGGCTCCATGGAGTGGTGAGCTGACAACATAGTTCAGTTTATTGATGGCCTCAAGTTTGAACTCTCCTTTTAGGCTTCCTATAGCCCCACCCATGTCTGCAAACAAACACAGCAGGACTGTCAGCAAATCAACATCCACTTTTCCCATCCTCCCACTGACAACTTCATAACAACTTAACAAGACAGCAAGTCTGAGAAATACTGATTAATAATTACCATTCTGAAATTTCTGTGCAAAGAACAATAATGAATTTAACTGGAATGCAGAGATATTACATCACTAATTATATTTTCTACAATTTAGCTTTCTTCACAAGTTATTTTACCTGAACTACCCCCATGATTTTAAAGCTATTTCCTAACATATGTTTATCACATTTTTCACTTTACCATCACGGAGACTGTGGGAGATTTCAAAGGAACAAAGGTTGGTTGCTCCAGGTTTATCAGGGCTGTTGCCAGACGTTATAATGACCTTCAAGTCTCCCAGTTTAGGCTCAGAGTATGTGGAAATGGTTTTAATGTGGCCTTTCACATCTGAAAAGGAGATGATTTATTCACAGCTTCTCCATGAATTAACAAATTATAATGTGTATAAGAACAATAAAGCACCTAAGTCATTTGGCATATTGCATCCATGTATCAACAGGTAGACTACAATATCTTAAATCTTGTGATTAAAATACCCTCTCTCAGTGGTGTTTAGAAGCTGGTGCTATAACATGCAGTCAATATATATAGATGACAGCTTCCTACAACAATATCACTCTCAGTTATAATGGTAATATTTACCTTAGAATTTTTAACAGCTGATCTGAACAATGAGTCTGATGGGGATGGAAAAATAAATGTAATCTTAACCATTAAAGAAAATTCGAATATTCCAAAAAAAAAAAAGAGGAAAGGAAAAAATATACAAACGAAAAGATGACAGGACATTCTGATGCTGTGACCTCTTGATGTGGAAAATAGACTTCTACTTTATTAATCAATTCCAAAATTTCACTGACAGAGAAAACATCTTGTTACACCATGTTATGTAATAATACGTGAGTAATGTAATATCCACTGTGTAGTGTAATAATAATTTCCGCGTTATGTTATATCACTAAGTAAATTACAGTCTGGCAGACAAATAAATGATACAGGAAATTGTAACCAAGAGATTGTCGGGGATAACACCAAAGTAATTTTGAAAACAACTGCGTGTGATGCACACACCCATACGTTTCAATATGCTAAGGCAACTTAGTGAAGCTCTGTGGATTCCATCGTGCACTACCACATGTTCTATTCGGAAGAACTATATGAGACACAAAGATTCTCTAAGGCACTTGAGCAAGCCCAGAATAGTGCATATACCTGTTGTTATGCATGTTATTGCATTACACCTAAATTTTTATTACAATAAATTACAATTACCAAGGTATAGGTTTATTACATGGCATGGCAGATTTGATTACATAATGTTGTGATATTATATAACGCTGAAATTTTTACTACATTACATGGCGAGTATTACATTACTTGTGTATCATTACATGCACATGGAGTAGCACATCTCCTGAAACATGACACCCTAACTTAAAAGCATCACTTGCCTGTATATCCCAAGACTTTGAAGTTTTCAGAGGCTCTCCCATCCATCAAAAACACATGTCCGTCATCAGATGAGCACAAGAGAAAATTACCCAGCTGGTCAAATCTGGAAAAGTGAAAATACCCAATGTTGAATTTACATTATATATATGTCAACCTACTTTCCAACATCATAATGTGGTTATGGTTATGAACACACTTGATTTAGCTTGGCAGAAAACCAGCAGATACTGGAAGTCATAATGAATGTCATAAATTATTTCCTCTGAAGTTGGGACGGATGAAGTTTTGGATCAGACACAGTGCTCAGTAAGTGATTTTTACACATGGTAAGTCTCCAGATATAATTCCATGACAGTAAAACCGATCAATGTTTTAAATAATTCTTACTTTTAAGCTTTATTGGGGAATTTAAGGCTTTCACACGTTTCATGTCAGTAATTTCGTAAAAGAGATACATTGTTATAAAGTTCACAACCTGACAGGGTGAAAACAAGTCAATATGATCTTGTAGCACAGATTGAATGTTTTGAGGACACAAATGTGGAGTTGTGTACTTACACAAGCTGCTGGACAGGGCCTATATGCATGTGACATCTGTGCACCAGCCTGATGTTCTCCAGGTTGTTACAGTCTACCATATACACATGGCCAGAGGCTGTACCCACAGCAACAAAGTGACACAGGGGACTGCAGGCAAGAGTTGTACACTACAAACACATACAGACAAAACCCATTAACTAAATTCTATGAGTAATGAGATTGGTATAAAGTTAAGTTATCAGTGGCGTCTTTCATCATGTGACAATTAAACTGCCATATATAACCTTAATAAATCTCACAGGTTTAAGAAAATTAAATTTCATTCAGTAGTACTGAATATCAATTTTAAAGTTTATATTTCCATATGACATATACATATATGACAGAGGCCCTCGTGAAAGTGTATTCTGTAGAAATACATACCTGAATGCCTACAGGCATAGAACCAACCAACTTTCCAGTTTCTAGACTCCAGAATTGCAATTCCCCATTTTCACGCAGGGTCTGGAATGAAAGAGCCCACAAAGAGTATCAGGTAATGCAAAAATATACATAAGCAAGGATATTTTATCTCAGAAGACACCCCAAAATATATTATCTTCATGACTCCTGTAAACCCAAAACAGAGAAGTCTGCTTGGACTTTCATGAAAGAAAAAATGCCACGTCAAAATTCACGGTTTCATTAAACCAGAATATACAATGTTACAGATTATATAAAGTATGTACACGGATCCCCAAACTGCTTACTTTTATCTTCAACAAAACCTTTCATTAGTTCAACTTCTTTGTAATACTATATTCTGTGAATTCCATCCATGGGAATCCAGTCAGATTCTAGTAAAACAGTTAAGAAAATAAAGCCCCACTGATGAACACCTATGTACTCAGATTTAACTTTGCTAACACATAGCTTTCATTTTATTCAGAGGCTTTGAGGACATTATCCATATTTGTTTTCCAAAAATTTCTCCATGAACAGAAGTATTACATTAAATCCTAACTATAGTTTTACTTTGACTTACCACACAGTTCTCACTGCCTAAAGCCAACAGTCCTAGTCCCAGTATTTTCCCATGATTAACATCCAACAATTCCTTGAGACTGTCTTCCTTCCCAGGTTCATACATGTATATACAGCCCTGCAATTACAGGACCATGAACTTAATACAGAGGAATTTATTTACTGCAAATCTTCAACCTTTTCAATCATTAAAACAGTTTTTAAAGTGTAATTTATGCATACAGTTATTGTACAAATAAAGCCAAAAATGATTTTTTTGTGTCACCATAGGTACAAGATTCATAAAATTATAAGAATTATTTCTCTAGACCCTACAGTTGACCAAGAAAATGCTGAAATATTGCTTACAGCAGTTATCGAAAAGGTAGAAGAATTAGGGTAATACTTGGTCAATGCGATACTCATGAATGTTTGGCTTACATGCTGGTGGGCAATTTCCACATTTGTGAGAAACTTGAGCACCTGGGATAAACCACTACCTTTGAGCAGTTATATGGTGAACTTTACCACCTGTGAGACACAGACTTGCAAATCATATTGGCTGAGGACAGTGGAGACCACCAAATGTTAGGTTGTCTGATCGATCTCACAAGCACAGTCTACCAAGGCCACCAAGGCCCCATGACCAGCGACAGGGAGGAAATCCAAGATTTCCTGTCCTAAGCTCTAAATGAAACCTTGTGTCAGCATATATTGTTGTGTGCACTAAACCACAGTGCTGTGCGCTGAAGCTACAGGTGAACAACTTCCAACAGTTTTTAAACAATGTCATTGAGAGAATTCTAAAAAGGAAATCAAAATCAGTACACAATATCACTAAAATATATTTATAATTATTGAAGTCTGTTAAGTGCTTAATTTCTTACCAGAAAAACTCAACATCAGGCATCAAAAGTATCATTTTAAGGCCAAACTTTTACCTGCCAAACTTTAGGTGAAACACAGTCATTCCCCTCCACTAAAAACAACAGCATACCAACACATAACAGCAAGTCAATAAAGTCAGACATAATGCGTTATAGTAAATTTAAAGAAGACCATAATCAAGATAAATTTAAACAGAAAATGGAACTTTATCTTCTGTGACCTACCTCTTGGGATCCTAGAACCATTCCACTGTAGTTGGGGGAAAACTCCAAGCTATTTACTGCACATCCCACATTACACTGCTCTATGACATTCAGTGAATCAGTGTTGAGGTCAATCAGACGAATTAGCCCGTCCTAAGCAACAGCAAGACATCAAATAAACCAATATAACATCAGCATGTCTCTGCTAAATGCTTTCAGAACCAGATACTTTACAGATCATCATAATGAACATTTGGATGCCTAATATGAAAATACACACCTGATGCACCAAGATATGGTCAACAAGGTAAACAATGAAAGAATGATAACAATAATTTATCTATCTGATAGCTGCTTATTAAGGCCATACTGACAATAACATTAGCCCCTAAGGTATTCCTACAGACAACTAAGGCATGAACATTTCTGAAGTGTCAACTTCTGACGCATTTCTATGAGATTAGTGGTGCTGAACAGAAGAACAGGTACTTAAAATAATAATAATAGAAATGTGAGATGTCTAACAGAGCCAGCTGTATACAGGCCACGTCTATGAATCTGTAAACAGTCCAAGGACCCTGGTACCAACACGCTCCCAGAATCTACAACACAGAAAAACAATTTATCGACAACTTACTAGGCAGATGGTTTCATTACCAAATGCAGTGTAAATGCTTGGCATGCCAAGTTTACATAAGCTATAAAATGCCTACTTTCATTGCAGCTCTGCCAGCCAGTCTGATTTCCTAAATTATAGTTTAATACCATTTGCCGACCAATATAATTATGCAGTATTCTAAACTACATGATCTGAAAAAAGAAAGAAAGAAATTTTAAAAAAGCACAGCTAATGTTTTATGTTTATCTTACCTTCCGGAACACTCTTCAGTGATATATTGCTGGGTTCTCGGGACTGGAGGGCACTGCCTACAGAGGATGGGTTGTATAGGACATACGGCTTCCAACTATCTCCATCCACCTGGAGTATATATATACTTAGTCTTAATAAAAGAAGATGAAACCTAATTTAGGCTGCAACATTTGCAATTCAAATGCTCATCATACATGTATACATGTACATCCACCTCATATGTATCAACTTTTAAATATTCAAAACATATAATGTGGACATGTGCAAATGATAAAACAAGAGGCATGCACATTTCATGAAAGCAAAAATGATAATCACTGAAAACGTGTTTAAATGGTGAAAGGACCACTGTAAACTATGTAGGGTCACAAAAGAACTTGCTGGTATCATATACACACTCTACACTCACCAGAAGCAGCTGTCCCCCTCTACAACCTATATAGAGGTCTCCCTTAGGTCCCCAGGCATGCGACACTGGCACCACTCTCTCTGTCTTATCCTGAAGCTGGTCTAAACGTTCTGCCATAGATCCAACCAGACCAGCTTTGGCTGCTTTAGGGACATCCACAGTAAAGTTGGTCATACGTGTAGAGGTACGGGTGGTTACAGTCCTCTCTCTCTCGAGCTGAGTTTCACTGCCAGGGGTGCAGTCTGCTGGCAGGATACTGACATGGCTGCAACAAGGGATAATACAGGAGTAATCACTAATTTTCATGTTACAACAACAATGACATCCTTCATGATGTGACATCAAAATTTCATAGCAGTTCAATGCTGGCTAAACTATGAAGATTGATATGGTTCACAATATTTGCCCTAAGAAACCACTTCATTTTCCTGGGACAAATGGCACATCCAACCACAGTTTCATCGAGTAAATGATGTTATATGAAATGACACTTCGCTCTTACCCTGACAAAAGAAGTACATGAGCAACTACTAAGGGTGGATCTGAAAGTCATTAATTGTCATGCCTTTATAACAATGATGAATACCTACCTTTCCTTAGCATGATATCTATGTGTGTCTAATGTTTACCTCAACAGACTCACCTGGGCCTGAAAATGAAGTTGATGTCACACTGCTCTATTTCCCAGACAGTGATCTCTGCTTCTGAGGTTATGCACAGCTGATGCCAGTTACCAGGATTGAAAGTGACACTAGTAGGTGTGTGGTGACTCAGGTTTACACTGGCTAGTTTTTCTCCACTTGCATACAGCCTGGCACAAACAATTCAAACAGATCATCTTTATATGATTAGACACTCTAGAATAAGCCAAATTGTCTCTCGAGATCACGCTGGTTTTGGACCAGACAGGATGGGGACTTTTGCACCCAACTTTTGCACAAAAACTCCCACCCTGTCTCGTTCAAAACTAGTGTGATCTTAAGAGGCTTCTGCAATGCCTGTTTGGCTTATACAGGACTCCATGCCAGGCCAAGGAAGTTTACTGAATTGAAGTATAATGAGACCATACATGTAATGATATTTTTTTATGGTCTTGTTTTTGTTTGGGATTGCCTAATACAAGGAATACACACAAATTTATGATAATGTTGTAAAGGGACAGAACATACTGTATCACAGGTAAATGCATCCTTTTATCCAAAAGGCCTGACGGTTTGCTATGATTTACAAGCATGTAGAACATGAACTTTGCACTCACCAGAGGCTCATGCTGAAATCTGGGACACCAGAGATACTGAGGAGGTAGTCACTAGATGAGAAAGTCAAGTGAGTGTATTCCAGTTTAGCTCCACCTGATAGGCCAAAAACAGCGTCAAATTACACTAACGTTATTTTTATTTATTTATTTAAGAATATTGCCCTTATACGACGGCGGCCAGCATTATGGTTGCAGGAAACCGGGCAGAGCCTGGGGGAAATTCATGACCACCTGCAGGCTGACACTACTAGTGATTAATGATTAGAGGCAACTATAAAATGTATGATAAAAACACGTACAACCCAATGAAACTGGACAGTATTTTCTCAAAGACAGCCCTGGGCCAATTGTATGGTATTGTATAGTTACCATATACTGTATAAACCAATTAGTGCAAAGCAGTATGGCTACAACTGAACCAGTTATTAATTTGTGGATGTTTCCCATGCAACTATACATAAATTCATAGGGTATCATCCCTCACCTTCCATAACTGACACCTCCTCCAGTGTTGGGTAGCTGTATATGTATATTTTGGGTTGGGGACACTGACTAGCCACAGCAAAAGTTTTATGACCAGGATGTACAGCCATGGGTCCCATCCCTTCGTGTGGGAAAGCAAACACTTGTTCACTGTCATCTTCATGATAAAATCTGATATTCTTCCCACAACCGAAACAAAAAACTCCTCTGTCAATGTAGGCAACAGCTGAACCATTATAACCTTGTGCCCATCTGGAATGAACAAAAAGAATTCTGTAAGCTGCTGCAGGATCACTTTAATATATCTTAAGTATTCCATTAGCCCCTTGCAATATGGTTTCTTTAATGTGAATCAATGTTCTTTTATGACAGTTAATGTTTGTTCTTTTTCTTATCTTTGCAAATTGGGAAGTTTGAAAGTACAAGGGCTGACTTTCATATCAGTTCATATACATTTGTCTGTACCAGTAACTATATTCCCATAAGTTTGAAAAGATAAAAGTAGAAGAATAAAGATTCATGCATTAGCATGAATTAGTCTCTTAAGCCTAAAATGGAATGAAAAGACCTTTTCAAGTTAATTTTACTGCACCCTTCACACAAAACTAAGAAGGACAGTAATTACCACTGCACATGATATCAGCAGTTATGCTGACAGATATAATTTGTCTCAATGACTTCTCATATTCAATTAACAACACAAATTTAGGATTTGATCTATTCCATTCAATTTCTAGCATGTGGCTGCATGCTTGTTTAGGCTACATGTTGATATCACTGTGTGGAATATTAACTATTTAGAAGTTTGATAAAATTCCTGTAAAAAGAGTAACTGATGAAGACATACCCACAAATGTATGTAGATACCCACTAAAATTTTAACATATCGGTCATTCATAAATCTATCCATACTAAGTAATAGCAAAATCATACCATGCCCTGTAATATGTGGCCTTCATTTAACTGCCACGAAAAACAACTGTCTGACAGTTACATGCTTTACCACATCTTTTTACCAAGTTTCATGTGTCATACAATGCAAGTTTTAGTTCTATTTCTTGAACATAGTGACATCAACTGTACTTCTGCGAGCTTTACTGTCTCTACATGCCTGCTTACAGTGCGTATGTGTACACACACAAAAATGAAGATATCTGAAATATTCGTCAACCAAATATGCTATTCCGTGGCTAATTGAACATATCTGAGATGCACACAT
Source organism: Acanthopleura granulata (assembly GCA_016165875.1). Taxonomy (NCBI): domain Eukaryota; kingdom Metazoa; phylum Mollusca; class Polyplacophora; order Chitonida; family Chitonidae; genus Acanthopleura; species Acanthopleura granulata. The sequence goes on from JABBOT010000001.1 coordinate 22,917,119, forward strand.
TACTAGGTGTTAAACGCTACATTCAACAAACACACGGAGATATGTTTACAGTTACGCAGTGCCCGTTTTGTCAGAGCGTTGCCTGGGTCGACCCTAGTTGAAGTATAGATACGAATACAAATTTACTTTCTATTCACATAAAGAGTAAATTTCAGATAATATACATACGAAAGATCTAAAAACCCGACTCCATCCATTTCTGAGTCACCTCATCCAGCAGTTTCAACACAATGACCAGGTAAACGGAGTCTAATCGAGACGTCGCAAAGCTTTGGTCGGCTGCTGTGGTTGCTCTAGCAACATACTATCTCGCGACGGGCGAGAAATCGCGAGATAATTTCAAGGTCGTTCAGGGTCAAAATGTTCTCTGTCAAACTAATCGACCAAGATTAATTTTTTTTAACACGACAGAAGGCGAAAGAATCCAAATCAAATTTTGAATAAGTACCGATTATACAGTATTCTTGCCACGGACAGGACCACAACAAAAAGGGCATTACTCAAAGGGCATAACTACATTGTCAACAAAGTTCAAAATCGTGTCAAAGGGCGCCGCGATGAGGCCAAATCTGGAGCTATGTAATCCATAAGTTTGCAACTCGTGCTAAGTTGTAAAACATGGAAAGAAAAATTTTATTTCAAAAAGAAAAAAGAGATTACATTTAAAGAATAATATTTTTGGTGAATAGTATTGCTTGGCGCTACTTCTTAAGTATTACAGAGAAATATCCTGTTGTTCGATTAGTCCTGTCTACAAGCCATGTGATGCATAGCCAACGAAAACTGCACCACCGATAGGAGGCGAGTGAATGTTTGTCCGTGTAGGCCAGCACTAGCAAGGCTGCCTGCGTCTGTGTTTGAGCAAAAATGAGTGGCAGCACAAGGATTTTACAAGGCAGGAACGTATTCACAAGAACAGAAACTATAAACCTGTTTAAAACCGCACGAGATGCGTTGTTTTCGCGTCTTTCTAATTGTAGTGAGAGATGGAGACACGTTGTTGTTGGCACGGGCGTGCAGGGCATGGCCAGTCAGTTTGGCAGAGCACTCAATGAACATCTTGTTATTCTAAGTGAACTGTTTGCAAGACAGTGTAATGCGATAGCAGCGCAAAGGGCAAGAAGAACGGCTCAAGTCATGAATTTGTATAGCAGGATCTACAGTGAACACTCGTTGAAATTTGTGTTAGAAAGATTACGGAGCAACTTTTTAAAGAGAGCAAAAGGTCGACCAATTTACTGGTTATTTGGAGCCACAGTGTTTAACTGGGAGAAGGAAAAAATAGACGACGATGAGCTATTGAGGTTAATATCGTTGTAATTAAATGTATCTGATTACATTTCATTTGGATGTTGATTTGAAGATGATCAGCCATCCATAATCCATTCAAAAGATTGACACTCATTTCATTGTGACCCTGTTGAATCATTAATGTCAAGACTAAAAATGTTTAGTAGCAGACTGGTGACCAAATGGACTGTTGTTGAGTCCATGTGGACAAAGTTATATATGTGTGTATTGCATATGTGCAAATAATTGATTGAATCATAAAATGGGCTTCAGTGTAGGGACAGTTAATTGGTAGATTCCCCCACTCTCCCAGTTTGTGAGACCTATATATAGCAATACACACACATATATATAGCTGTCTACAATAGGCAGTGGATACCACATTAGAGTTGTAAGAAAAGCCTGCCGTCAATGTAAATTTAACACAAGTCATGTATTGTATTGAATTGGTTTTTAAAACATTGAATGTCATGTGATATATGAAATCATTTTTTTAAATTCCAAGCGTGTAACCTCTTGCATCAGCATACAACAGAGCAGACTAATATTGCACGGGGACAAGTGTTAGCTGTACATCTATACCGCTCAGGTTGTGCAAAATTCTGCTTTATTATTTTCCAGTTGTGTAGAGGACATGGATCATATTATGAAGCTACAAGACAACTCTGATACACATTACATGGACATGTGGGAAATAGTCATTAACCGTCCTCACCTCAAAGCTTGGAGAAAGCCAGTCGAAGGAACTCACCTGTACCAATATAAAGGTGAGTGCCTTAATGGGAGAACAAGTGATGTGTATAACATGTCTCGGCATGTCTCAGCCTATGTCACCCGCAATCCGGACGATGCCATTATTGAGGACAGCTGTAGTGTTAAGACAAGCTGTAACAACACTTTGACTACAGTGGCATACACGTAAGCCTCAGCAAGACATGAGATTTAGGACAGAAAGTGTCATAAGCTGTTTATATGAGGAGTAAAAAATGATCAAATAACTGTTATGGAGTCTGTACACTGTTTTACAACAAAGTGCTCAGAGATTAATTAAAACAATTATATCTTTCTGTTTGTTGGTACACAGATTAGTTAGAAATGATGTGAAGTATGTTTTTGACATTAGTGCGCTTCTTCATCAAGAGTTGTCTCCCTTAGAGTGGAAATCAATTACAACAAATATCATTATGATTTATCTTACTTCAGATGAGGTCTGCTTTCCATCACAAAGTTCGAAGAACTAGCTCTAATACAGGAAACCTATTTGTATGGCTGTTTGTAAATTCTTGTGAGCCACATTAAAATTTTGTGAACTATAGGCGAGGTAGTGTAGATGGTATGCTTAAAGCTAAATGGAATCAGGAAAAGATTGATTGCTCCAAGGAAGAATAATATGTTTTGTTGTAGCCATTGATTAATACTTTGCTTATCCTGTTTAGTGTTATGTTTTTTGTCAGTGCAGATCTTCTCGTGTTTATTTATTTATTTCATTGGTGTTTAACGCCGTACTCAAGAATATTTCACTTGTACGACAGCAACCAGCAATATGGTGGGAGGAAGTCGGGCAGAGTCCGGAGGAAACCTATGACCATCTGCAGATTGCTGGCAGACCTTGCCACGTACTTTCGGAGAGGAAAGGTCTTGAACTCACAGCGATCACATTGGTGGGAGGCTTTGGGTCATTGTGCTGCGATAGCGAGCTAACCGACTGAGCCACGGAGACTCCCCTTCTTGTATTTGAGAAAGTTGATAAATAATTATGACTCCTGATAATATTTATTTAGTGGAACATTTGAGAATCCATCAGAGGTTTTAATAATGTACATATATTGTGTGTATGTTTGTTGCAGTGTATGGATCATTTGATGATATATGTGCCAAAGCCTTCTTCAGTGTCCAGGTGAGAATTTTAATATATTTTGAGCATTATGAAGGCCTTCAGTTTTGCAAGCCATGGAAGTTTTGCTGTGGTACACTGAAATATGAAGATCTGATCATGATATGAAGATAACAGAATGTATGTATTCATAGGAAGTGTGGCTTAGCAAAGAAGAATACATTTGTACATGTATAATGGACTTATGTCCAATTGAAAAAAAAAACTGATACGTGTATTTAGACGTATTTGACATCAGTATTTGGCCTGGGTTGGAAAGTCAAGCACAGAGTAAAAACAGAAGTATTATGAATGAACTAAAACCCTGCCAAAAGATGGTGCGGATTTCCCACACAAAAGACAAAGCCTGGTTAAATGTCCTAAGCAGACACCCAGTTAGTTAGCCATTAGCCTTCCAGTAGTTACCCATTAGCCAGCCAGTGTTTAACAATCAGTCAGCCATTAGATACTAAGGTAGCCAGTAGTGGTTGGACATTAACCAGCCAGTAATTTATAGGCTTTGACCAGTCAGTAGTTAACAATTAACCAGCCAGTTTTTAACCATTAGCCAGTCAGGAATGAGCTATCAACCAATCACTTCTTACCGATTTACCCACCAGAATTTGGTCAGTATCAGTAACCCTACAGTGGTTAGCCAGAGAGTGCATCGCCATTAACCAGCCAGTAGTTAGCCATTAACAACATTAATAACTACATCCTAATAAGACTGAATTTTACCCCACTCTGCTACAAGGATGTTAGCTAGTGGCATGCCCGTGAGGATAACCTATAGTGTATCTGACTCTGTTCTCAAGAACAATTTACTACTGTTAACATCATTTCTGCTGTAATGATTTTTGGGCTTGTACATGTAAATTTCTGGTTGTCTTGAATTACAATGATAAAGTTGAAGTTTTGTAATGATTTTGTTGTGTTGAACAGGTGGACTTGGAGTATCGTAAGGAGTGGGATAAGCTGGTGATAAAGCTGGACCGTTGTGACGTACATGAGGAAAGTGGCTCAGAAGTGATTCACTGGGTCACACATTTCCCGGTACAACAGTCTTTTTATTCATCTAGTTTCCTAGATTCTCAGGTGAAAAGAATTAATTGACAGCTACCTTAGTGACCTTTGAATGCAACCCTTTTCTGCTTGCTGCCAATGTTTTCCAGTAGCACCCATACACTGACTAAGTGTATCAAATTATTTTTGTCCAAAAAGTGTCATTTTTTATTTCAACATTAGGATATGATAACACAGCAAGTACTATTTCTTGTGTCTGCAGTATATCACTTCAGTGTTATTTGGTTTTGTTTTTGTCTTTTAATTCAGTATCCCATGTACAGCCGAGACTATGTGTTTGTGAGAAGATACAAGGTAACTTTACACACTACAATTGTGTTCTGTCTTGGGAAAGGAAGTCTCTGAAAGATTGACTCCTAATGTCACTGAATAAATGTGGAGCATTCTTTATACCTCCTACCTAACAAAATCAAAGGGGTCATCTTGATTTGAACCTGTCTTTGGGTGGATGACTTGATCTTGTGAGCAAGATATCTAAAATAGTAATCAAGACTGTTTTAATTTGATATAGATTTTCTTCCCTTTGGTGTTATGATGCGATTAATTTTTTAAGAACATGGCCTTAATTTTTCATTTTTATCACATTTTACAGAATTTGGACTTTTCCTAGGATTTTCAGTGTTATCATGTGAGCATGTCTGAAGTAGGCTCTGGTACGTGTAGGTGTGTGTCTCCTAGAGTAGAGGTGTGGAGGGAGGGGGCTGTATGTGTTTTGTAAGCACCCCATGATGCCTCCATCTATTACATAATGAAATTATGGACAGGGTTTTTCTTTTCTCCATTGATTGTGTATTGATTGATTTATTTCTTATTATTTGTGTATCAAAATAGTAACAGGGACTACTGTAAAAACAAAAATTCAGATGGTTGCTTGATTTCAGGTTAACCGTGAACAGAATGTGATGGTTCTGTCCTCGAGAGCAGTGGAACATCCAAGTTTTCCAGTCAGTGATTGTTATGTTCGAGTGTCGACTTACAATTCTAAAATGGTGATTCGACCACATAGCAGTATGGAAGAGGTATGGGTCACTGAACATTTGCTTCCACTAGGAAATGAAAGTTTTTGTATTGGAGGTTATCGAGCTTATATTTTATCCGAATTCATTGTTTTAAAGTAAAAGACAGCTCATGACTGAGGCGCTGATCATTAAAAAGATTAGAAAATTCTCTCTTGAATACAAAAACCTGATTGAATTTCTATAAATGCAATGCTGAGTTATCTCAGTTTGAAGTTTGGATTATATTGATACCTACTGGCGATCAGGAGGCGCTAATGTTTTTAAGCTTATGAGAGATTGACCAATCAGAGAGCTAGGAGATATCAGCTGTCTATAAGCTGTGATGTAAGTGTTCTGAGTTGACTGTCAATGTAACATGTAATAACACAGAGACAGGACAGTGTTTTTATGTTAAATATTTTTGATTATAACAAGTACATGAGTGAAGAACACTGCAAAGTATTCCCATAGCATTGTATTGTGGTGGGAGGATGTTTCTTGATCATTTTATGGTATAAATTTACATATATTCTTAAGTTTCAATGACAGCCCTAGCAGCTTACTACAATCTCATTTGACAACAGTGTTTGGCACTTGGAACAATAACATCACTGCTCACAAAGAATGGCTGTGTTTCTTGGTAACCGACAGAATATGGTCAGATGTCAGTTTCCACTGTTGTACTAGCTATTAGAAAAGTACTTCACCAAAATAAAAATAATATTGTCCAACCTTTTTGGCAAACTAACTTTGAACATGGCTGTCTTTCACTTTAAACGTGAACTGTCTCGGTCCTATTTTTTCTTTTACCTAACTGAATGATGTACCTTAGATATAAAAATACGATGTGAACAAAAAAAATGTGTCTGGTGAGTATTTCTACTTGCAATAAATAAAAATGTGTTAATCATTAAAAATTCCAAGAAGGAACTTGCACATAACTTCAGTAGCCCTAGTGTGCAAAATATGCTAAAATAAGTGTGGCATTTCCAATTTTGAGGCGCAAAGTTTACTTTCTTTTCCAAGCTTCAGTTTAATCTGTATGCCAGATCAAAGCACATCCTAAAAAACCTAAAGCATAATTTAGAGTGACTAGTCGGTTCCAAATAATCTTGTCCCATGGCAGTTATCCATTTTCGTTGCATGAAGGGGATCGATGGGAAGGCATGAAAACTAATCCCATCATAATTCGGTGTGTGATAAGCTAGCTTCACAAAAAAGTGATCAATCAGGACAGTTCACCTTTAAATGAGTTCAGTGCAAGAAAGGGGTGTGCAGCTCCATTCAGTTATTTGTGAATATTGTGCTCCCAAATACATACCATCAAGTGACTTTAATGGTCTGTTCAAATATTGATAATTTCTAAATTTTCAGAATGGCTTTGATTATGTTCTCACCTACTATGATGATCCACAAGCTGCCTTCCCTGCTTTTGCTTACAAGTGGATGGCCTCCACTGGTAAGACCCATGAGAATGGATGAAAGATGTGTGTTGTGTTGCGCAGGGTATTGATTTCTTAACAAAGATCGTTATAAGGGTTACCCAACCATTCACCAGTGTGTCCTGCAGAAACCTTATTTCAGCTACCTGTACTTTTTTGGCCAGAAGTTCTATTTGATTCAGACCATGAGAGAAGGTTTACATCCTGATACATGATACTGAATAAATTTCTGACAAGTAGTCAGAAAGAATTTTGGACAAGATGTTCATTAGCTTAGTGTTCTAGAAGCTAGGTGAGCTAGAATTTGAAGGGAAGGTCTGTGTCTGGTTAAGCTTGTTACCCCAGGTTTTACTTTGGGGAGCTTATCGTGACTCAGCTGCAGATCTAGGTCAGAAAGTTTGTCGGACATCTGGTGATGTGTGTTGGCTTCTTCAACCTTTAAACCTGATCTCAAACCTATAAATGAAATGCTCTTAAGAGTGGCCTTTTCAAATTCCTTTCTTTTGAACATTAAGATTTTATATAAAAATGCCTTCATGCCTGGTAGCTGTGAGAGAGACAGAGTCCTTTCAGTTGTGTACCCAATTTGTACGCAACAGTGAACATGTGGCATGTTAATCCGAAATGTAAACAGCTGCCGAAAACCACACATCATGCATACCAGATAAGTCATACAAAAAATGGTGTTTTTCCCAGAATGCACCAGATTATACAAGCAGCTACATACATAATAATGGGTAGTCGTGCTGTTGGTACTGTTGGGTACATCTTCAGGCCATGGTTCCTGTTTTGTTTCAGGGGTTCCTGACTTTGTAGACAAGCTTCATCGTGCCGCTCAGGTCCTTCAGGAGAGAGGTAGACAGAGGAGGAGTACCTCAGATTCTGGTACCTACTCCACAGCCTATCATTCAGTAGCTCAGTACTCCTAACACTGTCTCCCTCAACCTTTCCCATTGTACTGCCGGGGCTGCTGACGGGCTCTCTCATAAATCAGTTCATTATCACTCTCCAGTAGTTCTGAACATTAAACCATTATTTAAATGTAGCCAGCATTTTGTTTTCAATGTAACTAAGTATTTTGTTGGGACAAGTTAGTTGCCTGCAGATGTTAAAATCCAACATTAATACTGAGATCTGTAAAACAGGATCATGACATTTATAGATCAGTATTATACATAGTTGGAGCTTTGCCAGCTTACAGCGTAATTAAGATATATATCCTGGTTTATATGGTCAAGCAATCTGTATGATACTTAATCCAGTTAAATTTCAGAGATGTTTTTTAAATTCATTTCTTCATGATATTAATATTTTGTCAAAATCTAGTACACCTTCCCAATGAATTTGTTGATTCGCATGATAAGATGAGCAGAAATTGATGCAAAGTACATGTAGTTCACCCATTGATTTCAGTCTCAAGCCTTTTTGTTTTATTCGACTTTTACGCTTAGTTTTCGAAACATTGCACAGAAGTGCTCAGAGTAACCGGTATGAATCAGCTGAGCCTCCATTTCAGGGGTTTCATTTTCTCACATTTAGACAAGATAGGATGGAGGCTCACACAAACTGTAAACGCGGCTAAAAGATGTGATTTTATGGTAGCTGCTACCGGCGCCAACTATGCAAGATTTGAGATGCATATTCAGTCTAGCAACTACCTTCTAGCCACATTAGTTTGAGGTAACCCTCACCTAGTCTCGTGTAAACCTCCGTAAACTCGCGAGACTGCTGGTGAGCCGATTTGGCATAATGATTCCATGTCCACCACAATGTGCTATCTCCCGCCTTGTTGTGTGGTGACTGTAGTTTAATGGTAGATCGGCGATTTTATTCTGGTTTGTTGCATGTTTGAACTTGTGATGTCTGGACTACCACATCGGCACCAGTCTGAATATTATAGTGCTGTGAAAATTGGAAGTATTGTTGTAAATATCAAACCTAAAATGGCATAGGTTATTAATCTGATTTACTTACGGATGAAATAAATAAACAGTTGAAACTCCCAAGTGTCTCTTATTGTTTATCAAAGCAGGGCACGGTGGGCTGATTTGAGCAAGGAGTCCGTGTCCCGACGTCAGTACACTGAGACTGAGTGTATGTTACTGGTGACATTTGATCCAAATGATGTTGAAGCTTCAAAGCAAACTAACAGCCCACAGTTCAGTCTTAGAAAGCAGATAAAATCCTTATAGGGTACTTTGTGAGAGCTTTAAATTTTCATCCAAAGTAAACGGTTCATTTAAATGATTATTTACTAGTGCAACGTAATCACCCAGGTGGCTCTCACCAATGCCATTGTTGTGAGTTCAAGTCCAGCTCACGCGGGCTCCCTCACCGGTCCTACGTGGGAAAGTCCGCCAGCTACCTGCGGATGGACTTTGATTTCCCCCCAAGCTCCCCCTAATGCTGGCCGCTGTGAAATACAAGTGAAATATTCTTAAGTACGTCATAAAACACCACCAGTTAAGTAAATAACTGATTGTTTAATGTCGTACGCAGGAAATAATAACCTTGTATTATACGAGTTTTCTGTCAATCATGGGTGAAGAAAGCTGGGATTATACCATCGACCTTTTGGTCAAGTTAAATGTGAACTTATCACGTATGCCACACTGGTGTTTGTACATTGTTGTACTGGTGGAAGAGACGTAGTCCCCCCCAAGAACGCTGGATTAGGCACAGTGACAGTGGGGACGTCGTGTCTGATCAATTGAGACGAAGTTGTGCCTCTGGATAGTAACTCTATAACTCTCGGTTCAAGGTTGGATGTGAGCCCTTCGGACGTGTAGGCCCTATATCCCCTAAACTGGCGAAGAGAAGAAAGGTGTTGCGATCGAACCCACTATAGTCCGGTACCCAACAAATGTGATGTATTCTGGGTCCCACCACCTCCTGTTCAAGTGTCCTGCTTAAGTGAGGATATATTGATTCGTGTGTAATAGTCTTCCAAACAAACGTACAGCTCCGCTACACAACAGCCGTAATTCACGTTTTGGTGCTTTTATGGTGAGATCATTTATCTAACGGCTGTTCGTAGTGGTCGGAAACATAGTTAAATATTGGTAACATTGGAAACATCGGTGCATAGTTTTATTTATATAAATATTGGTGTATTTATTTGATAGGCGTTTATGGTTGTGCTCAACAATGTTTATCATATTGCGTGAACTTAAACTTCGTACTCCTATATACATGGCTTCAAGATTATAAGGAGACTCCGTGGCCGAGGAGATTAACACGCCAGCGCGGCGGAATGACCAAGTGCCTCGCACCAATGCGGTCGCTGTGAGTTCAAATCATGCTGTCTTCCTTTCCGGCCGTACGTGGGAAGGTCCACCAGCAACCTGCGGATGATCGTGGGATTCCGTAGGTCACCGGGCGGTTTCCACCGACCATAATGCTGGCCGCCGTCGTATAAGTGAAACATTCTTGAGTACGGCGTAAAATACCAATCAAATAAATAAATCAAGATTATAGTCTGTTTCTTTTAACTTGTCGCCGTTATTCACCCCTCTGTAAAATCACTCGTAGTCACTACCGAAATTAGTCACTGACATCTAACACCACAATTTCAACACAATGGTATGTATAGTGTTCATATTTATATTTTTCCTTTAAAAATGCAATTAGAGCACTTTAGTTTTCGGAGCGAAGACTTCATTGCCTCGGGTGACACCATAATTATTCGAAACCCGGTGGCATGCTGGATATAGTGGGCGGAGTCCAGCATGTTTGACGGAGGTCGACACCATGTAGTACCCTGAACTGTGATCGACTTTAAACCCTGCCTGTGACACTGACATGTTTGAAATTGTTCTCAAGTTTTGATATAATATAAGGAGAATAAATGAAATTTATTTATTTCTGGTAGTCATATGATCTCACGACAGGATGGCCTTAGATTGAAATATTAGGAAATTTTGCTACAAAAAAGAACAAAAACGATATAATCTATTTCCGGTGACAGGAGTGTAGACTTTCTTACTGTTCGCAGTTTACTCCAACGGCACGCACGAGGTCCACGTCCATTATGCAGCATGGCACCGGTTTTCGTATAATTATGACGTCACTTGTTTAAAACAAGCTTATTGATTTTAACATTATGAATTAGAAAAAGTAGTTTGTCGGCAACAATATGGACGTCTAACATATCAATGCGTATAAGCTTCAGATGTTACATGTCCTTGACTGAAGGCAATTTTGGTGATGAGTATGATTGATTTTACTGACAGCTGAATCCAGGTGACAGTTTAAAGGAAATTGATTATAGTTACATACAGCTATAGAGCAAGTAAGAGTTGCGCGTCGCTTCGGACATTTTTGACGAAACTATCGCTGTTTTTCTGCTGTTTCCAGAATACCTGACTTCCTGATAGCGCACTCTGCAGATGCGTTACCTGGTTGGTTGACCAAAATACTCATTGTTTCTGGCAACACACGTGTCACCCGCCAATATATATATATTTATTTTTTTTTTTTTTCACTCCTGTTGCCTTCGTCTCCTTGGATTCTTCGCTTGGCAATCAGCATTGAGACGGTAGAGGAAGGAAACAGGAGCCTGATGTCAGTGTAATGTGGCTGGATGCTGGGGTTTCGTGTCAGATGTCTTCGTAACGATGCTGAAGTGGCGGAAGCACTTTGGCGGCATTATGGACTCGCACTGCCACAAGAAGACACTTTGTATATACATTCTAACGACTCGTCGTCATATGACTGAAACATAGTTTCGTACATGATGTAAAAACCTAGGCATACTTATACATGTACTTAGTGTTCAGTACATTCGTATCTTGACATCTCAATGTAAGTTTTTTACGTAATCGACAGAACAAAGATGAAGGGAATAAAATTACATCATATAGAAGACCAGCTTAGAGAGTATAACTACACTGGAGACTCCAGGGTGATGGTTGGCAAATGGATCACACGTAGCCTTACCGGTGAAATCGCCAAATGTCACCATCTACCTGATGGCCTATAGGTGTTGTGATCAACTTACTGCTGGTCATTTTCTCGAAATTTTTTTTCATTATTGTAGAGGGCAGTCTGGATGCAAGCAAAAGAGACGAGTTGTTCGACCATATGTTCTGTAGTGCTACACTGAAGACGAATGGTCCGGCCAAACGCCTTGCAGTGCTACGTTGTTGACGAGAGGGCCGGCCAAACGCCTTGCAGTGCTACGTTGTCGACGAGAGGGCCGGCCAAATGCCTTGTACCGTTACACTGAAGAGAAGTGAATTGGCCAAAGGCCCTGCAGTAGCACACGGAAAATGAGTGGCTTGGTCAATTGTTCTGTAGTGCTACACTGAAACTACTGACCCGGCCAAATATCTCATAGTGCTTCATGGTAGACGAGTGGTTTGCCCAAATGCTCTGTAGTGCTACACTGAAGACGACCTGGCCAAATTTTGTATTGCACTACACTGAAGACAAGTACCTTGGTGCAATGATGTGTTCTACTATATGCAGTGAAGATGAGTGACGTGGCCGAATGCTTTATATAATGTTACACCCAAGACGAGTGATTTGGCTGTTTGGAGTGGATAAGCCATCCATAATCACCCGTCATCCGGTCTTGATTAATTTACGTCTTTAATCCGTATTTGCACGATGGGAGCATGGGTTTCACCAATTACAGTCACTGAAAAACCGAAAAATCCGCCTCTAATCCGGATTTGTGTGGACATGCGCGATGTATATCAGGCCATCGAACGTGAACGTCACATTACCCCCGCAATGGATGACATAATTGCTGAAGTTAACAGATCCACAGTGTTCTCCAAACTAGACCCCAAGATAGAGCTAGCACCATAATCCTATCACTTGACGACTTTCTCTACTCATGCGTGAGCTTATTTCGATATCAGCGACTTAATTTCGGTGTGTGTTTCGCTTCTGATGTATTTTAGAGCCTCATTCAGCCAGCCCTACAAAGACGGCTTCATTAATGCTAGTGACGACATTTTTCTACATGGTGTAGACACAGAAGAGCACAAAAATCGACTACGTGCCCTACTTGTTCGTTTGCGATAGCAAAACCTTACGCTCAACCCTGCAAAGTGTGAATTCGAGAACTCGCGCATCGAGTTTTACGGGTATGTGTTCTCCAAGGACTGTATCTCCCCAGATCCCACGAAAGTGGATACCATAGGTAACTCTGAACGTCCTCAATCGGTGGATGAAATGAAATTCAGAGAGCTATCTCGGAATGGTGCAGTATTGTTCACGATTTATTGCGATCTAGCTACTCTTTGAAATCCACTTGGCGATCTGACAAAGTAAAATGCTGATTTCCTATGGAGAAAACGAGAAGACCCAGCTGATCTAACTGCAGACAATGTGATGGCATATTTGGGCCCGTCCAAACCAATTGAACTAGTAGTCGACGCTAGTCCCGTTGGATTAGGCGCTGTAGTGACCCAGAAAGACGACCAATCTGGCTGTAAGATAACCTCGCACGCAAGTCGCGCGCTGACTGACGTTGAACAACGATATAGCCAAACTGAATAAGAAGCCCTGGCCTTGACATGGGGCATTCTCTACCACCACCTGTACCAGTACGAACATAAATTTACTGCTGTCACTGACCACAAGTCGCTGATTCCGCTATTCACAAAGCCAACGTCATGTCCACCGACCGGCATAGAACGCTGGATCTTGAAGCTGCAAGGCCACAGTTACGACCCGATATATCGGCCTGGTACCAGTAACCCTGCTGATTTCATAAGCAGACATCCACATATGTCAACCCAACCATCTAGTCGTGAAGAACAACTCGTCGAAGAAGACATCAACTTCATTAGCAGAAATTGTATTCCCAAAGCACTCACACTCGAAGAAATACAGACTACAACGAGCTCCGATCCAATTCTACAAACTTTAATGGAACTGATCAAAATGAATAGGTGGAAAACTGTCTACAAGTCAAATTCAAGACATCTACAGTCGTGTGCCGCAATTCACCAAGAACTCATTGTCAGCCATGGCAACAGTTTCGTTCTTCGCGGATCCCGCTTTGTCATTCCTTCCAGCCTACAACGCAGAGTGTGTGACGTTGCTGATCAAGGACATCAAGGTATCATGAAAAAAAGGACACTTTTACGACAAAGTTTAGTTCCCTGGAACTGATGCCCTTTTCTTGTCTGTCATGAACAACTGCCTTTTCTGCCAAGCGGCTACCCCAGAAAACTCTAGCCGTCGCCAACCTCTGAGTATGACCAGTCTCCGACCTTCAATGAATGATATTTCATAGATCAAGCTGATCCGATGACTTGATGATATTACTGAATATATTTTGTTTTCCATGTATTGTTCTGATCCAAATGATGCGAGGGATGTAATGCCCAAGTCCGATACCGCTTTTATAATTTACAATGTACTCCGCGTATTTTGTATTAAATGTACGCTTTCAGTAATCAACACGAATAACATGTATCCAGTGTAGAATCTGTCCAGGATCTGAACATAATAGATTAGTATCAATATCAGGTGATCCAGTTCAGCATAGTTAATACTCCTTTTTGTATTCATCTCTTTAGTTTGATATTAGACTTCTTTCGTGAAAATTTCAGCATCTTCGGTGAAGTAGTATTTAATCCGCAAGAGGTTCAAAAATGCGTATCGGACAGGTGGGGGTGTTTCTGCATGAGTCTGACCACATTATCAAGTGAAACATACATCTGTTTTCATGATGCTTTACCAATGGTGTGTGTGAAACGGTGCCTGTGAAATATCAAAATCTTAATTAGGCTACGATTTAAAACCCTTGAATAACTGCGAATTTCAAACTGTTATCGGTTTTGTTTTTATTTTGTGGAGATTTTTTTGCTACCCTGTACTAAATATACAGAAATTCAGCTAGGTTGGATTCCAGTGTGTTCTTATTACATGGCTATAATATAAAAAAAACATAGATTTTGTATGGTACGTGCATGGACCTATTTCCATTTGGTTTGAGTTTGTTTCCTGTTGAGTTATTATTACATGAATATTATCAACAGCACAGATTTGGTACGGTCAGTGAATCTATTTTCCACTTGTTTTGAGTTGGTTTTGGATGCGTTATTGTTATATGGATATGACTCAAGGTATAGATTTTGTATGTTACGTAGACTTGTTTCGCAATGTGGGGTTGCATGGTTTCAGATACCTTATTGTTACATGATGATAGTTGTATAGGACTTGTTTCCCCTGCGTGGTGGTTAGGTTCACATGTATATATAGATAAGAAACACGCTGTTTATCTCATTATAAGTTTGTTACAAATATATAAATTCAGGTCAGTCGAAATATCTTTGAAACTAAGCGCCTGGACAGACAAAGAAAAAATATTCTGTTATTGAATGCAATTCTATTCAGTCCGCATGTATCTTCAACCAGACAAGCTAGAGAAGAGCACTGGGTACTTTTCTAAATCAGTCCGTATCACGAAATACACCAGAGTTGCACAGACTCAACTTTACAAAGCA
Source organism: Acanthopleura granulata (assembly GCA_016165875.1). Lineage (NCBI taxonomy): Eukaryota > Metazoa > Mollusca > Polyplacophora > Chitonida > Chitonidae > Acanthopleura > Acanthopleura granulata. Next base: position 22,932,273 of record JABBOT010000001.1, read on the forward strand.
GGCTTTTGTGCCCGTGCTACGAGGTACTTCATAATATGATCAAATTTCGCTCCAGGAGCTAGACCTATATACGGTGGTTATACTGCTCGGTGAGCATAGAAGGTCATGTATACCTTTATAGGGTAGACTGGTGATCCAGGAAGTTTGTAGGTCTATGCTAAATACTTGGGGCCCAAACAGCAAATTTGTACTTTATAGACTATATTTATTGTGACCTTTCCTCGCGAAGAATCTTGGTTATCAGTCATTTTTAATTCGACTATGCAACTGATGTCGGTAAGTCAGATATATAACGGTATACTATTTCATCTGTTTTCTCCGTTGGGGTCGAGGGGAGTGGGGACAGGGGGATAAGCGGGGCGTGTGCAGAATCCTGCGCTGTCAGGGCGTCCATGGGCATTATAACACAGGCTAAGGCCATATGCAGGCATTTGCTCAGTTATTAATACTGTAATGCTTGTGTCATTGCATCGCTTTTCGCTTCATGTCCCTTTTCACGTGAAGCTGTTCCGGCCTTTTAAGATTTCTAGATTTTCGTACACTTATTTTTCTGAATTTTTCTCTCAATTTAATCACGCCAATTTACGTGGCGCTATGACCTAGACGATGTCTTTTACGAAAAACAGTTTCGGGTAACAGGATTTTACGAAGTTTTGTGTAAGTGATCCCTGGCTTGAAATCCACGATCGAGAAACTGGTTAGTGTCTGAAAGCCTACATCCGCTATGAAATAGTTATGTTTGTTACCCTGCCAGTGGCTCAACGTGGCAAGGTTGTGAGGCCTATATAAATGCCACTCGGTGGGCTGGAATTCCAGCCTATACCTAATTTCTGCCTATATACTGACATGCACTGACATGAATAGTTTACGTCATTTACGAGGTATTTCATGATTATTAGATGGTAAATAAAGATATAGGAAAGCATCAAGATAACAAGCTGGCTATCTTCACTCGTAGTTATCAACAAAGACAATGAATACAGAAAAGACTTTAAATGGCACATGACACATAACATGTACACGGCGAAAATATATAGCCTGACGTTATATTCTTACCATTTGTTAGAATGGGTAGAATTTTATTTTATAAAGTTGGCCATAGGCTCTTGCTAAGGTAAAAAGGTGCAGGTTTTTAAGACACGGATATATGATCTCATCAGGTTCCTTCTGAATTAGATAGGGATTCTTGTTATCGGTGGTATTGAGCTTTTTGTTAAGGTGTGTACAGATCCAGGGCTTATGCTTGGCGAATTCTGTGTCAGCGTGTACATGTCTATTACACATGTACCGTTGAAACCGTGCACCGTTACGGCTGACAAATTCCACATACCTCTACATTGTTGCATTCTCTTCGGTGTCTGTTAATGACTGGTCTGTTCTCCATGGATCAGTATATAGTCTCGACTTAGTTACACTGGGTGACTGGAAAATGGGTGCAGATGATTAAGACGGTTTGTTTGCTGACTTAAATCGTGACTTTCACAGAGGACAGTACGTGAAATGTAGATATTATTAGGTGGAACAGGCACAGTAAGTAAATCTAATTAACACACGTGAGACGGGTAGATATATGGCAAGAACTTTTTTGAAAAGATCGAAAGTGTCATTTTATTTTTAAATTTAGTAAATTTAGATTTCACAAAAGTATCAGAATCTAAGAGTAGTAGGAAAAGATTGATAATGTTATCAGTCGTAAGAGAATTAGTAAATATATGACTTTACGATTTTATCATTTTCTCTTGACCTACAGCTGTGTATAATGCGTAATGACAAGTAATGTGAGAAAGAAGTAGCCACACAGTGAATGTGCATAGCCATAACCATGGCCACCATGCCTCCACGCCATCCGCACATGGTTGGTAAGTCATACCACAATTAATTTAAAATATTTGTCCATTCTACAGTACAGCGTTGTCATTTCATTTTTGTCATAAAAATCAGAATATTAGCTCAGTAATCGGGATTATGGGCTGCTCAGTGCGTTCATTTCATTTGGCACTGCCTAAGACAAACCAGAATGTTTGACCAATAATCGACATGATGGTATAGTGTGTTTGCTTAGTTTGGCAGGAGACCGGGGTTCAAATCCATGTCTGGTAATAGAGCGAACATAAGTTAGCAGTACATGTTCCCCGCTGGTTATAGCTTTCCGGTTTGTAAGTATACAGAATGCTTGTCTGTGTCATCAGACACAGTGATTGAGTAAACAGTCAAGTTCCAGAAAATAACAAAAGTAATTAAAAAGTAAAATTATAAGAACCTTGTATATTTTAGCAGTAACATTGCGGTGATAACCTATCACTTTTAACAGAGTAATTTACAAAGTAATTTTACTTTATTTCTTGCTAACCTGGATGTCTAACACGGTAACCTTCATTGTTATAAGAGGAATGATGTTAAAAACGAGGCTAACACTCGTTAACAACGCAGGTGAATCGGGTTTCAACACATTTATACACTTCACAAATTAATACGGATCCAAGAACCGTTGGCGTCCAAGTGGTTAGAGTAGCTTTGCTCGAGATCACTATTTAATATATCCTAACTAATGAACTCGAAGCCAGGTGTTCAATCCTAGTTTTGGGCTTGGATTTTTATGGCTGTAGGTCATAAAGTTTGTCAGGTATACTTGGATAGGTTAAGGTTATACGTCACAAAATGTCTTGATATGGTTGACCCATTTTGAACATGCCTAACTGTGCGGGTTCAGACTACACCTTGCACAAGGAAATAGCAGATTCGCACGTTCTCTCTTTTCGTGAGTTTTTGATGACAAAGGGCTAGCCGTCATTGATAGTTCTGAGTAGGGCGTTAAACAAGAAGCAAATAAATCAATTCATTGTTGCATGTAAGCAAGTAAGCAATATACTGGCCAAGCCAGAAAGCCTATAATGCGGCGTCATTGTTTGTTAGATCTTTAAAGTGTTTATGTTTATAAAGGTGCTCGCGATATTGTGCAATATCCGGAGGCGGTTACCGGATGGCTGAGAAGAAGGGGTAAATTGGAGCGACACTTGGCCCCAGTGGTCCTTAAACTTCTGAAATTAAAATGCAAGTCTTACATTCCTTCTGCTTCCCAATTTTTTTGAATTTGCTAATTTGTACCTGTCAGCATAAAGTGTCTTAAAATAAACATTGCCACAGGTCATTGAACCTTTGTGAAGTTCATGCAGTTTGAAAGCTTTGTGATTTTACTGTGACAGTCTCTGTGTGGACAAGTAAATTGTTCTTTGTTCTCTAAAAATGGCCAATCCCTGAATTTTTGGCCGCAGAGTTACAAACGGTTCACAGAACCAAGCACTATACTGGCAGCATCTATGTTCTCAGATTTTTACTTTATAGCATTTTATAATGTGGCAAAACTTATGAAGAGTATTTTAGATGTTCCTAGTTGTTCATGAGCATTAATAGTTTATAGCATTTTATAATGTGGCAAAACTTATGAAGAGTATTTTAGATGTTCCTAGTTGTTCATGAGCATTAATAGTTTATAGCATTTTATAATGTGGCAAAACTTATGAAGAGTATTTTAGATGTTCTTAGTTGTTCATGAGCATTAATAGTTTTAAGAATCCTGTTTTCTAGGGAGGCATAGGTTCGTTGTGATGGTCGATGGATTTCTGTACCTGTTTAAAGACGAGTCTTCGTCAACACCAACACATGCCTCATGTCTGACTGAGTATTATGCGTAAGCCTTTGATTATATTTTTATATAGTTCTGTATGAGTGGTTTTAAAATATAGCTTCTTTGTCTTTCTTTCCTCTCCGTGCGTTAAATGATTTAGTAACCTGTTTATACAAGGAGCCGGTCTTTTACAGTGGCTTAATACATGACGTCACTACCTCGCATGCTTATTGTCTGCTTTTCACAATGAACATCTGAGGACCTATTCAATAGCGCACATGCCATACAGGAAAAGAGTGACTTTCGTTTATACAATGGCTCGGCTGACAAAGAACAAGATGGGCGTAAGAAGGAATTTTGGCCGATTCTTGAAACGGTGTGTGTCAGACTGAACGCAGTCGACATGTCTGTCACAAATGTCAATCACCAGTAAACCGTAAACCCCAAACTGGCTCATCATCGTGTTATTTTGTGAGAAGTCGATTTTACTGGTGTCACTGCCTTAGTTACTGGTATATGCAGCACATCTTCATGCCGGTTATGCATTCCGCAATGCTCATTCCAGGTTTATTTGCATGTACATATTGAAATATTATACACATGAGGCATGTGATTTTTCACGAGCGGTAATTCATAATTTTTAGATGGTCTTGTATTGTGTCAAAATTATGCTTTCAAGACGAAAACTAATTGACACAGAAATGCCAAATGTGGACACGAACTCACGACCTTCCTTTGTGATGTTAAAGTTGTTGTTTAGGCTACGAAGAAAGATGTGCTCCAAAAAGATCTTTCGCAAAAAGGTTGTAAAACATTATGATCCAAGTTCCTTGCAGATTTGTTCTAGGCCACAATTTCCTTCATCCCTCTCTTCATTCAATTTCAAGAAGTGCAATAATTTGAGCCAAATGAACACTGAGGCCTTTTCAGTTGACTATAACATCTATGGCGATACTAAAATTAATAGTTGATTTCAAAGACATATGAACTCATATAATTTTAAATTGTAAAACTTTAAAAAAAATGTAAAGAAGTTACTTTGGACCATTTCATCAACTATGGGCCGATCTGGCCATCAGCTATGAGCTATCTTAATTCTTGCTTCAAATGCTGCCTCATTTTAGATTTATCATTATTTTGTAGCATATGACTACATTACCAGTTACAAATAATGAATCTGTAACGGAAAGCCCAACGTGATTGTAGACCAATCAATGCGCTTTCCGAAGTTCAGTCTCGATTATATACTTTTTCCCACATTTATTTCCCCTTTGTTTGTTCTTCTTGTCGATAATTTACGTAGGGTTAGGCGGGGCATGCATGACCCAGAGGTGTCCATGGTACCGTGGTGTTTTAAGCTGGAGCCCGTGTCATCTAATAAGACACACTACTTCGCCTGTACTTCTCAAAAAGACATGGAGGTATGTAAATTATTCTTTCGGAACTGTAGGTGACTGGCAGTCTGCCGTAGATTAGCGCATTTTTCCTTAGCTGTCACGTCCCGGGTTCCATTCTTGTTCCCGCTCTGGCCCTTTCGTTGGTTTCATTCAGAAAACTTGTCAGGTGCCGGCCACGCCATCCTCCTGCTCTTCCAGACTGCTACTTCCATAAACCAGAACGTCCTCATAAATGAAACGAAATATTGTTGAAGTTTGGCATTAAGCAACAATCAAATGAACAAACATGTAAAATATTGCTTGAGTACGACGTAAAGATATAAACAGTTCTATGTATAATGAAAAAGTGTATATCTCGAGAAAATCGGCATACAAGTTGTGCGCACTCATTTGTTTTTCTTTAGATGTATACTCGGTCTGACATAATGGACCATTGTTGTTTTTCAGAAGTGGATGGGAAGGTTCAAACGGCAGATGTTGAAGGCTCACAACATGCCAGTAGACAGGTATGACCAAACACGAATAATTAGATACATGTAATTGTCAGTACATTCAGACCGATATAGAATTCCTGTTCAGAGGAATGGAAGGGGGGCGGGTAGTGGCCGAGTGGTTGTAAGACGCTCGAGTTGCAATCACTATAGGGCAGACAAAGTGCACCAGAGTTCAATCCTGCTCTTTGACAAGGAATTTGTGGATTTCCTCTACTCTCACCGTTCGTGGGGCCTCTGTTACAATAAGCCGTCGAATATGTTCCAAATAGGTTCAAATAATTCTTGATATTGTATTAAACATCAATCAAGTATATGGATATATAAGTAGAAGTGCAGATTGCGGTGTAGATACGACAGGGGGCTGTAATGTGCAATAGCAAATAATCAACACACATATAGAAACAACCCAAGGGTAGCATGCAATGAATCAGCTGGGATTGTTGAATTAAAGAGACCAGGTCGCCCAAAATTTGGATTTTATTTTTGTGACGTCTTAACGAAATTTTGAAGTTCGTTCATAAACTAAATCATTCACGTTCAAATGAAAAACTTTTATTGAGCATGGAGCTTGTACGAGCCCGGGCAAGTTTTGTGGTTATTCGAACTGAACACAAAGAGGGCGGGACATGTTCGACCTTCAACAACAGCATTTGCACCCACCTATCAAGCAGTGTAGTCTTTCGACAAACGACCACCAGTTACAACTCTAAATTTTCTTGTCAATCTGTTGAGCTCTGTTTTATGATTGTTTTTGGCTGATCCTGTTACGATCGAGCCGTAAGTCCTTCTCTTACGCATATTACCAGCTACGTTTGTTTACATATGAAGTTTACCAAGCGTATTTGCGCATACCCAAGTTCCACTGAATTGACAGCCCCTCATTTAAATATTCTGGCAGACTTTTCAGTTTTCAGTTTTCAGTTTTTTGTTGTCTTTAAACATTCACTTAACGTACAATACTCCGTGTGAGATTAACGAAAAGCTTGTAAATTTTACTTTCTGAGAAAAATACCTAATACCCATGTCATTTGTAATAATGTTAAAATACGTAATATTTGGGCGACCATGTCCCTTTAAGGTTTAGACGGTTATGGAAAGGAGTAGCTTATCACGGGAAAACCGAAAGCAAAATGGCCTAACAGCATGCACTGACCCATTTCACTCTATCAACTGTAAGTGTGGCCATGTGAGGGTCGGTGAGACAGATAACGTACGGTGCTACCGTGACTGGAATACATAGCTTGAGCATATGTATACCAGTAGGAAAGATTACAGAACAAATAATTACCGAAATAGAGAAGTAATATACACACCAAAAAATGGACGCATCCCAAAAACTACGTTTAGAAATTGACTAACATCTGACATGTAAACACTTTTACATATTTTACTATTTTACAAGACATGTCTATTCGAATATACAATTACTTTTTGAAGATATCTACCATATTATTTACCATGTATTAAACATGTCCCACGTTTACAATGATAAACACATTCTCTTTAATTTGTCTCTTTCATAGGAATTACCAACAAATCAGGATGCGTTTATTGTAAGTGTAACAAAACCGTGTTATAAATGTGTGCCATTTATAAGATAAAATTTTATTTTTAGTCTGTATAAAATTAGTAAATAGATATAAATTATATGTTAATGGTATGTCGATGGTGTTACAGCTTCGACTCTGAAGATTATGCATTCTTAGAAACTCCAGTCATGCCGGGACCGTCAGAGAAGACGAGGACAACACGTAAGTTATTGCCACACCATTCATGCTGATACCATGGAGACCAATACTCACTCCGTGTTGCTGTTAAGCAAGAGTCTTATATTGTTTGTCGATTACAGGTAGAATAGGACTCTTTTGAAAGCCTGGACCATGTGGTTTCCTTTGATTGCTTGTCAAGCCTGTAATATGGTCTTTTACAGTCACATGTATAAACCTAACTATTCTGAAAGGCTGGGATATGTGATTGCCACTGATATCTTGTCAAGCCTATAATATGGTCTTTTACAGTCACATGTATAAACCGAGCTATTCTAAAAGGTGGGACTATGTGGTTGCCCACCTAGCATTTGACATGTATATCGCATGTGCTTTTTCACACCTATTTAAAAGAAGTATGAAATGTATCAAATGCATGTAACACATCACATCAGGAATATGATGACCTCGTTCGTTCTCGATTTTATCCCCGTGTACTAATTAATTATTATCAAAACTAATGTGAGATGTTCTAATTGATTGCACAAAACATTCGTTTGGTCTTCATTTGTGTTGCTATCATATGTGTATTTGGGGGCCTCCGTGGTTCAGTCGGTTAGCTCGCTATCGCAGCACAATGACCCAGGTACCTTCCACCAATGCGGTCACTGAGTTCAAGCCCAGCTCATGCTGACTTTCTCTCCGGCAGTCTGTGGGAAGATCTGTCTGCAACCTGCGGATGGTCGTGGGTTTCCGCCGGGCTTTGCCCGGTTTTCTTCCACCATAATGCTGGCCGCCGTTTTATAAGTGAAATATTCTTGAGTACGACGTACAACACCAATCAAATAAATTAGATAAATAAATAAATCTTTTATGTATTGGTAAAGATTAACCTTTCACATTATAGCATCCCGGGGCCCCTCATTTCAGCCCGGCGACTGCAGTGACACAGACAGTATGGATGAAGAATACTTTGAAATTGACCCGGGGAACATGGAGAGTGGGGGAGCCAGGAGTATGCCTTTGCCGGGTGAGAACATATTTAATTTCATGTTGTTCTTCAAAGAAAAGGCAACAAAAAATACAACTGAAGTTATTTCAGAAGAGAGGTCCATAAGGACCTAAACAGGCATAGACATTTTTATGACGTGCTTGGCAACTCGAGGCAATGATATACGCCGTTTTAGAGAAACCGGACAGTAAACGGGTGACGTCACAGTGGAAACGGATGTCTTGTCGGGTGGTAGAAATATCTCGCCCTTGATCGGTTGAAAAATTGAGAGCATGGCAGGCCGTTCGACTTTCTCTGCCTCTGCGTTTTTGTTTACTTTGAACTGCGATATCTCGGTGATCCTACATCACAAAAATAAAAAGTGAAGCTTTTATTTAATTTAAAATGGGATTCTTTATTGATACCAGCATATATATATATATATATATATACGTTTGGTCTAGTGTTGTCTTTCTTTTTAAGCTTGAGCTAATCGTTTAAAATCTCTTGTGTGCCATTTAAATCAGGTTGTCTAGACAGATCACCTTCCGCTCGGCTGCGCATTTGTCTATTCCTTGTACTGTAACTATGATACTATTACTGTTAAACTGTTACAAATAACTGTTACCTTACACCAGTAAGCTATATGTATGTGAGTGAGTAATGCTGCTGCAAGTTAACCATTTTTATGATGTGCTACACAACCTCATATTCATAACTTCATTGTATATATACACGTGTTATTAATGAGGTCCTCTTGGCTGAGGGGGGAGGGCACTAGCGCGACGTAATGACCTAGGTGCCTCTTACCAATGTTGTCGCTGTGAGCTTTTCATGCTGGCTTCCTCTCCGGCCGTACGTGGGCACGCCTTCCAGCAACCTGCGGATGGTCGTGGGTTTTCCCCCGGGGCCTGCCCGGTTTCCTCCTACTATAAAGCTGGCCGCCGTCGTATAAGTGAAATATTCTTGATATTTTCTCTACGGTATAAAAACACCAATCAAATAAATGAATAAATCACATGTTATTATTTATTTATTCATGTGGTAGGTGTTTTACGCCGAAATATTTCACTTATACGACGGCGGCCAGATTTGTGGAGGGAGGAAACCCACGACCACCCGCAGGTTGCCGACCTTCCCACGTACGACCGGGAAGTAGCCATCATGCGTTGCGCTTGAACTCACGGCGATCGTATTGGTGAGAGTCACCTGGGTCATGACGCTGCACCAGCCCTAACCGCCTCGGCCACGAAGGCCTCCTAGATTTGACATTAAAATACGTGTCTATAGCTAGCCAAATCATCACTTGGCCCTTCCCACTACGCCCTGGGAAGATCCCATTGAACAGTAATGGCGCAAACTCGGCCACCTACCGTCCGGCTTTCACCCGACCAGTTCGGCTCTGCTTCTGTCTTCCATTTTTCTCATTAGATTGAATGCTTTGCATCCGCTACAATTTCCGCCCCCGAGAGGTTAAAGCAAGGAAACAGGACTATTGGTCCGGTGTCAGTATAATGTGGCTGGGTGGGGTGTCACACCTGATGTCTTCGGCATGATGTTCAAGTGGAGGCAGCCACTTTTTGGCGGCATGGATTCGCCCTGCCACAACAAGACACACTATAGTACGACGTTAAACCCCAAACACTCACTTACACACCGTTGACAGCTGACCTTTAAAATTATTTTAATAAAAACAACAAGCATTGAACAAAAGCAGGTGGAGGTAATTCAAGCTTATCTGATGAAGTACACGAAGGATTGTAGAATTGTTTTTCTCTTTAGATAACAATGCAGCTGGTGGCAGTCATGTACTTTCGTCCGAAACGAACGATTAACAGCTTTTACATCATATCAAAGCTCCAGATGCTGGTAGTTGATTATGCTTGACAACGGTACTAGTATCTATACCGAAACGTCGCTTCAAAATAAACAGAAGTTGTCATCCATATAACCTCGTTATGTTATCCAACTCAACTTCTAAATGCCTGGTAAAGATGTTGTACATCATGTTTTGCGGAATATCATGCGACCGTGCATTTACCAATGGAAACCAAGAATCATCATGTAAAGTATAATACTTATAATTTACATTTGTTCAGTCTGATTGATTTGGATTCAGTCAGCGTATAGACGCCAGCCAAGTAACGAGACATGCCATTGGGAACAGACTGATAACGTAGATGTTGTCAATGTCATATAGGACGCGCGTGATTAGTTGTCACCAGATTTTGATTCACGAAAAACCTTTTCATCTTACCATGCGCACCTGCACAAGATCTCCCAAGCCAGTTATACATGGTGAATACCAATATGCACGTTATGACACTTACAATTTCGAATTGTACATGACATTTTATTATCAGAATACTGGAAGTTGCTAGATCTCAAACAAACGTGCGTAATACTCCTATCAAATATAGTTGTCTTCTAAAAGGGCTCAACTATTTAAAACTGTTGTGTACATTGAAATATCCGTTTGCCAATCACATTTATGTTCTTGTTGTATAACATCAGAGATCCCCAAATCCAACCCCGATCTTCACCAAAAAAATCCCCCCAAACAAAAGAATCGCAGTCAGACGAATGGGCCCGGCGCCAGATCTCCAGCCAGCCCTAAGCCCCATGCCGTGAAAGAGGCAAGAGAGGTAAGTCATCTTCTCGTTAATATAACTGTAACATTTTCATCCAATGTAGAAAGTTGTAAAATGTTACCCCAAAAGATTTCATTTCATTTTATTTCATTTCTCTTCCACATGTAACAGAAAGTGTTTTAGAAATAAAACACATCCCATTTTGTCTATACGTCAGAGAGTCATTATTATAATGACGGGGTAGGATATTCATATACCTGTACAGCGTGTAAAGCGTGTTTTATGTAAGTTTTGTGAATGTTCTCCCACATACTTATACTTTAACACTTACCTTGCTATAAATTGGTCGTCCAATTTGAGTTGTTTCTCTATTGCAGGAGTGTTTGGGGCACTTTTTGTTTGATAGCAGTGACAAAAATGCGGCTGCGAGGTTGGTATATGGATAGATCGCCATATTGCCTTCCTACATGTCCTTTGTAAAAACTGCCAAATCTTATCGCTGATTAAATAGCGGGTAATCAACAGTGGCTTTTAGTTGTATTTTAGATATATTAGACCGTCCGCGGGGGAAAGGGGGCGGGGCCTCATTTGGTCCGCTGAACCTTGAAAAGTTCCACCTGAGGGCCAGAAATATTTCTTTCTGAAGGTCTTCTTTATCCAATGTTACAACGTCATATAAATAGACTCACGTTATTAAATACATTTTATTTGTTATTATATATGGACAAAACGATACAAAGAGTCTACTGCATATTTTTTTTCTCACGGCTTTACATCATTCGTTTATTTCCTGGTTATCGCCTAGAAACTTATCTTCGACGATCTGAAAGGCCAGAGCTTCTGGCTAAGATATAGATTTCGCCGTCTTAACCACCACCCCCCCCCCCCCAAGTTAAACGAGGTTCCTTTTTAAAAAGACCAACATGCACAGCTTCTTGTGGCTTTTTACGTCAAAATGTTAGCAATGCAGCTTTTTTTCAGTTTTCAACTTTGGGCAACAGGAATTTTGGGCATTGGGTGCAACTTGAAGCGATTCCACGAGAACATCCAATGAGGCATTGGTTTAAGGTCGGGGTAGACGTTCCATGCGACTACATGGAAGCATAATGGAGTATTTGGCGATAAGTAGCAACTGCATGGGAGCAACTGAAAGCATTTGAATTGGGGTATGCAGGTGCTGGTTTTAGTCTATCTAAAGATCACCGATAGGCTTGACTGCTGACTTAGCGAATGCTTGGAGATGATCATGGTCTACTTTCCTGCCACTCGAGGCACAGACCTATCCATGCAGTTCCGTCGACCAGTTGTAACATTTTGTTTTGTCAAACCTTTCAACATAACCGTTATACGTCTAGGTCGCCTTAATCGAATTGGATCCACTTGTTCAGGATCGCAAATCGACCCATATGCCCGGCTTTAGACTTAGTTTTCACAAAAAAACTAGAAGTAAGAAAGTATTTAAAGTCACATTAACAATTTTAATATTTTTCATTTTCTGTCAATCAACATGGCCCTTTATGGAGGTTGTAAAATGACTGAAAAGTGATATACAGCAATCAAAGGTCGCGGAGCTTCCAAGGCAGTCGAGACCTTTGGACCCTGACCAAAAGTGCCTGGATAGATTTTTATTCTCGAAGCGTTGAATTTTAGCTCGTTAAAGCGTTTATTCGGCGCGTCATTTAACGGCTTAGTACTCCTCTGTCTATCTTATCTATGATCCAAGAACTCATCTATGCAGTTTAGGATCGCGGAGTTTCCGAAGTCAATGCGGCCCCTTGGCCCTAGTCTAACGTGCTGGGATAGAGTTTTATACTCGGAGCCTACACTTGTAATATTTTAAAGTTTATTCGTCACGTCATTTTATGACTCTGTACTCTTCAAATCCAAACTCTTAGGGACCCAAAATGATTGAGAATTCATCTACGGTATCTAAAGAGGGTGGACTTCCGCGGGCCTGGGTGGCCCCTGGACCCTCACCTAAAGGGCTAAGATAGTTGATGATGATTGTTGGTACGGCGATTACGCAATGTGTGAACATCCAGTACACATCCTTTATGCATGTTTTGAGACAGAAAAATATAACGGTTAATAGAAATTACAAAATCTCAATAGCATCGACACGTCGCGTGAAAATTGGCCTCAAGGGTAAAATTTATGGTTCCATTTTTTCCCGAAATGATCCCCCTCCCCCGCCCACAGGTTAAAATCCTGCGCACGGGCTTGTATATATAGGTGTAAAATAACACTGCAGAATGTATAATGTATCATCAGCCTGTAATGTCTGTGTGGCAGTATTATCCAATCAATTATTGCCCCAACATTTTGCAAATCGGAGACAAGCCTTGCACGAATCCTTACACATATGCGGAGCGTATCAACTAACTGTGAAAATCTCTGGCATATGCATTATGAAGCGCCAGCAGACAGCGATTCACGACGTCTTACCACTCTTCAAATCCTAAAACGCATTTAAGGATGGAAAACATTTTGCTATAGGGTTATACTTAAGCCAGTTCATGTCTTGGTGTATGCACGCGCTTGTGACACGTGACCGCCACTGACAACGGAAAATTAGACATAAACAAACCCGTTGCGAGGGTGATGTACATAGACATAGCATGTGCGCTTGACGTAACTTAACCTGAAATAAAGTCACGAAGGCGCTTGTTATATCCTTTCCACGGAGTAAAGTTACGTAGTTATTTTAACTTTAGGGTATTTAATAGATAACACAAGTGAAATACTAGTAATTAATTTCTTGGAGCTTTTGGCTCGTTATGGAATAAGTTTGTTAGGCCTACAATCTATACCGAAATGGCCCGTATACCGGCCATTTAACATTTATGATATCTATTTTAGGAAAAATAATGTATCCATAAAAGATGATATCTATAGAGAAGACCTATATAAGTGTAAAAATACTACAATGCATATACATGTAGTCACACACCCCTTTTTTATTTTCTTCTAAATATCCATATATTGTGTTTCTACATTTTTGGCTTTCTATATATGCACGCATGTGTCGGGTGAGAAAATTGTTGATTTAGAAGACCTATATATACATATGTATATATTATACACATGCATACAGAGGCCTCACGTAAGACAAAGGGAACGCTGGGGTTTACATTCAGTGCAGTGCTGATTATTTGTTTGAATAAATATCTAAATATTTGTCAATTAATCTTTCAGTTCTGAAGGCTTTTTTAGGCACTGTATAAAACGTCTGAGAACAAATTTGCACACCTACAATGCATGTATATCAGAGGTAGTGAAATTGTGTATCACCGACACACACGTCATTGTGGATGTATTGCACAAATTATACAAACTGTGTACTGCTGGTACACAAAATTTATGTGGATGTACTTTTTACACAATAATATGTACCACTCGCACACCGTGCTTCAGAGAGAGGCGACCAAGTATTTCGCTAAAAACTGAAAAGTTTTGTGAATTAAAATATGGAATAAAAAAATACTAATTAATCAAATTAGTGAGGTTAAATAAAGATGAAAATATTTGTGCTATAATTATTAGATGAATCATTCGTACGTCTATATATATTAGATACGCCTATATATATATGTATATACAGCTTCTTACGGATGTTTAAAGAGACCTTTAAAATGCAATGGGCCTTTATTTACTGCAGGGGACAGGCCGTAAAAAGTAGTTATCTATTCCTTTACATAAGCTAAGTAAAGCAAAACGCATGCCGCATTGCAAAAATGGTCTGATTTATCGATTGTACAACATCTGCTTATATGCCACAACACAGGCCACGTGGGTTTGTTTATGTAGAACTTTCGTGAAGGCTTTCCATGATTCCTTGAGCCATCTGAAGACATGAACTGGCTTATTGCATAGACTGTGTGATCTCGCATTTCAGTGTCCTGGAGAAAGCCAGAAAACCCGGTATCTTTTTGGTTAGACGATCCCGCAAGTCTGTGAATCAACAGGTTTGTTCACCATCACTCACCCGAATTTCTCATTCAGATATTTCATTGAAGTGTCGATTGCAAATTTGAAAAGTGGTGTTTTTCGGAAAAACAATCTACAGTCAATATCCAGGGTGAAATCTTGAATTTTTTTACGAATTTTCTTCTTATGAATATGTGATATGACGCATGCCTGTTGCGCCATTATTTTTAACTTAGTGTTAAAGTCGTTAAAGATCCTTATCATCATACGTATTTTGCACAGATATGTTACAAGTTCGTTAATTGGTAGTGTTGTATTAGATCATTGATCATTAGATCATTCAACTGCTGTTTAATCTAGAAATTTTACTATATTTGCAGTGAATCTGTACAGTAAATGTTCCATTGTTTTTGCCGTTGAAAACTCCATCACTGCACTCAATGAAGTACACATCTGTATTTACAGGTCCTTGCAGTGAACACAGCTGACGGCGTGAAAGAATATCAGATATTCAATGTAGTAAGTTTGTTTCTTTACATATTTACTCATGTATGCGAACGGATAATTAAGAATTTTAAAATCAAGCTAATTTATTACTAGAGGAATTATATCACAGTTACGTGTATGTGGAAGACTGTGGCAGTTGATTAAGCGCTAATGTAATTAGATGTCTAGAGATGTCCATCTTTGGGAACAAGATCATCATGTACATGGTAGCATAGCGGTAAAAGAACTTTTTTTTAAATGTCTTCTCAGATTGGTATACAATTTATGCTGTTATGACCTGCGTTTTGTATTTCCTTCCGTGTAACTGGAAAATTTACAAATTGCAGGACAAAAAGAAGTCGTTGGACAAGGCTGTCAAGTTTGAAACAGTGGAACAGTTGGTACAGTTCTACAAGTCGAACTATTTACCCACTCAACCCATGACACTTAGTCGCAGTTACAGGTCACTAAACCTCAGTGCCGACTGACCCCATCGTTGTCACCACAGCTAGCTCCCAGTCCAACGATCGATGAACAGGCTCTGTGGCAAGTGTCCTGTTTTCGGTCTTCTACACGTTCTTGAGAATTTCCAATTATATACTAACAATATGTATAACAAATATATTATATAATATTTTCGAGGATTTAACATTCCAGCAAAAAAAGAGATATCCACAGGTGAAATGCGACAAGGGATTTTAGTCTATAAACAATGGAAACCATGTGCTTAGCTGACAATGGTGTCAGCTAAGTCACCATTCAAATACAGAATCAAAATTAAAATCTTGAATTCGTACACAAACTGTATACATATACAAATTTGTACCCTTGTTTGCTGGCTGTCTCTAACATTATAATGAAATAGCTGATGTGGAATGAAACAGCCATTTACTGTTACTAATTAAACATCATCATTGTCAAATGCATCGTGTTAACAGAGTGAATATAAATTAAGTGATGGTGTCTGATGAGTGTGACAAGATATAACTCATATAATCGTCTAATACACAGTCCCTCGTAGCATTAGATTCTGTCCGGCCTTTCCTGGTGATTTTAGCTGTGATGAACAGATAATGGGATAATGGCCGGCGTTGTTGTTGTGGTTGTTGCCTAATGTTGGACACGGCGTTCTTAGCTTCCTCTGGATCGTGGGCTGCATTTTTATATTGCGCATGAGTCGCATATAGCTCATTTTTCATTTATCAGTTTTTATTATTATTATTTTTCCTTACATCAAATATAACTTCGGCGAAACAATACTTTGAAGACCCGCTTGTTGCATTTAGTTAATGTGCTACAAGGCAGCTGGAGATTTTTAGAGTCTTCAACAGTGCTCTCCCTTTATCCACGCCGCACATTATGATCATTATATGAACTGTATGCTGAGCAAATCCATTGTTCCATTAAACTTCGCAAGGTCCAAAGCGGAAATGTATTATAATTCAACATTCACCATGTGTCATTGTTGTTTATTTGACAGAAAGTAGCCTTCTGGGCGACTCACATGACAATAATTTAGCAATATCATTGATTTTGACTGATTTCTTTATTTGATTGGTGTTTTGCGCCATACTCAACAATATTTCACATATATATACGACGGCGGCCAGCATTATGGTGGGAGAAAATCGGACAGGGCCGGAGAAAGCCCACGACCATCCCCAGGTTGCTGACCGACCTTATCATGTCCGACTGGAGAAGAAGCCAAAGTTAGCTGGGCTTGAACTCAAAGCGATCATATTGGGGCGATTACTCCTCAACATGCTCAGTTCCTCCGCCAGGGGGCCCCCCCCCCCCCCCATTGACTTTGCAGTGGAAGTTACACTTGTGAATTTGTTTATATGTAGCGACGCTTTGAAGACATCCATCTACAATAGGGGAGTTTCGAGTTCGAACCCTTTTATCGGAAAAAAATCCCACAGTACCACGTGACATGTCAAAACTGTTAGGCAACTTTTTCTGGTGACATTTACTATAACGTGGGCATCTAAAAAAAAGTCTCACAAAAGTTATTTAGGATGGTGAAAATTGAGGAAATGGAGGTTTGTATACATAAGAATTTCATGAACGGAAGGAGTCATTTGTACTTCCTGAACACAGTGAAATAGGCGATCAGCAAATTAAAGTCAACAAATATTGCTTAATATTTATGAGAAGTCGCATGATACAGTAGGACTCTTTTTACCTTTAACAACAAAAGAATTCGGAATCGAAACTCCCTTGTTCAATACACGAACTGGATATTTTTCCGTCTCGCCAACTTGCAATGGAATGTATAGCGATACGCTGAACGAAAAGTGCTAATGAACCAGGGACTGCCTGATCCCACAAAAGCATTTTTGACTTTCAAATCGAGCATAAAACTCAGCTATGATTTTGGTCACAAAAGGGCGTTTAATGCCACGTTTCCAATCATCATTCCAATCAAGATAAATATGGCTTTATGGATTCAGGCCCAGATCTGTGCTGGTAGAGTCATAATACATGTAGTCGGACAAAAGGAAAGGCCATCCATGCCTGCCACTTTGGAGATCTGTCATGGAATGTAGACATAGTACTGTTATCGACAATTAAATAGTTAAACTGGATATATTGTGACACACATAACAGTGGCAATGGTGAAGTTACATTTCCGGCAGAACAATTCTCTTTTCATGATGAAAAAGGAAAATAAAGTCTTCTATACATACTAATAACTAGCCCTAATAGCAAAAATTGCTTCTGAATTGTATATACATATGTAATTGTGTAGATCAAGAAACGAAGAAGCAGCCATAACACTTTTAGTATTGCTAGTATTGCTAGATCGGTTGCAGTAAGCATATTGACGCGCAACAGAAATTATACATGTAAAATTCGGTCATATTTGACCAGTTATTCATATCATCTTCTTGTGTACTGTGTGCAAATTGAAATGATCACTTTAAATCGTATTTATCACATAAAAATGGAATTTGTTTTCACAAAAATGGCCCGTGTGATTAGTGAAACATTATCATGTCCTTGATCACGAAGTATATACCGAACACAGGGAAAAGTCGTACTTGGGAAGATCTGCCAGCAGCCGGCACCACGAAAAATGTGACGAACGCAGGGAAGTATGAATGAATTTAACATGTATAATAGTTGATTTTGCTGTCAGCGTATCGTAATCAGACCATTCCTAAATTCAGTCTATGCAGACGTCGCAACAGACGTCCGTAGACTAGTGTTCAACCATGCTGAATGTTCCAGGTTATTAATCGTAAGACCACTTACCAAACAACCGTTCAACAAAAATCACCAAAGAACTAAGGAACTATGCCATATAAGAAATTTAAAAATACGAAAGTAAAAGTCACGTAAAGAGAAGCTGTCTACAGTTTCAAAAATACTGGAGAAAGACACGGAATATAATAATAATCAGTATCCAAATCGTATACCACTTACTCGTTTATAAGTCGGGTTAATGAAAAACATGTATCTCAGTTGTGCTATGATAGTAACTGTTCTATACATATGCCCCTTACAGAGAGATATGATTTGAGCGGTAAATACGCGGTCCCTAGTACCCGGTTAACTTGAATACAAGTATGAAGCAAAGCGACAGAGATTTTGGACACTCCGTCCATATTTACTCACAAAGGAGTTATGTTCATTGTTTGTAAAGCTACCATATATTAGTCTCCCAGTTGTCCTTTGAATAAACCTCATACATCTTTGCTGAGACGGAACGTCTTTGAAAGACCATGTGGTTCAAGTTATAGAGAATAATGTTCTGTACCAAGCCACTGAAGTTATACGACCCGTTTAGACTATATGTCTTATCGCTTATACCGGGCCACTACTTATACTGTTCATTTGGAATAGACACTGAAGTGGCCATGTTAGCTACAGAATTCATACATGCATTCTGTTGGTCAATGAAGTCTTAGCCGTATTTCGTCGTTAGTAAATCTCCCATGAGCCCTTCGAAAACATTTGTATCCACCTTTTCTTTCAGTTTTGGAAATACTGAAATAAAATTTTGACAGCAGAATCAGTTTGTTCATTCTTAATTTTTTCATGACCTATACATCATGTTTACATTATGTTATATATGTGATGTTATCTTTACTACCATTAAAGAGTTTTACATTTCAAATGGTGTCGAAGTTATTCTATTTTTTTCTCTAAATTAGGGCTGAAATACTGAAAGTCGTAAATATCTGATTCACCCCGGAGATGACCTGAACCGTGTAGGCCTCCAACTTTTCATGGTTACTTTCATGCTGTCTTTTGACAATCGGTTATACAACGGTTACATTCAAACATCTGTATCCTTATGTACGTGTATAAATAAAGCTTATTGCTGTAAAATGATGATTCTCAGACATGTCCGATAAACTCCAGCCAGCTTATGGCGAATATCCACCTCTTTGCATGCAGTATTAGGGCGTCTGGGATGCAGATTGCAGTTGGAAGTAAAGTGACGTAATGTGTCACTAAACACAAAACGTATACATATAGCCCAACCATTCATTCGCCGTCAAGGGTGGCATGCACCATGTTAGTACAGTACACTCATTAACACCGCTCGTCGTCGGAAGAAACAGGCGATTAAGAAATGCGGGATAAGCGGAAATAGCACGGCCTTCGCCCCCGACTCAGCTGTATGAGAAACAATCAACGTGCTGTGGGGTTATCCAAGCATCTGGTACTAATTCCTTCCGCAGCCCCCCCCCTCCACCCCCCTTCCCACAGCCTCCATCTGGAGAAAGCTCATGGTACTGGCGGCTCCGGTTACACGGTTATTTTGGAAGTAAATCTTAGCCACGTCAGAGAGGGCTTTCTGAGTGGATGCTGCTGAGGTGCAGGCAAAATCGGGTTGGACGGGTGAGAGGAGGAGTGCGGCCATTGCTGATTGAACTCGGAGGAAACTGGGATACTTTGTTACAAGTTACCACAGAACTGTGCAAGTAATCGTGAAAGATGATGAAGGTAGTGGTGGCAGCACTAGTGCTCTTTAGTGCTGGATATTTGGTTAGTGCCGAGGAATGCGGTACTTGTGACAAGACGTCATGCACCGAACCCGTGAACTGTGTGGCGGGCACGGTTTTCGACGCCTGTGAATGTTGCCAACAGTGTGGTCTTGCAGAGGGCGAACTCTGTGACTTGCCCGGCCAGAGCCACACCTATGGCACCTGTGGGGAGAACCTCGATTGTCGCCAGCGTTCGGAGAGTGACGACCAAGCCCTGTGTCAGTGCAGCTTCTCCGAACCTTTGTGTGGTTCGGATGGGATCACCTACAGGAACCTATGTCATCTACAGGAAGTCATGGTTCTAGAGAACAAAGACGAGCTTAAAGTGGCAGCAAAGGGACCCTGTAAAACAGGTATCTAACACTAGCCCTTTTTACTACTTGGTCGTTTTTACTGTTTTTCTTCCTAGTCGCTAGATTTGGTTATTTATATATACTATATTATTTGATCGTTTAAATTCTGGTCAAGCAAAATTGTTTAATTTCACCTGGAACTAATATAACTAATTAATATATGCTAACTGTCTTAGATTTCACGTTCTTGTTCTGAACGAATCAGTTCAATGGTGGATGTAATGATAGGAAGGGTTGATATGGGCGTCCAAAGTCAAGTGCCAGTTATCCGGCAATAAAAGCTGTATTCCTTAACATGCTTAGGATGTGAAACAATGGAATACAACTAGAATTATATGCGGGTAAATATATGAACTGATGAATAAGAAATAACGGCGATTTACTTTCAAGCAGAGCGTGAAAATTAGGGCTAAGTACTGTAATCCTACAAAAGGTTTCCGTCCCGGAAGGAAATGCCAGTGTAGTTGGCCTGACGGTTAAGTATTCTCCCAACTCCCTCACCCCCAACATTGTCCTCTGAATCAGTGGACATATTTAATACCGTGGCCTTTAACCTCTGCTGCTTGGGCGGCCAGTCTTCGATAAGCTCCGTGTATAATCTCTGACTCGGAGGCTACAGGGAACACAGACACCGGGTTAGGGCGGTGGGCTTGAGTCACGAACATGTGTGGACCAGGCACAATTATATACCACTGTAACCTTTTATATTACGTGCAACAGAATCGTGCATAATGGGGGTTGTCCTCTTGTAATACTTTACGCTAGAGCTTCTTTGTGGGTCAAAGCAAAGTGGTCGTACATGTAAATGCCATGTTTAAGGGTCTAGTGTAGAATATCATGGCTCCCCAAAATTTATGAACTTCCCTTGCACCTTAATCAATGACACATTGGATGTGCAAGGTTAAGAACGTTTTGGACTGAAAGTTCGGTTTAGATAAGGACTCAACTACTCTCGGCCTTCTACTGAAACAGCAGGAAAAAAAAGCAAGAAAAATACAGGCGTTTAAAAATAAGAAGCAAATTTATCTTTGCCGTAACAGCTCGGGAATATGAGGATTGCCAAGATAAACATGACACGAGTACACTGGATGTGACAGAGAGGCTAGGAATGTTTATAGTGATGATTGGAGAGATGGGGAGGGGAGGGCGGTCGTGGGTGAAGGATTCCAAGGATTACAGACTCATTAAAATGGTGTCACCTTAGAAGTTATATAGATGTGTTGTTAAGGAAATTATAAACCAGTTACGTGTAGGTAAATTACATTTACAATGACAGTATACTGCGGGAGGTTGTTGTGAGCACAGTAGCTCTCGTCTACATGTACCCGTAGTCCGGGTGTCTCATTTAGTATACATGTGCTGAGGAAAACGGAGCACGAGTAGACTACGAGTAGATGAGAGTTTCTGTGAGCTGAAGCCTTACTGTATAGTGTAGGGTTTCTATATTATGAGTAAGATGTTATTAAGGTAAAGATACAACATGGAAGCTGAAAATGCCCTGTGATGAAAAAGGCCGGATGACAAATTCCATGATCAGGAATGGGCAATCTTTCTGGTGTAAGGTGTAGCAAATAATTTATATTTGTAATAATTTTTGGAATTGGAAACGGGGTGGAGGTTCTCCCGAATTTCTTCGGATGATGGGCTAAAGAATAAAATAATTGTTATTAGGGTTGCATGGGAAATTAAAATGTAGCAGGAAGGGGTGGATGAGAGGGAATTTTAAGATAGAGAATATCCAAAATAAGTGTCCGTGGAAAGACTTTAAAACAACGTCCAAAACTGTGAATGATTGCTCTTTATTGTTCGTTTCCTAACAAGTTCTCTTTACTGAATGAAATGTTGTTAAATGAATCAATTCTATATCGCCTTGGTTTCTGTTGACACTACTGATATTGTTGGATGTCAATTTTGTTATTATGATTTCGTGCACTTATTATTCTAACCTTTGAATGAAACTACAGCGATGTTTACCAAAGTGATGCCAATGTCCATGTACAAAAAAGTTATTCTAATTTTAAGTATTATGAATGAGAGAAGAGTGTTTTTGACAAGCGGTAGCTCCCAAATTGTTACAACCAGCCCACCATAAAGGTTAAGGAGTAGACTTCATTTAATTCTGTTCTAAAAATCTTTAAAAAATGAATAAATGTAGTTTTGGATATTGCTTTTAATGGTCCTGCAAGTTATGTTTGCTTTTGTTGGGTATTTTATTACTTTGAGAGAAGCCAAGGCGCCCACACGGTGATCCCGAATGTATGGGCAATAACCAAAATGGACGTTTCGGGTCAATAATAATTTCCAAAACAGCCAAAGGAATACTAAGAAAATATTTAAAGTAAACCGTACGAGTCAAACCATACGTAAGATCGGTAATCTTAGCTCGTGTGTAGATAGCTCAGCGCTCAATATGAAAGAACTGCATGGCAGCATTTGTTTGGCCAGATGGAGGTATGGTTATTGGACGGAGAGTCATAGCGGCTGGTTTCAGAATGAATGGATATATGGTTTTAGAAATGGCACTTTAGAGATGCAGATCTGTATTTATGGTGACATATTTATAGGAAAAATCTGCTACAAGATGACAGCGTTTTGATATGATAGAAATAATGTTTATTGCGATGATAAACTACAACGTAAGGAAATAAATGCACGGTTACATAACAAAATGTAAAAGCTAGCTGGGTGGTACAGAAACCCTGTATATATAGGCGATTGATTGATATTGATTTACTTGATTGGTTCTTGTTTAACTTCGAACTGAAGGACTTTTCACTTATACGATGGTCGCCAGTTTTACAAGGGAGGGAAACCGGAATTCGAAGCCGATATTTGGGGAGTTATTAGATGGTGACGTATCATATATTGGTAGAATCGAGCTCCTGTAAGCTTCACGTAAGACAACACAAGAGAGAGGCGATTACCACTAATTGCCAACAAGACTCCGGAAATAAATTCCCGGTAAGAGGGGAAACAAGAAAATTCATTGTCCAGAATGGGAATTAACCAGCGATTTAAATGAGATTTAACAAACGATTGATTTATCTATAATTTAACAGCAATTCTACGCCATACTCAAGGACATTCCACATATACAGAACGGCGGCCAGCATTATGACGTTGGGAAGCCGACAGAACCAAGAGCTCAGGTTGTAGGCAGGCCTTTCCAAGTCGGACATCATGGGAAACTGTTAACTGCCTTTCATTACAGCATCCGGCCCTAATTTCTTATATACTTTGTTACTTCTTAGATGGATTGTGTTTTGTTCCAAGTCTGCTTATATTTCTGTTCATAATTTACGGAGAATTCTGTCCGTTTTAACGAAATTTCATTAATATTCATTAATATTCCAGCTCCAAGGATCGTGAGTGGTCCGGAGCACCAGAAGAACCACACAGGTGGTAACGTGGCGATGTCGTGCGAGGCGGAAGGATACCCCATCCCGGCCATTGATTGGGTGTTCACAAGGGCCAATGGAAAAGCTGTTTCGCTTCCAGGCAAGGAGTAATAGTGTTCTCAGTATAGAGCAGTAGACATTGTTACTAAACTGAAATACACACCAGTTCATTGCCATTCTTGCTCTTACTAATTAACCAAGACATTAAGGTGAACGACAATAAACGGTGGCTGCTTCCTGTGTAAGAAATATCAGATCATACATTCCTAGATTTAACTGAATTATTGATACTGTAGATAAAATAAGAATAACGGCGGTGTGATCTGAAGTGTGAACAATTAAGATGTCAGCCATCAGAATAAAACTCTGTCTAAGGCACGGTAAAGGATTTAAGTCGCCGTATTTCATCTTTTGTCAGGATACAAATAATCACATTATCCATAATCCGTCTTTGTTCCTTTCTATTCATTTAAGTTCGATTTTATTCTTTCGATGCCTGTACATACTTCCAAGTCTGTCGTCAAAAGCTGTAGTTTGTGAATAAAACATATAAGGTGAAATTTGAATAAAACTATACAGTTATGACTGATTTCATAGCTTCACCACCTGTGTACGCTGGTGTCTGTTGAAGGGGATGACGGTAAGGTGTCTCTGAACACCCGCGGGGGACCAGAGAAGTACCAGATCACCGGCTGGATCCAGATCATGGATCTGGAGAAGAGGCACGAGGGTGACTACACCTGCATGGCTTCCAACAAGCACGGCAAGGCCAAGGAGGATGCCCGTGTCATTGTCCTGTCAGAGGATGGTGAGTAAGGCTGGGGAGGAGACGGTGTGGGGATTGAAAGGAATTGGCATTGATGGGAAGACGAGTGTGTAGATGGGCATTGCGGAATGGGCCCTGTTTTGAAGTGTGTAGGGATGGAGGAAATGGGCGTTGATGGAGAGGAGTGTGTGTAGAAACGAGAAAATAGGGATTAATGGGAAGTGGAGTGTGTATTGATTGTGGAATGGTTAAGTGGGTAAATGAAGGCGGAAGAGGGAGCCAGATATGAGCAGGTAAGAGGAGTGAGCGGTTTTTAACATTTGCTTTAATTTCATATGAAAGGAAGAAAGCGGAACCGAATCCGCAATTTAATGACCAGAGGACAGTACTCTGAATGTTTATTCGGGTTCGTTGACGAACAGAACACTTTATACAAGTACGTGGAACTAAGCCAGTCTCATGTTTACATTTCAGATGACCGCGACAGAGACCTGTGATCGTCCACAGTGCGATAAGACAGAGTGTGTCCACAGCCACAGCAGTTCGGTCGGGTCACAGGGAAAGTTCGCACAGCGACATTACACCACCATCCAGACGATTGTGCATTTCCCGAGACTGACGTATTGTTTGCACGAGTTTAGATTTTGTGTGCCCATGTGTACTGTATGTAATGAAAGTTAACAGCTCAGCAGAGCGCGTTTTATTCAGTTCAGAGCAGAGGAATCAGAAAAACTCGCGCTGTCAGTGTTTTAGCTAGGAAACTCTCCAACTAAATCAGGTTTTTAAATTTCAGGTTTCTCAGTTCATTGTTATGGGCTTTTGTAAAAACCTCTCTTTATATAAACAAAATGTGTATCGTGCGGTTGTGTTTTGTGTTTACTGTTACGAAATTACTTTCGCGTTACTTTTTTACGAGTACACTACAACATCATTAAATGATATGTTTTGCAAACCTCGAAAATAATTTCTTATTTGTGTCTATGTGTATGATTTGCCAGGCATAAGGACAAGATCACTGCTAGGCTCAGACATTGGGACATTCATTTATAGGTTCATCTCTCCACGTGTATGTGTTAAAGCTTTACGTTTTGCAGCAGATTTTGTGTATAACTGTATTCTCAATAAAGAACTGACCCGATCATCTGATAGTGTGCATTTTACAACTAGACTAAAAAAATGTTAAAAAATCGTGTACAGTATTCACTTTTATATCGAAAAATCAAAAATTACACTGAGCATGGCATTGGCTGTGTGGTTGTTCTAATGATTGTTCTAATATAGTGTTTTTTGTTAGAAGGGGTTATGTGAACCTCTCCAGGCCATATATAATAGTGGGTTGGGTTTATGTTAGATTTATTAATCAGCTCGGGCCTCCGTGGCTCTGTCGCTTCGCCCGCTATCGCAGCACAATGACCCGAAGCCTCCCACCAATGCGGTCGCTGTGAGTTCAATTCCAGCTCGTGCTGGCTTCCTCTCCGGCCGTACGTGGGAAGGTCTGCTAGCAACCTGCGGATGATCGTGGGTTTACCCCGGGCTCTGCCCAGTTCCCTCCCACCATAATGCTGGTCGCCGTCGTATAAGTGAAATATTCTTGAGTACGGCGTAAAACACCAATCAAGAAAAACACCAAGCGTGAATCTATACTGTTCAGGTATAACAAGGAGCGGAGCGCGAGTTGTGCACAGCAGATCTTCTGATAAAACATTACAGTGAATATGGCGTGTGCAATGTCGTCGTTTCTGAGAGTAGGATGTGTGTTATGTGTATCTGACGATCATTTATTACCTTGAGTCGCGCAAGATTTATGTAGATCCATTGATCAAACATTACATGAATATTACACATGCGAATTACGTTTACATCAGGACAAAGACCATCAAATACTGTCAAAGGAAGTACAGGTAGTTTGTTTGGGTTTTTCTGAGTTATGAACATTTAAAATACTGGATTCTGTGGCTACCCGTTGTGCTTGTAAGTGGTGTGCGGTCAGTATACAGGACTCGTATAGTCTTGGAAATGAAGAAGCTTGAATTCGAGACCGTGAAGTGGGGGAAATGTAATTTAAGCTCACATGGGTTGACAAGGAAGATTTTGCTCACATTAATCCACCATAAGATCTATATACAGGATATATACAAAGGATGATAACTCACTTAGGGGAAATATTTTCTTGGACTTTTCTGTGGACTTTCGTCTTACGTAAACCTCAAGTTTATGTAATTTATTCTGTTAACTAGGGAAACGTTTTTTGTGGATCTACTGATCAAACAATACATTGAATAAGGTGTACGTTGTGTAGGCCTAATCATTAACAACGGAAACGGTACATGGTTGCTGTAGATGGAGGCAGTCCGATATGGATCACCGAATTTCAAAGAAAGGTGCATTTCTCTCGGTTCAGTGATCATCACTGATAACACTACATGCCAGTCGTCTCTGACACGTCGTCAATTCACAAGTCCTTTAGAGATATGAGGATCTGTATACAAAGCTCACTACAATCAACTACGCTGTACGATGAAATGGTGAAGTGAGAAGCCTCATGCAAAGAAGAATGCAACTCAGGTTATGAAGCAAACCTGAGACGAACTGCACATGTAATCAAGATATGAGGAATCCGCCTCTTACAGTACAAAACCAATGTCTCAGCGACCACCACCAGCGCTGTCGCTGTGAGCTCAAGCAAGCTGCTCTGATTTCGCCCCCCCCCCCATCCCCACCCCAACCGCTCTCTACCAGCAACCTGCGGATGGTTGTGGGTTTCCCCACGGATCTGACCAAGTTCCTCCTGACCGCCGTCTCATAAGTAAAATGTTAATTGTTGAGTACGGCCTTAAACACCAATCAAATAAATACAGGTAAAGAAAGAAATAAAAACATAAACTTATTTATTTATTTGATTGGTGTTCTACGCCATACTCAAGAACATTTCACCTATACGACGGCGACCAGCATTATGGTGGGAAGAAACCGGGCAGAGCCCGGCGGAAACCCACGACCATCCGCAGGTTGCTGGCAGACCTTCCCACGTACGGCCGGAGAGGAAGCCAGCACGAGCTGGACTTAAACTCACAGCGACTGCATTGGTGGGAGGCTTAAAAAAACATAGACATAAAAAAATCCCACCATAATGAAAAACGCAAATTATTGTCCTTTCGTATAACCTTGGAAACGTGTATCTTTCCGTTTCCCGTGAACTTAACCTTGATGGGAAAAAGTCAATTCAAGAATTTAGTGTACATATCGTTAAAAAATAACTCTGTATTTTGTTCGAAAATGGTGCCATCATATGACCAATAATGAAGTTGAAAACGTTTGGAAAAATAACTGGGCCTTTATATACAAATACAAGACAGCCCGTATGCAGACCTCTATGTCTCATAAGTTGTCTTATTTTGGCCAATCATATTGCCTTAAAGGTAAATTTGTCACGAACATTAGAGTTCCGTCCCAACGGTGATAATACCCCTGACCATATCTGGCTATTCACATAAGCTTTCATAACATAAAGTTTGATGGCGTTTATCTCGCTTGTGATACTCGTTTGGATGGGATTGTAAACATGGCACGGGTAGTGTCAATCCAGGAGTAATTATTAACTAACATAGTAAGCGTGTAGGCCTAAACCATACAGAAGCTACTTACTGTCCTAAATTTTACTTAAGCAGCTAGGTCTAAAATCAACACGTGTCCATGGTTTTGAGATGTGTGGGGTCGTACGAATCTTATTAAAGAGAAAATAATCTGCAACGGCGCTGAGCACAGTGAACACTTTGTCTTCCTTAGGAGAGCTATATCTTACTCACTTACAATAGTGAACGTGCATTGCAGAAATGGAAGGCCCTTTATCGAGCGATTACTTTAATTTTTTTAACTGATCAGCTAAGATTGTTACCTGCCACAAATGTCGTCCATTGTAATAACTGAAGAGATTGGTTAGGTAAATATCCAGTATGTTTATCACATCACGATATGGGCAATGCTTGTTCTGTTTAATAATGCTAACATGTTATTAACTTCAAGACAGACAAGTCATTGATAAGATGTGATTGAATATAGATATCGGCTTATTCTCAGATATTCAGTTTAAGGTACTATGCCAATGCCTGAGACGCACATGTACACGTATTTACTTAGTGTTGAATAAGCTACATATTTGGCCTTGATCGCACATGCTCTAAAGATTAAGCTGGTAATGGGAATCGCCTTAAAGGGTGAATAAACTTTTCGCATTTACTCAGTGTATATATGCCACATTTGTGCCTAAGTTAAACCGGGGAAGATTTTCTTTGGATATGGGTGGAGTCTCTCTATTTATGGCAAGCGCCGAGTTGGTTGACCCCAAGCCCCTGTGCACATACATGAAGATTAAGACAAATAAGTGTGTGGACATTGTAAATCGGCCATCGTCTACTCACACCTACATGGAAAAAAAGAGAGTGGCCATTCATCTGTCATAGATAAGAATCTCATTTTGCACTTGCATTTAGGAAATTGTGAACGTTTTGATGAAAATAGTCCACAGTCGCGCATTGATGTTAGTAGGGTAAATCGTAAATAGCTGCATACGCCTACATGTTCACGAAAGCTCTGAGTATACCACACGTGTACATGCATATATACAGCCATTCAGTCATGTTTGGCTGCCATTTGCTAGGCTTTCTGTTTTTCTCCCAAATCGCGATAATAGAGGCTTTGGATTTACATGCTGAGACTTGTCTATATAATGTTTCAATAACAATCCTAAAATCAATTCCCCAAAGAAAGATCGGCAGTTCTATCAGCTGTGTTACGGTCCGGCAGTTTTCGTTCGTTCACATGCAGACCTATTTTGCCTTCAATTTGCCCTTTGGAAGAAGTCAGCTGTCGGCAGACAGACTAGAGTCGTGTTTACATTTTAGGAAGAACTAAAGTAGACCATAAAGTCAAGGAACATTGTGGAGGAATTACTACCACCCAACCAGACCTGGTGCTGGACAAGGAAACGCCCTGCAAAAGCCGACTATTAATAACCTATATCGCTGAACTGTTTACCAAGAGGAGAAAAGACACCGAGGGGTAGAATAAAAGAGACAACAGCGGAGCAAAAGCGGGCACTCTGAGCTCAAGAGAAGCTCTGTTTGTCAGATATTACCCCCTAAAACCAGAATGGGTAAAGAAGTCCATAAAAAGCCGTCCGCTGATTAGGCCTGGCATTTCTGCACTTATAACTCTTCCTAATGCCCGACATGATACCCCCACCCCACCAGTCCACCAGGAGTGGGATCAGGCTTCCGCCAATAAGGAATACCCACCATGGCGGGTAAGTACTCATTTGACTACTGATTTTAAAAAAAAGTTACGAAATTGAATTATATACATGGTTCACATATCACCATGTGAACTGAAGTAATATGGTGCCGTATGTATACCCAAGATTCTCAATTTTTTTTGGGGGGGGGGCTTGTAAACGACCACGGCTGAATAATGCAGCGATGTATTCACAACTTACCCGAAGCCTCCCACCAGTGCGGTCGCTGTGAGTTCAAGACCAGCTCATACTGGCTTCCTCTCCTGCCGTACGTGGGAAGGTCTGCCAGCAACCTGCGGATGATCGTGGGTTTCCGCCGGGCTCTGCCCGGTTTCCTCCCACCATAATGCTGGTCGCCGTCGTATGAGTACGACGTAAAACACCAATCAAATAAATAATTAAATATTCACAACATAGGGGTATAATCACGCAGAAGGTGAAACACAAGGGGCTATTACAACAGTGTGGCACACAGAGGTCCCACAGCACTGAATCATATACACTGCAATCTGATTATTTCACTCCCCAACGTGAGGTCGCAGATTGGTACATGTGTTTAAATCTCTTCTGATACCTGTAAGGCTATATTTCAATGTTTTATCTTCATACTTTACTTTGGTGTGCCTTATTGGCCATAATGGTGTGGTCTACTAAGGGAGTTATCCCCCCTGCTGCAAAGTGGTAAACATATTTCCGATCATCAGCTTGTGTAATGACATATAAATGTTGTTTGTATTTAAAAGACAAATTAAAGCACCCTGGAACAATTTATATTTCCTTCAGGGGCTAGAAAACTCACTTTTTTGAATGTCTAAACGTTACATAAATTACAGGTAAAGACTTTTCTTCGTGTCGCACTTATAGCTTATTACACAAGGTAAACATTGAAAGGGCGGGCGAGTAAATAAAACCATAGAACCACATTATTATGCACGCATTATCATTGAATGTTTACATAGACGGAATATAAGGGACAGGTGGTACAGAAACACCTAAGTGGCTAAAGGCAGTCGTGAATAAGCCAGGTACATCCAGTAAACAGGCTCTATATAGGCGTACTCTAGCACCGTGTGAATATTATGAGTAGCGTTAGCGCGACATGCCCAGGTATTACCAAGCTTTTCTTCTTTCACATGAATCGTACAAAAGTAAGCGATAAGTCACTGGCAGGGCATGGCCTTGTAAAAAAAAACCCGCAATAGCCATGTGGATTTCATGGTGTAATGAAATATAGATCGTGAATGACGATCGCCCAGTGAATAAAAAAAATCGTTGTTTTTAAAACGGTTTATCCCCACCCACCTGTGATGTGAATTCAAATCTCAGTCAGTCCAGATTAACTTGCAATTCACGGAGGAGATTACATGCATTATTTATTCAGAACAGGCTTAATGAGCCATGGAGGTATTACTGTAGAGCTCAGTAATTATTTATGGACAAGAAGTAAGTTTGTGCTTTCAATCCCCGTCCATGCATACGGCCGTGTTTGGCGTAACCATGTCACATGTGTAGGCCTATGGTAGGCATTCTCAGAAGGGCGGTATAGGCCTAATCTACATGGTATTGGGACCCAAGAGGTGGTGTACGCTGGTACAACATGAGGAAATGCCAGAACACTTGGTTAAAGGATCCTGGTCTTAGTTACGACAGTCGGAGTTGCAGCCTCAGGTTTGTCTTCTTGTAGTACTAATCATCTAGTACCTCGTGTATCTTGCATGGTAAAATGATATAAAGTATTGTCAAATGATATAAAGATAGGTAACGATTGCCATTTTTGAGCAGCATCAAAATCAAGTTTTGTAAAAACAGCACTATCCGATTTGCTTAATACGGGTACCGCATATTAAAACCAATGTATAGATTATCCAGTGAATATTACATATGGATGTGAATATGATGAATATATGGGTTCCATCCCGGCCTTGGGACCTCTTCTCGCTACTTGGGGGCTCTTGGTAACAAGAGGCAGTCGACGACGCTCGTATGGCCGTCTGTACAGTCTAACGAACGACCACTTGTCTAGCTTCAGTATGGTGCGTCGCCCGTGAACAAGTTAACCCGCAACACGCCAAAGGTCGCTGGTTTACCATTGTTCCATACACCCATCAAAACTGACCATCGTCTGTTCGTATAAGTGAAGAAATCTCAGAGTTTGGTCTTGAAAAACAAAAGAAATTAATAAACCAAATAAATGTTTAAGTTTGTTAACTGTGTGCTGTGTACTGTCAAGACTTCATGTAATGGCGTGTTCACCGACTAGAGATATCACATACATATTGCCGGATAAGACATTCAAATTTGCTGAATTTGCTGTTGGCCCTGATCAACGGGCACAGCTTTTCGCAAAAGACGGTGGTTTTTCCGTTATCCATGAGCGTGAGTCTCATCATGCAAATGATGCAAAGGTATAATATACGCATATAGAGTTTAATCCCAATCAAATGAATAATAAATATAATACTTCCTCGTTTGAATGAACAGCTAACTAGCTAACATGCCAGCCTAGGTTTCTGGCAATTGTTCGAACTGCAGATCAATTTGTAATTCATGTAAAATTAATACAATTCGAGGCCTTTGTATTTGAAAGACTGTGTATACCCAGCTCTGTACACACACATGTATACATATATATGAAGACCAGTCGACCATACTGGCTGCATATATCTGAGTGTCAGTCCACGTTATGTCTTGAATATATCTGAGAGTCTGTCCACGTTATGTCTTGCATATATCTGAGAGTCAGTCTACGTCATGTCTTGAATATATCTGAAAGTCTGTCCACGTCATGTCTTGCATATATCTGACAGCCTGTGCACATTATGTCTTGCATATATCTGAGAGTCAGACCACGTTATGTTTTGCATCTGTCAGTCCACCATATTATCTGCATATATCTGAGACAACCATCACACCATCTTATGACATCCTTATATCTGAGCCAGACCATCTGATGACTTGTATATATCTGAGGCCATCTTATGGCCGGCGTCTATCCGTGAGCCACTCCGCAGCGCGGACTAAATGTGTCTGAGAGACTGTCCGCCTTATGGTCTGCTGAAAATCAGCACTTAGGGCAGAGGTGTACACGTTTCCATCTCCATATATGAAGTCCTTGGCATACCCGAGGGCCTGTCTGACTTCAAGAAGAAATGTGGAGTTCACTCACTCAAAGGTTCAGTGTATAGCTTCTTCCAAGGTCGAGCTCGCAGAATTAATCGTATGTCAAGTGTTTCACCTGAATATCCATGAGCTATGTGTATGGAGTTAGTGAGCTAGGAGCCACGCTATGAACCACAAATCGCCGGACAAGCTATGAGATATATCTAGTAAAAATTAAATATATCCTAGCACTAACGACATGCATGGCCCGAGTAACTGTAACTTGACAAGGTCTCTTATCATTCCATTCTTTGTTAGGCTACACTTCTCCCTCTGATAGACACAGAACTCATGTAAACTTCCCATTTGCAGGACGCTTACATCTTCTCAAAGAGACAGAAGAATACCCCCGCGAGATGTGGGTCCTAAGGTCACCCAGCCTGAACCTCATCCTCCATCCCCGGGTCACTGGCACATGGGGTATGACCATAAGCATTCCCGTGAGTAGAAAGTAGATATTGGAGCAAGTGTCTAGGTCACGATAACTGTTCTGATTAGCAGTGCATGTTGATGTATCGTAAATGGAGCATTAACTTTCCGGATGCAATAATCTTCTGTGGACTCTAGACTTGAATGTGCAAGACATGAACTACTGAATGTCCATGTCCGATTTCAAAATAAAACCTTGAGTCATCAGAAATAATCTTGACCCTTTTATGTCCACAATCAGATCCTGCAGGCATCACTTCAGGGCAACGAGATGGGGCCAAAATCACAAGGAATAATAAGTTTGCCACGTCTTGGGCCAAAGCAAGGGCCGATAATACAGATATGTTTTCCAGGTAAGTTCTTTCTTCGTTTAACAGTTGACATAGCTCGGTTGTTGGTATTTGTTGCATGACCTGTAATTACACTGCTACCCGACTAAAGCTTTAATTATTCTCAAGTTAAATGAGAAATGAGAGATATTTCCTAAATATCTTATCATGATGAAGTTTGAAAGAATTTCAAAACATACGCTAAAACAAATTCATGGTTTCAGAAATACACCAGACAACGTCAGCGAAACCGGAAGCAAGCACAAAGCCGTGGGACTTCCTAAAATCCATAAAGAGGAAACCCAAAGAGGCGTTAGACAGAACAGCAGGGCATCAACCCAGACCCGAAACACCCCTCTGCTGAGTGCCCCTAGCAGTGTGGTCAGTAGTGGCCGAGATGGGTCGGACAATGACCACGTGCTTTTCACAAACACCTGGGCACAAGTAAAACGCAGGAGGAAAGCCTTACAGAAGACGGCGGCGAAGTGCGGTGCCAGGTCTGTTCAGGATCACAATACACCACCAGAACACAAACCCTTTGTAAATGACGTTAAGCAAGTGGCAAAACTGTATACAGCCATGACCGTGGGGAATCAGCCTTATCCCCGGGCAGGTGGTGGAAGGGGAATTTTGAATGGAAGCCAGTCTAACCCGGAGACATTGAATTCGGAGAAGAAACCCTCAGAGTACATACTGAGCCGACGCGAGGCGGATACTTACCGCAGAATAACGAGAGTGTATGATAGTAATACAGAGGCAGTTAAAAGGCAGAGTAGGTTTTATCAGCATCTTGGAGATATACAGGAAAAGGTCATTAGGCAGAACAATATCGAAAACTCAAAAAAGAAACGAGAAAATGAAGAGGCGAAAAAGCGCCATCAAAGACAGCTCCGTGACGTGAGGCAGAGGTACATGGAGGACAAGATGCGCAGGTTTTCACATCAGCACGTCTCTCGAAAGATAATAGAAGCGGAGGAAACGGACCGGGATATTTACGGACTTCCCAGTGAGTACAATAAGACGGAAAACAAACAGACGTCCAAAAAGAGTGCTAACAAAAGACAGCCAACCAATCCTGAAGATCGCAAAAAGCGGAACATGAAGAAGTTTGGATTTTTGTTTGCCATGCAGTTCAAACAGAATCTTCAATCCGCCGTAAGACGGCGCCCAAAGATGGAGGGAATAGATACAGTGATTATTGAAGAAAAGATTAAAGGTAAGCTAGTTAAATTGAATGGAATAGATAACATCTCCATTTTTTGGGCGTACTTATTGTTAGTGTTAAATATACTTAATTCTCGTAACAAATGAAGGTGTTTTTTCCCCCAAATATGAACATTTTCTAAAACATTAATTCAATTATTTAAATTGTTTTTTTAATCAAGGTTTAGTGAGATAGTCAGCGAAACCCTGACTGGGTGATGAACGATGTATTTCACTCATTGCATGCCCCTTCCCAATCTGGACCATTCTGATCATTGTTAGTACCAGTCCATTGTGATATAGAATTTTGACGGTCGTTTATACCAATCCACAATGATGTAGAGTTTTTGACCAATGTTTGTACGAATTTATTATGATATTGCGTTTTTAACCATTATTTGCGCCAATCCATAGTGACATAGCGTGTTTGACCTTTGCGCAGGTAACATAACGAAGGAGAGGAAATACTCTGTCCAGGATATCCTATTGGATGCCAAGAGATCCCTGCGGGAACCAACGCCTACAGGTGGGTTACATGCTTATATAATTCAGATAAAGCGTTAAATAGTCTTATGAAGCACTGTAGACATCGTATAAAATAGTTGATGTTGTGGGTTTCACTCTTTCACGGCCATCTAGTTTTCCAAGATATATCCAGAGAAGGGTGGCTCCCAACGTCCCCCCCCCCGCCAATTTTCAAGTTTAAAGCGCCCCATGCGGTATAAACTACGTGTTTTTCATTGGGGAACTTTTTACTTGTTTTACTACAAAACGAACCATTTTTTAAAATTTTAAATGATTTCGTGGCTTGTGAAACAGGGAATTTGAGTTTGAGTTTGTAATTTGAATTTGTACCGCCAAAAGCGTGAGAAAATTGAAAACCCACAATGGTTACCTTAAAAAAAAACACTACGAAGCAATACTTCGATATTTAATTTCCACCATTCGGTGCCGTGCTGATACTGTTTTGTCGATGATGTCACCTCGATCTGTTTCACCTTTGACAGCACCAGGAGATTTGAATGGCAGGTCATCCGTCATCAGTGTCGGTTTGGACGAGGAAGACTTGTTCGAGAAAGCCCGTAAGAAATACGGTGTCCAGATGGACAGTGAAGACGATGACGACGATGATGATCTTAATGACAGGAAATATTTATAAACATATGGTTGAGTAAGGGACCGACCACAAGCCATTTGACAAGAATCAAGCGGACTGCAAAAATGGGGAGGTCCATTTCCCTGTTCAGCTGCCGATATCTGGTGCATCTTCGCTATGTATATATTGATGAAATGGTGCATTCCATTCACATTAGTAATAATATTTATGCAAACGATTATTTATTACACAAGACTGGATCAATCGTTGAAGTAGTAGGTTTTGTGTTTGTTCTACCTTTCTCTCTTGCAACCAAGTAAAAGCCTAGACGTGTATATGCGAACCTGGCTTCAGCAGTAATTGGTTATTTATTCTTTTCATTAATGTTTGACACCATACTTAAGAATTTTTCACTTATACAATGCGATCAGTACCCGGCGTAATCCACCAACCTTAATTTAACAACTTATTGGCGAATTTTCCCAGGTATATGCATACCATATTCCATATAGTGTGCGACAGTGGCGTTCAATAAGGAACCTGGATGAGCTAAAATGAAATGTTTTTTTTTCATGATAAGAACAATACAAACGACTACAAAATCATTGAGAAGGAGATAAACTTTATTTTAAAAAGGAATATTGGATATCAGGCACATAACAAAATCACTACAGCTTCTTTATCAGCGATTTATCTGGTTATTTCATGCTACTAGTAAATATAATGCATATTCTGAAACTCATGTTATTATACCTGTATTAACATGAACTCTAAAATCTATCTGTCGAAGCCATTTTAATTTACTATAAGATACAAAAATACTGTTTCAATGAGTACACAGCTAACTCTTTTTGCTGCGGGTGTGCGGGTAGAATTCCAGTAATTCCCATCGATTCACAGTAGCTTCACATTTATGCAATTGCAGCAATCAATATACCAGGGCAATCCTCCTCATGCCTTGGTAGAACTCTTTACTTACACCGGACGACATTCTGGATTCGTTGATTGATTGGTCTTTAACGTCTTTTCCACTCCTACAACTGTTCATGAGCATAGGAAATCAGATAAAACCGCCAGCAAGCTACAAGAACTTGACAAACCTGCTGACTAAAAGCTACTGCCGAACGAGCGATAGTACAACTTGATGATTTCAGTGGAGAGCATCTTGCTTCCAGACAGTTTGATTCTTCACCATTGGCTTCGTAATCTTCGATGTTGGACATCGCGAATTTGATTAAATGAAGATGTGCCTTATGAGAATGATATTTTCCGGACCTTCACACAGCCTATCAGCCAAGTTTCTGGCTTGATAAGGTACTCTAAATGCCAACAAAATAATAATCATTTAACGGTGACCTAATTTTGACTAGAAGGGGCTGCCACGGGTTTTTTAAACGTTATCTGCTAAACATTTATTGGGTGACAACTACCTGTTGGAGTGCGTCGGCTGCCTGATCTTATGGCCCAAATACTGGATCCTCAACGATGATCGGTGCCTACTTTTTTCATGGATGAACTCTTATTATGAGTCTAAGAATCGCAAGACCAGACTGTTCCCCGTTATTGCACCTTTATCGCCAGTAACACCAATAGGTTTCAGTAAGGTTTAACCAAAACGCTTCTCAAAAGCGTTAAGGTTAAAGTAGACTCCCGGCTTTGAGACAAGGCAATTAACAGTTTTACAGATATTTTGGTAATGCGTGCTTCAGGCATAAATGTCTGGAGAATGATGAACACTTAAAAACATATGTCTCGCACAATCCATGCAGAAAACATAGCCTCAGTATCATGTTATAACACACCTTCTAGATTTACCACAGACAACACAGTCTCCCAGTCATGCTAACACACATACCTCTCTCTTTCACCCCTTCATCTCTCTTCGTCCTACATGCACTACACTTGGTTTCATAAACTACACCAGTTAATACCTTAATGAATTTCTGTCTGATAACTTTCCAAACGCAAACTGGGCATAGTTGCTTGTCTGGGTGAAATACATTAAAAACCTAAAATCACAGGCAGCAAACATAACGCTATTTACATTATAAAAGTGTACACACAGTGTACGAGGTGGTGGCGATTCACATAACACTTCTTTATTGAATTATTTATTAAGGTATTTATTTAATAGTCGTCCTCAATGATTTTCGACGCATAGGACAGTTTAATACGTGGAAGATACTGGGTTATCGACAAACTTTACAGGTGCAGGATACTGGGTTATCGACAAACTTTCCAACCAGTGACGTGAACACTTGCAGCAAGCCATATCGGTGGGCGATAAATGAGGTTCAGCAAACTTGAGGCTGTGTAGACATTCCCATGAGCACAGTCACCGTTACGCCAAAGATACGCCTATGAAATATACAAGCTTCAAGTCCAGGACTGAACCCACTCCGCGTGAGCCTCGTGATCTAGAGTCGCACACCTTACCAATGAACTATGTTCTGATTCTCACACATGGTTACACATGTACAATGTTACCATTTATAAAATGCTTACATGTACATATTCAGTGCAAATCTCTTTCCAAAATAAATTTCCTTTGCTTCATCTTGAATATGCAGACATATGCATATCCATACGAACAAAATATGACAAATCTGACAAAACTCCACGTAAATACTTAAAAAATCCAGTAAAAAATAAAACCAAGCTGAGCATACAGGTTTTAATATAAAGATCTTGAATAAAAGGCATGATTATGTTTGACAGTAAATCTCACAAAACATTTAGGCACTTGTCACACAGGCAGGGGTAAAACTCTGGAATAACTTTTTAAAAATAACAACAACAACGAGACTTTAATGACCCCCATGAGACATATGACCTGAGAACGTGTTGGAATTTTTAAGAGGCTGGCTTGATGTCCACTCAAGTTTTGTAATGGTCTTCACATAGGTAAAGTCTTGTCATTTTAACATTAAAATAATTCATTCACAAATCTCAGGGATCATTAAACAAATACAGCACCAAACATCAAGGTACACAGCTTTGGTTCATACCATCAAATAGGAAGCCTTATCTTTCAGGTGGTGCCTATAACCCACCATTGCCAGGCCACACCTCTTAGATGTCAATCATGGTTCTGGCAGCACATCACAGACCCTTGTTATAAAACAGATGACTTTCAAGGGTTGCTGCACTGATGTCAGGCTCCAGTGTTGACGTTTTTACCTGGAGGACAGAGCACAGAATGTCGGGTGAACCTATACCTTAAGTAATATCAAGTGAAATATAGATATATGAAAAATAAATCAGATAGAAAACATGGTGAATTGAAATGAATTGTTGTGTCTAACAAGTATCTTCATAGTCTTAACTCATAGCTTTTTAAACCCAATAAAGTTATTGCATATAACCAATGCTAACCTACAACACCCCCCTCCCACCCCCCCACCCCCCACGCACACTTACCTTTGAGATTTGTGGGAACAGTGCTATAGCTAAGGGTAATGCCCCACCAAAGGCCAGCGTACACACAAGGGCATTCAGGGGAAGATGTGCCTTGGGGTACCGCTGTAAAAAACGAGTTCTGAAACACAGCATAAGTGACTGTTTACCCACAAGAATTTTATGGGGATGGTTCTTGGTGCTAAGCATCATAGATTGATCAGTTAGTATGGGTTGCTGGTTTTATGGTAAAGGCAACTAAGAAGATGAAAAGGACAGATAAAACTTTATTGACGAGCCGAACTATTTCTTTGTTAGGATGAAGTGCACAGTGAAAACATACTTCTCTAGCAGTGCCATGACAGCAGGAGGAATGAGGAGGATAGGCGCTGGCATGATCATCCTGGTGATAGCCGTCTCCAGCAAGGCCTGGCCAGTAGAAACAACACACAACACTGATTAGGCCTTAAAAACATTTCCTATAAGACGTTCAACACAATGCCTAGTGTAGTGGGGCCAATTTGGCAAAACCATTACTGACTTAAGGCAAAACGTAAAACTGCATTATGATGCTTACTTGTTGGTCCTGGAAGTTGAAACAGTAGGCCCTATATTAAGATATGGCTATTCTCTATACATAGGTAACAAATAAATGTAGGCCTACATTAGCCAGATAATGCATTAGCCCTACCCAACCGACTCACCTTTTTGGCAGCAATCTTGGATGTGCCTATCACTTTATCACTGGAGTCAAACACCTCAATGCCCTCGAACAGTTCACTGTACCTCATCAGCAGTATGTTACAGGTACTGGCCATTGCTGTGGACAGAGATGAGGGATTAATACCCAAGTAAACACTTGTGGTTAAGACACTTGTATGACCCGCCTACAGGAAATGCTGTCTGTCTGGTTCGTAGATCTATCCTGATCAAGGGCTAATGAACCAGGGACTCCAGAGGTGAGGAGGGTGCTATTGGTAGTCTTCCTTTTAGAGAGTAGCCAATTGTTATGCAGTCCCTCATTTAATTTGTTCATTTCGCCCACGTACTTTGGATATGGTATCGCTGAACAGCCTTGCTTTGTTACTTATTGTTGTAATGCACCAAAGATAAAATGAATGGCTGCAGAGTCAATGTCTTTGGTGTCTGAGGTTAGAATGAGCGTGAGACACCACTAGTGTTCATTCATGCTGAAATAAATTCGTCACAAACTCTGAAATGGACACAATTTTGCTTTTTTACCACTGATAAGAAATGGCAAACATAGAGGGC
The DNA here is from genome assembly GCA_016165875.1 of Acanthopleura granulata. Classification (NCBI taxonomy): domain Eukaryota; kingdom Metazoa; phylum Mollusca; class Polyplacophora; order Chitonida; family Chitonidae; genus Acanthopleura; species Acanthopleura granulata. Next base: position 22,973,181 of record JABBOT010000001.1, read on the forward strand.
GACGGGACTTTGTTGGATATGCGTCCAGCCGGTGCAGACAACTCACCAACAGCAGGGAAAGGCACAAACCTCTGGATGAGGAGCTTTTTGGCAGGACTGAAAGTGCTGGACTTCTTTATAAGGACATTCAAACCCACCTGAAACAAAGGACAAATTTACAACTTTATGACAAGAACTTGTCACACTGCCACATGTATATCTACCATTTAAGTGAAAGACAACCCATGAATGAGGTACTGTACATTTAAAAGACCATGAAATTCTCGCTTGAAAGTAAAAACCTGTTTGAAATTGTATGAATTCATTCCTGAATTATCTTCGTTTGAAGTGTGGAGTATTGTGCTGCCGCCTGGGGATCTGAAGGTGCCCACGCTTTTAAGCTTATGAGGGATTGACCAATCAGAGAGCTTGGAGATAACAACGGTTTATAAGCTGTGACGTAAATGTTCTGAGTTGCCTGTCGATGTAGCATGTAATAAAATGTGGACAGACCACTGTTTTAATGTTATATGGTTTAATTATAACAAGTATATGGGTGAACAACACTGCACTTCTTGTTATAAATTGACATATATACTTAAGTCACAAACACAACCCTAGCAGCATACTACAGCCTCAGGTGACTGGAGTGTTCTGCACCTGGAACAATTAGGTAACAGCCTAAACAGAATGGCGGCGTTTCATGATAATCGATATAGCTGTTTCAAATGTCATTTTCCACTGTTGTAGTAACTGTCAGAAAAAATACTTCATTGAAATGAACATAATACTGTGCAACCTTTTTGGCAAACTTAACTTAGAACATGCTATGTCTTTCACTTAAATGTATATATGTCATGAGTCCATGTACTTGGCAGAGAATAAGTCCACACAAGTAGATGCAATTTTCAAAATACAACAACAGACTGAAGTTTGGTTTGCCATGAATTTCACATTTTACGGTCAACGCTGGCAACTTGCCTTTGCCTTAACATAAAAATTTATCTATGAGAAGAACTCTACAATGTACACTGCACTACAATGCTTACCCACATTGAATCTCACAAAACAGTGTCAGTACGCTAACAACACCCACAAAATTATGCCCCCTGAAATTTCCGTTACAATACTAAACCTAAATCTCCATCAAATGTCATTTTTAAGACTTTCAATATATGTATAACAGCACATTTAAATTTCACTGTACACTTACCTTGAACATTAATGACAAAATAAATGGACATAGCAGAAATAGAGAAACATCACAAACTTACAGCAATGGACACAGCACTGGTCACAGCTCCAACATATCCCAACACAAAGCGGTCCAAAGGTGTGGCCTGAAGAACAAAGCATTAAAGGTCTATTATTAGTATTTTGTCTCATCTTAAATATAATTTTAAATATCTACACACGTTTTAAAACCTCTAGACACATTAACATTATGCCATGCAAAATTGTGGGAAATGTCAAATACTGCTCTAATTTACTGAACAGCTATTGCATAGTGGATTTATTCGTTTCGTATTATTCATTTATTTGATTGGTATTTAATGCTATCCTCAAGACTTTTTCACTTTAATTACATGAAGGATACACAGAAGCCAGAACACCAGAAGAGAACCATCAAGCTTTGCTAGATACCTGACAACCTTTCCAACTTCAAGTTGCAGACAAAACACCAGCTCAATTCGAAAATGCAACATTACTGATGAAGGACCTGACTGTATGGGGGATACTGATGCCTCCTTTTACATGAAACATCATGATGAAAATAAGCATGTAACTGGACTGACCTTGGTGGCATTCCTGTTTGCATAGTTAACACAGGCATTGTGAGACTGGTTCAGCCATTGCCAGAAGACAGTCTGAAGCAGAGTTGGGTTTGGCAGCAATAGCCCCGTTACCTGCAAAAGACATGGTTATTTAGATTTATTTATTTTATTTATTTATCTATTTATTTATTCACGGCTTAATTTAGATGTCAGACAAGTATTTATTCAACGACTGATGATTACTTTACTTTTACTTTACTCATCTTGTTTTGAGGGCAGGAGACACGTAGGAAGAGGTGTGAAACTACCACTTTCTCTTCAAACTTGGCCAGCAAATGCACAATTAAAACCTAGTTTAAATCATATTCACTTCAGAAATATTCATATCAGTTATCAAGACTTTCCTAAATTTCTCAACTTTCAGTACAATCCTGATAATAGTCACACATAATTCATTTTTTTCATTCTGCCACCCATTCTATTTATTAGTTACACATGAGTGAAATCCCAGTATTTCTTTCAGTGAAAAAAGTAACATTTCAACTATCAATATCACTTTCGTTAAACCATTTTAATATTTCACGCCCAGATGCCTGATGTTGAAACAGAAAGACTTTGTTTTATTATGTTTCAATCCAAGCTCCACAAGAATAATCATAATACAAGTTTAGTAAATTGCAGTATTTCTACGTCATACAAAAAGACATGAAGTCAGAGAAGATGTCATGATAGTGACAGGTCTTTAACGGCCTACACTAAAAACATTGCTTAAAACTTCTTCTAGCACATATCATCATGGTAATGTTATAAATAATATAAGTAATATAAGCAAAAATAATACACAGAATATTGCACAGTGAAGGTTGAGTACAATAAATATTGTCCTCATGGAAGGTGGAACTGATAACCCATGATATACAGGTTACATGTACCATTTCCACCTCTCGCTGAACAATGTTTATGCTATTCAACCTTCAACGTGCAACATCTGCCATATATTTGGCAACAGCTGCAACGAGCCCTTACATGGACTAAAACTTTTGCTTTTGTGAAAGATACATGTACATGCATGTTTCATCTTAATTCAAGACAGAGATTATTATTATTATTATTATTACTACTACTACAGCTATATTATCATTAATTTATTATTGTTATTGATTATTTTGGGTCGCCACTGCAGTTTCCACTTGTATGTGAATTTCAAGCTGTCATGTTTGAGCAATACATTTCTGTCCCTGTAAGATGTAACACAACATCATAGCATAGTGGGGCTCTTTATTAGCACCAGAATTATACTGTATTACAAGCGGCAATGCAAATTCAGACCAATAACACCACACACAGTGAAAGACCAAACCCAGATACATCTCTCCCATCCCATTCCCTCAGACACACATGGCATATTTATGTCAGCCTACTCAGTCAAATGCATGACAGAATGGTTGCATCCACAGAAAGGGGTAAGGTCAAATTCATCAAAAAGCAAAACTGTCCACTAAAGTTGGTCAAATCGTCCAAGATAAAGAGTCATATCGTCCAGCAGACATATAATCACAATCTATACAAAAGTGGAGTCCTCCTCGACCATATTGTGATCTGTGTTCATTAGCTGGTGTTTCGTCAAGGTCGAAAGATTTAAAGAAGCAACATACTTGTACCAACAAAAGGAAAAGTACACATGAAGCAAGCCTTTCTCTCAGGTGCCATCCACTCAACTCATCTGGTCTCACAGAGTCAATCCACAGCTGGAGATCTGAGCAGCCATCTACTGGTGTGACTGTTCACTAACCTTGAGTTACTCTCACCAGTTTGGATATATATTAATGAAGGAATTATGCATAATTAATAAAACGGGATGCTACAAAAATCCTGTTTTCAACATTGTTTTGCTTTACTACAGCACTGGTACCCAATACAGGACTTGGCTCGAAATTGCAGATGTTGGTGTAAATCAACAACTGTTGCATTATCATAAGCCCATGGGACATGGTCCCTCAAATATTAGGTATTTTAGCGTAATTACAGAATGACACGAGTATTAGGTATTTTTCTCAAGAAGTAAAAGTCACAAGCTTTTCGTTAATCCCACCCCCAGCACTGTACGCTAACTGAATGTTTAAAGATAAGAAAAAATATGAAAACTGAAAAGTCTGCCAGAATATGTAAATGTGGGGCTGTGATTTCAGTGGAACTGGAGCATGTGCAAAGCACTCTATAAACTTCAAATGTTCACAAACATGACCGATGACACACGTAAAAGAAGGATTTATGCTCGTAACAGGATCAGCCAAAAAAAGGCGTAAAGGAGAGCTTAGCAGGTTGACAAGCAAGTCTAGAGTTGTAATTGGTGGTCAGTTGTCCCAAAACTACACTGCTTGATAGGTGGGTGCAAATGTTGTTGTTGTTGTGGCAGCGTTAAACGTTGAACATGGCCAGCCCTCTTTGTGTTGAATTCAACCAACAGAACTTATCCGGGCTCGCATAAGATACATATTCCATGAACATTTTTTTTATTTCATCGTGACTAATTTAGTTCATGAACTTCAAAACTTTGCTAAGACATCACGATCAGAATTTGCTTAAAAATCCCAATTTTGGGCGACCAAGTCTCTTTAAGATGCCTGTATGTAAAAATCAACTATCAGTGAAAATGTTTTTAAACATGCTCATTTTACAAGCCTGAAACCAGTATTTAAACAAAAATAAATACTGAAGGTGCTAGCCATATCAACACTGCATATATAAGGTACAGGTCGTCACAAGCTTTTCTATATAAGCTGGCACTGCAATAATTAACAAAGTAAGAATTAGATTTACAGTTACTAGTCTCAGGAGATAGAACTCATGAATTATGGTTTAGGTTGCGATTAGTGACTTGGAACACTCCTTTCATGGTCTGTGAGTGGTATATATCTATAAGTTGGACGACTGACCAACGATCTTGAATGATTTGATCAGCTTTCTTTGATGATTTGACCTGTAATCTATGGAAACAGACGATCGGTCATGACAGGACTCTAATATTCTACTGACAAGACAGAGTTAAAATTGTAACTTATTTCCCGAAATCCACCTATGTATGAGTATTCATGTCAAGAGTTCCAAAAGATACTCCACTTTGTTTAACGCTGGTTACATGTAAAGGAGATTTAGTAGGGTTGTGACAGACTGATCTGAAGGAAAAGAAGTATTTATTTATTTATTTGATTGGTATTTTACGTTGTACACAAGATTATTTCACTCATACGACGACGAAAAGCATTATGGTGGGAGGAAACCTGGCAGAGCCCAGGGGAACAAGAAAAATGTATGGTCTTAAGCTCATATCACACACAGTAGGTTGCATATGTTGAATACAGAATTTATCAGGCTGTAATATGCACTGCTAATAAATGTAAAGGAAGCAAAAGCTTATAATATATACACAGGCTGTTCAATTATACTTACAATTGGAGCCCCAAAGGGAACGAATCCTTGATGCCAAAATAGAAAAGGTACACATTAACCTTCCACTTATACGCTTGGCATTTCTTTCCTCTAGTCCTGAAGATAATGTTAAAGATAATACAAACTAGCCTTTTCTTCACATTTGTACTCTAATGGTTTAAGAATTAAAAACAAACCTACTGGCATATGGAGATCAGAAAAGTATTTATGTGCCAACATTTAAAGGGAGGTAACTAATGATGAGTAGGCTTTCATACAACTTACCAGACATTCTGAAAGGCATGAACACTTTCTCTCCAGTATCTGGATGAATGATTGCCTGAAATGCAATAGAATGTTAACAGAATAAACAATCACATTTTCAGGTTACCCTGCACATTATGTAGCACCATTTTTGGTATCTACATCTTCTTAGGAATCACATAAAAATTCTTTAAACTTAAAATAGTGCAAAATACTACTTCCAATAACAATATTGAAATCCCACATGAACTCTCACGAGTATGCATTATTCATGACAGCACATAACATAAACTAGTACCTGCTTGATTTTTTGAGCTTCCCATAATTGTTTGTTTGTGATGTCTGGTGGCAGTTTCCTGTTCTTAAAATCTTCAAGGAGCTGTATGGACTCGGCTAGGGTTTTCTGAAAAGGAAAGAAAATGAGAACATGTCAAAATATTATATCTGATGTGGACTTGGAAAAATTCATTTGAAAACTGTTATGATGAAAAACACGCAACAAAATTCGGTCTCCTTACCTCAGACGTAAACAGTGTACGTGGGTCAATTACATCTAGGAAATGCCGCAGTCTTCCAAAATATGTTCCCTGCAAATGTCAAACAGATATATTTATTTATTTACCTATATATTTAACTGGTGTTTTATGCCGTACTTAAGAATATTTCACTCATATGATGGTGGCCAGCATTGTGGCAGGAGGAAATGAGGCAGAGCCAAGGGGAAACCCAGGACCATTCGAAGGTTGCTGACAGACCTTCCTATGTGCAGCTGCAGAGGAAGCCAGCATAAGCCAGACTTGAACTCACAGCGACTGCATGTCAAATAGGATTTTCAAAAGTAGTACAACAGAACATGCAGTTAATGTGATGCAAATGCTAAGTGATATAGCGACCACATACATTCCACTCGGCACTGTACATTGTTGACTGTGTTTGTGCTGAGGTTCTGAAACTCAATGAGAAAAAGATGTTAAGAATTTAAAATGGAACTTATCCATGATCATTCTCACAGGTTAGTGACCTTGACTGTTACACAGGATAGTTGTGGGCTACACTCCTGAGCAGAACAACTGTTAAGGATACTAGAACCCCTCGGGTGTGAAACTCCGTCAATCTTTTTTTATTTCACATTCTTATTCTCCATTCTCCTACCTTTCCTCTCAACTAGAGATGAAAACCAATTTGCATTGCAAATACACTGTACCTTAAATCTGACAAAAAGTATAACATGTTGTGAACCAGGACAGATGTGTTTTCTTAGTTCCCCCTTCTCAGGGGGATTAGCTCACTGAGGGGGGGGGAGGGGTTACCTGTTGTGAATAGGCACGCCTCTGGTAAATGTGTATTACTTCCTGCTATAAACTGTGCACAGTTTCTTGTGCAGACTATCCAATCAGACCTATTAACTAACACAAAACAGCCTTTAACACTCAAACCGGGTGCCACTGGTGTGAAGGGTAAATGAACACATTCTAGCAGGTTTAGCTCAGAACTGTCAAGATAAGACACCAATTTACCCTATTAACACAAGTAGGTTGATATGCTCACATTTTCACTGGAGGTGTGACAATTCTTGATTAAAATTAACTGAATCAGGTTTCTTATTTGCTCAGAAATGTCAAGATAAAACATCAATCTGCATGATACATTTTAAAATTTAACATAAGTAGGTAGATATGTTCAAAATTTAACTGGAGGCAGGACAATTCTTGATTAAAGTTAAAATGAATTAATGACAAATTCTGTCACACATAATGCTCCTCCAGACATTTTGGTCTTTTTCTCCTTTTCTACTTTTGAGATGGTTGTGTGGTGAGATACTTTTTTTTCTCCCTTATTTTTCCACATAATGCTACAAAACTTGGCACACACATAGCTAAATACTTAAGCTAAGAAACAGTCCAACAAATTTTTGATACCTTGTTTACTTTTAAAGATATTAGTAAAAGAATATCAATGTTTCAAAAAATTTTGAAATTTTTGAAAGTTTTGACTTTAAATGATCACTCACAACAATCCAAGGTGAATATTAAAACTCTGTGGGATCGTTCTTTAGTTTAAATAGTAAACTATCCACTTAGGCTTGGAAAATTTGAAAACTGGCCTAAAAATAGCATTTTGAAAAACAGCTCCATTTCTTTCCAAACTTTCTCATTATTTTCATTAATATTAATGTTAGGTAAATTTTAAAAGGTGTGTTGAAATCAACAGTAGTTTTGCTTTTATAATATATATACATATGGCCATATTTCATCAACAGTTTGGGTTACACAAGAAAAAATGTGAAATTTTGCTCACAAGGGGTTCTAGTATCCTTAAATATCAAAGAGTGAACCAGCCATTGTTAGGAGCACCTATAGCTTTCTTGCCTTGAGGATGCTGTCACGTGACAGAGTGGCGTTATGTCATTGAAGAATCTGCTCTTCAAAACATTTGGGATGCGGGTCAGTATCTTAAACCGTGTCTTAACAATAGCCTAGAAGTTTTATGGCCTTATAAATCATAGCCATTCATCTACGTTCATAATTGGGAAGGCCTACCAGCAACTTGCAGATGGTCGCAAGTTTCCTCCCATCATAATGCTGACCGCTAACGAATAAGTAAAATATTTTTGAGTACAACTTAAATCACCAATCATTGAAATTAAGAAATACATAAACAAAAAAAACCCACCAAAACCCAAAAAAACAAAACAAAACATACATAAGGTTCAGAACGAGTAAAACACGTTTCGTTTCCCATGATATAACAATTTAAGATGTATATTTCGTGTACAGGTTGTGTTATAACATATAACAACAACAACACTTACATAAGCCTGGGCCTAGTAACCCCTTTGAATCCCCATTCGCCGTAGCAAAAACCCCGAACACTGTGTTCGGCGATTTCACTTCCGGTTAATATAAATATCGGACTTGTCTTCTGGGTAGTTAAAAATGACACGAAGTAAGTACATCTTAAGTAAAAATGAAGGTTCATGTTCATTACGTTAATGATGTTTCTAACTGTCCCAGTGAAATCCAGATTTCTTTTTTTTTCTCTACTGCCCAGGCCTTTAACGTTCAGGTTATGGTTTTTGATTGGTTTCAGTTTTAAATCGCACAATACACGGTTTTGTGGTAGTGATAGTTCGTTCATGAGGTAAAATTAATACCGTATGTTTCAAATTGAAGCCAGATAATGTTTGTTAGGCACAAGGGCGGATATCCACTTGGGTATTTTCGTTTCATCGAAGTTATTAAACTGCCACGTTGTCCGTGGGGTTATGTCATCAAACGTTATACTGCCGGCCTACATGGGCCGAAGAATAACAGTCGAACGTTTCACTTGTTGAACTAGCCCGGGTCATACTTCAACTCATGTTATAGAAATGTGTCCACAAGCAATCACGCATTACCTGGTTGAATCTCGGCTTGTTAAGCTGAAAAGGTGGGTAACTGTCATCTTCATGCTTTCGTGCATCAAACGTCATTCCAAGTGCAAGTGTTCAGACCCGGACGGTGAAACTAAAATATGATGGTCAGAGCAGATTGGACCATTTCTGCCTTCTGTGATGAGGTATCCAAGGGGAGTAACTCCTATGACCCAGTCAGCTAACAGACGAGGGAACCGCCCCTTCGACTCTGGGTAAGTGTTGAATCAGATCAAAGTTCTAGACTACACATGGCTATGTGTATTACAGGAATGTACGTACCGCAAATGTAACAAAAATCCAGTGTACAGCCTGATCAAGCAAGATAGATTTTAAAAAATGGTACCAAGTCCAAGGCCATTCATTAGCAAAGGCAGTTAGAGATAAATACCGTATATAAATAACTTTGCTGGATTTAAAGTATACAGTGTCCAGATGATACGTCTTACCTGGACTAGCACCTGTACAAAGACCACATCGGTTTCCTGCCACACCGACATTATATGAAGGATATTTTCAGCTTGGATAATGTGAATTATCCTTAAGTAAATAGCACTATATCGAAAAGTAATGCATGTTCCCTGTACGCCTTGTAGCCTTTTATTTATTTATTTATTTGATTGGTGTTTTACGCCGTGCTCAAGAATATTTCACTCATACGACGGCGGCCAGCATTATGATGGGAGGACACCGGGCAGGCCCCGGGGGAAACCCACGACGATCCACAAGTAGCTGGCAGACCTTCCCACGTACAGAGAGAGGAAGCCAGCATGAGCTGGACTTCACCTTGTAGCCTTTGTTGTAGCTCTTGTCTGTGATGTGATGATTTCAACCAACGTCACAAGTTATTACTATAAAATCTAGTGTGACAAGGACATCTCATGGAACGCCTTCGTTCTAAGTTTCTTAAATTTTGCAATGACTACAATTCGCTTGTTGGTAAATATGGACGCATGTGGCCACGTGTAACTGTGTCTAATTCCGCTTACTGAGGGGATAGTGGCCGTATATGCTCATCGTGTTGAGTATGATTAGCACTTTGGATATATAAACACTTGCAATTAATGCTCATCTGAGATACATATCTGATTAATGACATCATATAAACTAGCACATATAAACGGTACACGATCGATCTGGATACTGATGTCACTCATCCTTGCGACTGTTGACCTGGAACGCCAAATTTGCATGGTTGACGGCTGGTACACGAATATCGGGTTAGACCCTTAGATTGATCAGTTTCAAAAGTAACATGGGCAGGTACATAGGACCAAGTTGTATTTGCTTCACGTCACAGTGTACCTCATTTCCATCATCAAACGGTCACCCAATGTACACAACTTGTGTCGTTCACATGTCGTGGTGACAGAATGTTTAGTACATGCTTTGACATTGTCACGGTGTAGCTGGGACATTGTCACAGTGAAGTTGGGACATTGTCGCGGTGTAACTGGAACATTGTCACAATGTGTAGGTGGAACCTATCGTTTTCTGGTAGCAAGCTAGTGCGGTTCCAGCAGCCGTTTCGAAAATTCCTGCATCAGTTATACAATCTCACATCTTGAATTCGTCTTCATTGACGTTCTTATTGCCTTCGGAACTTTTAAGGAGGAACTTGCCTTTGGTGGTATTTAGGGAAATAGTATGGAATATATCCCAGGTTTAAGCTATTCTTCACCCTTGTCAAATGTTACTAACAACTTAAGCGGAAAACGTGTGTATACCGGTAGGGTCCACATATGGCCCCTGTTGTACAAAGCAGTTGTAGCCGAAGATTTTTTAAATCTACCATGGCAACTTATGTCTTTAACATATATAGTTACAATCAACTTGGTATACAATAGCTTTGTGGACGATGACAATAGACTCAGATCAGATATTTATTTAAGCGATTCTTGACCATTGCCAGATGTCGCAAACATGTTACGGCCGCGCGGGATTTGTTGACCTTGGCGCAAGCACTGATCCATTATATTGTGGTAATGATCCGAATCTAGATTCAGATGCAGAAATTTTATAAACGATTCTTCATCATATTGTTACATCTGTGTTTCTCTGTCAACAACGGAAAAGTTATGCATAGGTTTTGATGAAACTTTGTGAACAGCTTACTCTTAGCACACAAACACTAACCAATAGGCCTATAACATTTAGATGATCTAAAAAGTCTTCCCCATTGCGTTACATACATCGGCTGAATCGCAAACAAATCTCGTATTTAGGGAATGGCTCTACAAAACTGGCCGGCACTCGATCGCGACCATTTCTGCCTATGACGCCCCCATGCATCCCGCGACCATTCCTCGTTACAATGCATGTCTGATCCACTCTCCAAATCGTAAACGCAGTTCACTCGTGACCATGATTGACCCCCGTGTGGTTCTTGATTGACTCCCCACTCGTGACCATCACTCACCCACTAGTGATCACGACTGACCCACCCTCGTATCCATGATTGACCCAACCTCGTGACCTCGACTGACCCATCCTCGTGACCTTGACTGACCCACCTTCATGACCAGGACTGACGGCCATTGTAACCACGACTGACCCAACCTAAGACCATGACTGACCCACACTCGTGACTACGACTTACCCACTCCCAGACCACGACTGACCACCCTCGAGATCATGACTGACCACCGTCCTGAACATAACTGACCATCCTCGTGACCATGACTGACCAACCTCCAGACCATGACTGACCCACCCTTGTGACCATGACTGACCCACCCTTGTGACCATGACTGACCCACCCTCGTGACCATAAATGACCTATCCTCGTGACCATGACTGATCCACCCTCCAGACTATGACTGGCCCACCCCCAGGTCATGACTGATCACCTCCGGATCATGACTGACCATCCTCGTAATCACGACAGACTAACTCTCGTGACCAAGATTGACCCATCCTCATGACCATGACTGACTACCCTGGTGACCACGACTGACCACCCTCCTGACCACGACTGACCCACCCTAAGACCATGGCTGACCCATCCTCGTGACCACGACTGATCCACCCTTCAGACCATGACTGGCCCACCCCCAGGCTATCACTGACCCACACTCTACACCATGAATAACCCACTCTACACCATGAATAACCCACTCTCTAGCCCATGACTGACCCGCCCTCGTGACCATGACTGACCCACCCTCGTGACCATGACTGACCCACCATCTGGACCCTGACTGACCATCCTCGTAACCACGACTGACCAGCTCTCGTGACCATGACTGACCACGCTGGTGACCACGACTGACCACCTTTGTGACCACGACTAACTCTCATCCTCAGACCATGACTGACCCACCCTTGTGGCCACGACTGATCCACCCTAGTGGCCATGACTGACCCACCCTCGTGACCATGACTGACCCACCCTTTACACCATGATTGACCAACCCTCTGCACCATGACTGACCCACCCGCTACACCATGACTGACCCATCCTCGTGACCATGAATGACCCACCCTCCGGGCCATGACCGACCATCCTCGTAACCATTACTGACATATCCTTGCGAATATCACTGATCACTGTCATGAACATGACTGACCCACCCTCTCGAATATCACTGATCAGCGTTATGAACATGACTAACCCACCCTCGTTCGCGACTGACGGCTCCATGCATTATGCATCATGCAAGTGTGAATTCTCTCGGGACCACTGATGAAAGTTCAAATCATATCCATAAATCCATAGCCATTAGCAGCGTTTGGCTATGTGATACTGTAAGCCTATAGTGTATAGGTATATGTATATCTATGTATAAAGGCCTGTACATATTTATTAATCTGCAGCTAACTACCTATGATTCCTGATGCCTTCCATTATGTCTTTGTTTAAAAGTACATATACATGTTTATCTCTTGCATGTTGAGTTACCGTATTGTATAAACATAATTAGTATTAATTGCATAGATTTTTCTCCGCTGTTTCCTGTCAAAACAATGAGTGAACTACTATTAATTTGCTGGAGGCCATGTGTGGAACTTTATTTGGACTGACGTATGACACGTATGAGTTTTGGTTAGAGGGTATCATGAGTGTTCTATGTAATGATGGTTGTTTTACAACGCTAACATAAACTTTAGCAGACTGTCAGTTTGTGTGGAAATTGCTGTGATTTGAAGTTGTCGTGTTTTGTATACACGGGGATGGCCTTGTCTTTCAAAGTACAAGGCTTTGGCTGCACGAGCCGTCAAGCATGTCGTGCCCTTCTCGAGTTGCCCTGGTGGAGATGGCTGGGGTATAGGCACAGGGTAATCCGTCTTCACTTGGGGGTCCGGAGATGGGAAGACAATACTATCCTGTTACTAGATAACTTGGGCGTCGCGCCATTACGCCCATTAGCAAGACGGGGTTCTCCTTGCCGAATCCTTGCTAACTACTTATAGACCGATTTCCAAGATAGCGTAGGCTATTTAAAAGCGATCCAGGCTGAGTATTGGTGGCCGGTTGGCGGATCACCGCGTTGCGGATCACCTGGGTTAGCCATTAGCCAGTAACTACAGCACTTTTGTTGTTATATTAAGTAAATAATGACTCTAATGTTTCACCCCAGAAGCGATGTCCGGAACCAGGCATTTCTGAGTGGGCCTGGACAGTCCATTCCTTTTCCATGGACACACATCGGAGACGACGAGTCTGGTGCTAGGAAATGGCCGATTAAAGGGTCATCAGTGCGTCATGGACTCAAATAAACAAATACACAACTTAGGGAAAAATTCCCACACCACGGGTATATCGATAAACCACTTCACACGTCATTACTTCACAAGTGCATAGTTATATAACTGAATGGTTCAGTGTAGGAACAATGCCAAACCTATTGAGCTATAAGGGAGTTGTTCTTTGTGCACTGCCTACCATATTGTCTTTCAAAATGTTTGTCATTTTCCAGAAAATAAGACATGTTTACCACCATAGGAATCCCTTCGCCTTTGCTATAGTTACCACGTCCGCACCACCATGTCGCTTGTACACAAATACCTTTGTTGAACACGCACATGTTTTCTTCGGGACCCTTTATCTTCAATTGGAACAAAAAAATTTTTCGACTCAACTTATCTTTTCCAATGGAAACAGCAATCTTTTTAAAACTGAATACTTTATATGTTGCACAACACATGCACTTCTGAGAACTCCACCAGTACGGTCCTGGGGCGATTTTGTCCCTCTTGGCTTGCCACCTTGATTTAATTGTCTCGGGCTTTTTTGCTGGAAGAAACTTTTAAGGAATGAACCAACACCGTAACATTCCTTTAGTTACTATCCACACATTCACAAATTGCCACCACGAAAGTTACCTACAAGTAGTCTCGCTGTTCTCGTTTGAGACTACAGATTAAGCAAGCGGCAACATCGCGAAGTTCAAAAGTGTTAAAGCCAATTTTCAAGCGCAAGTAAAGAGACTTAGAATTCGGCGAAAACAAAACGGCAACGTAAAACGTCTGTGTCACCGTCTCGATAAAGACAGAAACGTTGATCTTAGTTTATCCCGGGTATAAGCCTTCGTGTGATGTCGCCAAGTATCTCTGATACTGATAACACGGCCATTAGAGTGAACGGTGAACGTGACTGTTCCATACCGGGTTGGGAGGGAGAGCCTCGGTGTGATCACCTATCTCGTTGACAGGACGGTCTAGACGGCCTCCAGCGATCACTGGCCCAGGTTTGTATCACAATCATAGAAGCCTACTGATTGGCAGCATTATCTGGCTCATATAGCCGGTCTAAGCGTGAGAACCACTGGACTAAACATGACTGTGGACACCATTTCAGTAATATTTCACGTTCTTTCCTCCCCGTATTATCAGCTATTGAGATAGGGCTCGGGATAGAGGAAATAAAGTCCTCTTTGCCTTCCTAATGTCTCAATCCAACTGTCGTCGGCATGACCACGAGGTGTAAGGGAAACTGGTGAATAGCTGTCCGATAGGAATAAAGGTTTACGGCTTGTGGCATTACTTGACGCAAGCAAGCAAATCGGAGAGAAAACAAAGTGGCTAAGCAACTAGAGCAATCTGACTTTACGACATGTGGACAAAGGATTTAATTTGGAACGTAGACACGACAATTATAATTTATGATAGTAAAGTCCACTATTTATGTTCAATAGGTCATTCACAAGTATCGCTTAGAGGTGTTCTCATTTTGTCAGTTTATTTCCCCCAGTATCAACATAGTCCAATAACTTAAGGTAAAAATCATCTCGCCCAATACTCGTTCCAGACCACTGCCAGCAATCCGTTTTCGGACAGGTTGGCGCGCACGCAATTTGGGGTACACAAGACAACGTTCAGACACATTACTTTGTTTCTTTTCCACCCCAGTCCCTGTTTAAAAGGGTGTGTTGTTGCATGCGAAGTGTTTCCCATAATTATTCGATGATTCAGGTTTTGTGACATCGTCTTGGTTTAAGTGGATTGTCAAGTCATTAATTAATTGATTGTTAGGCGTTTGAGTCTTCTCCCAACAAAATTAATGTGTGTCACGCATGCAGAGGCGGGGAAAGGCGAACTACCGCGCCAATGTCAGCCACCACTCTAACGCCAGTATAATACTGAAACGCGGCCATTTCGGCCAGATCTGGCAGTCAATACTGACACCTTTTTCCTGTTCTCTGCATCCTGAATTAAAACCACTAAAGTATGACACTATCAAATTAAAAGGATAAACTGATTGGCGAATTAAATAAAAGTGTAAGCTCCGTGGGTTTTATTATACGGGGGAATTTGGATTAAAACAACAATTCAGCGCTTCTACAGCAGAACTGTGAAGGACATATGTGATCATGTTAATTGTAAGTGAACTGCAGAGAACAAATCAAGCAAATAAAGGAAAGTTTATGGAAAACTCAACTGAGTATTGATTAATCTGGGAAGAGCAATGTCAAGACTCTTAGCAGGTACAATCCATGTGTACTCAGGCGCTCAGAAATAGTCATATTTGTTGTGAACTGTATGATGTTAGTACCAGTTGCTTGTTTCAAATCTTAAGACAGTATATTGTGCCATTGACAGGTACAAGGTTTGGAGCTTTGTAAAATACTTGTATATGCATTGTGGCTTTTCGTTACCTTTTCTCCAATAACTAACAGGGCATTTCTATTCTGCCTTAAGGTGTTCTGTTTATGTGCCATATACATCTGTCATCCTGAATGTCCACAGAAAAAATCATGGCGCCTGTTTTGAAAGCAAAGATTAAATACGGTTAATTCCATGCTTGTTTGTGTCAACAGGAAACACATTTTCCAGGTGAAAGAGTTTGCCGTTTTGAAAAATCAGGCAGTAGGTAGATTGCTTTTAGATAATGTGTGACTCATTGATGTCCTAGGAGAACCGGAAGTAGACTATGTCTTATTGGTTCCTCACGATGTGCACTCAAAGAAATGGGCTATTCTCTTTTATGGTACAGAACGCATATACAGCAGGGTTTAGATGCCTTTAGACACGCTCGCTTTTATCAACTGTATTAGTACCTACAAATATTAGAATAATGACCATTTTTAAGGGATGGTTGTTCAGTATCATGATATGTATCAGTATCATGACTGAAACAACAATCAAGTAAATAAATCTTAATATGACAATCGATCTTGTCCTAGTCATTTGTAAACCAGATGTACACTGAGGAGAAAATTGTGTATTAGCTCTTGATGAAGTTTTAAAGATTTGCATATCCTACATCTTCAGTTTTCATTGTAGAGATGCCTTACGGTCGAGTCGGGCAGCCAGTTTTCTGAGCCTTCAGTTTATCTTGCTGGTCGGCCCACGGGAACCAACAAGTTTTCAGGTATAAACAAGAGGAGAGGCTAAGACCAGTAAGGTTCTCTAGGGGCCGGCTTACTGCCCTCCGCTAATTTGTAACACACACCAATAATGTCTGACGTGTCTATCGCCGATCACTGATATAATTGATCCCTCAATTAAGGCCTAATGGGCAGGCTGGATCACGACATCTCACCCAGCGTTGTCCCCAGGCGAACCAGTGCCTTAGCCTACACACAGCGGCAAGGGAAATCAGTGGGACTGTCAATCCAAGTGACGGGGAAATAGATGGCCATTGTGGCTAATTAGCTGGCCAGTGGATTGTCACATACCAGGCCCCGCCCCTCCTCGTGTAAGAGGAGCCGAGTTAACACGCCATTCGTGTCTCCGTGTCGACGCCCATCGAGTAAGCCCCACTTCCACCTCGTCGTTACCTCCATGAAATATCTTCCGAGGCGTAAATCTAGTGTTTGAAGTCAAATTGTATTTCATTGGACGACCTTATAAGAAAATCTGCTCAGTGTAATATTCGACAATAGCTGTCAAACGGCAAAATAATTGCCCATAATGTTCTGGTAGTTTAAGCTAAGAAGCACGCCTTCTGGGCATACATCAGTGGTGGTAAGTATGGAGTTGATCGTGGATAGGTAATTTATGTAAACCGTCTTGTCAGGGAAGACATATCGGTTGTTTTGTGAAAAACGTCTAGTTAAAGAAGCCTCCGTTCCTGTTGGTTGTATCTGAGACAGTTGTTAAATGTGTCAGGCTCGGCTTAATTACACTGCCGTTCCCCAGCCTTCAAAAGAAGGCCGTGAATTGCTAGGGAGTCGGGTTTCCGGCACCATAGCGGGGCACAATTCACCCCTGACCCTGTCAACATTACTCTACCCCTAATCAGGCCTCTTATTTCCTTTTTCTCCGTCTGAACTCATTGATCTATACGCGAGCATCTTGATTTTTAGTCCTGGTTGAACTGAGACCTCCTTAGCTCGGTTGTGCTGAGTTCCACAGACAATACCCTTCAGTGTCTCACATGGGTCCATTACTATCTAACACCCCACAAAACTTTGTATTTGGGTGAAAATGTGTCAGAGGCGCACTCACCATATAAGTACCCCCAGGATACTCCCTCCCGTATAGCCCAGGCAATTCCTCACTAATTCCATACCTGTAACGCCATACAATAACTTGCATGTTTTTACTTAATACCTTTAATCTTTAACAAGAGCCCTAGGTACACAGGTAAACATTGCTGCGCATCAGGAAAGTAAGTTCTGAATCTACGAATCAAAGCGAAAAGCTTTACATCCTTTTTGTTACAAAACACACTTGCATTGCATGGTGAGCATTTTTGCAATGTTGGAAAATAGTTGTTTCAGCTGAAAATTCCACAAACTTTTAATTTGGTTCACTGAACAGAAGTATTCTTCGGTATTTTCCAGGTATCATTTTGTAATGGATAAAAAAATTCATACGGTGTCTATAGCTCATTCAAAGAAAAATCTCTTATATGTTCAAAACATGGCATCAATCATTTCTTGGTTTATTTTATTTTTTTTTTGTTCACACCATACTGAAGAAAGTATAATATAATAAAGTGTTATCGGTGGAGGAAACCGAATAGAGCTTGAGAAGCCACCGCCCGTTCGCCAGATATGGCTGACAAACCTCGTGACTGAAAGACGTACAGCTGAGCCAACGCAGGAACCGAATTCGAACATGGAGCATGGTCTTCAAACTGACTCTAACAATATTTCTGACCGTTACATACTGAAATGGATACTAATATATGATCACTGACAATTCGTTAAGCTTCGCCGTCGGGACAAAACGCGTGGACCAATTTTGGGTTAGTATATTCTACATTACTTGCCACGTATAATTTCAGTGAATCTTGTTTTTTAAGATACATTAATACACCATGGAGGAGTATCCAAGTATGTTAACGAAAGTACGCGTAGCAAAGTCATGGTAATAAGTGTGTATTGGGTCAAGCCTTACCGATGCATTATGGTCATACATTACTTTGCATTTGTTAGAGTTTTATTCTTACTGTTTATGAAAATGTCCTTGCGTGTAACTTGTAGCTGTGCAAGGCCCTTAAAACAGTGAGTTGAATCGATATGGGCAAAAGGGATAAGGAAAGGATTCGACGAAATGCAGAACACCGCTGATTATCAAAAATTCATAAAAGACGTACAGGCTAGGAGAGACGTGTGAACAGGACATAAGGACTTAGAACATTATAATACTTTAAAATCTACAATCGTGATTCTTCATTCGCATGGCGTTTCGCATATTGATACGTCAGGTTCATAAGGGGAGGAATCCGAGGTGATCGGGGTCCTCCCGTGCACGTGACCTGCAGATATGCACACCTAACTGGTAGAAGACGTAGAAACGTATGAAGCTGAATTGTACGGAAACAGATGAAATACATGACAAAAATGTATGTGACCAAGAAGGAAGGAGATGAAACTATATTACGATGTGAGACAGATGAAAACAAATGGCGAAGTAATCCAAATAAAAACTTAATGTAACATACTTAATGAAACAGTTGAATATAGATGACAGAGTAAGTGAAATGGATGAACATGTGTTACAAAGTGAGTGAAACATCGGGAATTGTGTCTGGAATGAAACAGGGGGAAAGTATGTAGAATGAAACAGAGGAAAATTTGTGTCAGAGTGAAATGTAGGACAATGTGTAAAGAAGTTCGTGAAACAGAGGAAAATGTATGTCGAATGAAAATGTGTTGCGAAGTTAGTAAAACAGTGATACTGATGGAAATGTATGTCATCGTAAGAAGGCGATATTAATGTATCACAAAGTCGATGGAATTGACACAAAGAGTGAAACAGATGACAACGTGTCACAATGGGTCTCAGATAGATGAAACAGGTGAAAGAAAAACTGAACCATTCAACAGGGCGAAAAGGAAACAACTCTCGTCCAAACAGACAAATTAATTTCAAAAAATGAAAACCATTCATGATGTTATTAAGTAGTTGGTTTAAAATAATTTGTGGCAATAATGCAATCAGTTTTGATACCTTTGGTAAAACAATATTTAAAAGTTTATAACTGGCCTTAACATGCTCTGCTGGAAATCGGGAGACAGTAAAGTTTTCAATCGACCCTTCACATAGAGGCGATAACAGACGGTAACCTGAGATGAAGGATGTGATAAAACTCGAATAAAGGCCAAGAAGACGTCGGGTAATTTGTGGAGAACAGATTCTTTTAGTCAATGAAAAATAAGTCGACGAAATTTATAACGTCCATTAATTCGCCATGGACGACAGGCTTTCTATAGACCTGCTGAGCTCAATAAAACATAGCTGTGGGCAGCTGGGGCTGCGAATTTCCGTTTGTCCACGGGAAGGCTTGGAGTGTTCACTGTTCACCATGCCTTTGTATAGCGTCAACAAATATTGGTTTACCGTTTGCTCAAATTCGACAGAAACACACCGATGCTTAGTGATTAACTCAAGTGTAGAACGCCATCAATTTATCCAAACTGGCATTTTCAACCACGAGGCCGTATCTAGAATTTCAATTCGTTTGTCATCTCCATACTTTATTCGTCGAGTGTCGTTAGCTGTAGGCTTGGCCTCTACGGGTCAGGTTTGATTGAGTTTTATAGGTTTACCTATGAACAAAGTTACACTTCTTTGCACAGTCGGGATCCGCTGAAATGTCCATAAAATAATGAGGCCTTTGGAGAAACTGGATACAGTATTATTACTGCGGGACTTTGGTCATCGTTGAAAAGCCTTTCAGAAGCAGAAAGCTGTACACCCAAAGATACAGGGAATAAATGTTTAAATTAACAATATCAGCGTGAATGGCTATCTATCACACGCTGCCTACAATACCTGAACAAATACATCCGGTTCAGACACAGCTGTTCAGGATTCACTTAGGTTTGTATATCCAGCCTTGATCAGAAGATCGAAACCAGTTCTTGTTCGTTTGTTTATCGTTCTTACAATGGCGTTTTAGTTTAGATTGGTCACTTACTGTCTTTTCCTTGGTCACCACACTCTCTAAACTTTAAAGCAATGCGTTACGTAATCATACCATCCTGGGTTATATAGAGGCAATATAATTGACTTCGTATTCAAGTCATTAGTGATAGACATTAAGACGTGGTGAGTTCTGAGTAAATATAGTGGACTGGCAAGTACCGAGGATTGTATCCTGTTGAATCTTCAAAAAGAGCAGCATTTGCCCTTTGTTTACAACTTTCCTGACATCTTTCTCCCGCGGCGGCCTCCGTAGCCCAGTTGGTTACCGCGCTAGCGTGCAATGACCCAGAAGCCTCCCACCATTGCGGTCGCTGTGAGGAAGGGTCTGCCAGGAACCTGGGCCTGGTCATGGGTTCCCCCCGGGCTCTGCCCGGTTTTCTCCCACCATAATGCTGGCCATCGTCGTATAAGTGAAATATTCTTGGCGTACAAAACACCAATCAAATAAATGAATAAATAAATATATCTTCCTCTCGCTAAAATCACTGTATCCTGACCATGGATGAGAATCAACAAACGCATAACGTCATTCAGAGAAAACCAGGTTGCTTTGGTTTAGTTCAGGCCTGTCCATTCAAGATAGGTAACAAGAACCAACAGGTCTACAAAGCTGTGGCTTAGATTGTCAAGGGAAAACCCCAACACAGTATTATCATTGTATAAATAACTGGTTCACAAAGTTTGAAAGGGGCAAAATCCTATAGCTTTTTTGGCTACATGTTGTTAGAGAAGGCGGCATATTTCCTTGATAGACTTTCCACGATATTTCATGTTTCTTGCAATATTTCTAAGAAGGATATACTTTAGCAACCCTAAATTTAATACTATGATTTTTGGTGATGTGTGAAAATCTCATTTTTTTTTTAGCTAAAGGGGAGATACAAGAAAAACAACGACGCATAGGTGTTCAGTGTAACAAAGGCATTGTTTTTTGTTTGGGGGTGGAATTTGAATATAAGGACAGAAAACACTGAAAATATGGTTAACTTATGAACACCACGTGATATACGTGAAGTGCGCTTAGTTAAGCGATTTACTGAGCTAAGATAAAACTTAAAACCCTAAAAATACGAAATTAACGCAATGTGTGTGTAAACCCGGCCCATAAATTAAGTTGTATTTTGAAGGTCCAAATGCCCTTTTTCAATGCTTTCTGTGTGAGGGTAAAATTGCAAATTATAGGAAGTTAGTCTGGCTTTTTCGAACTATTCTCAGAGTTTAAACTATGACGTAGAATGTTACTCCCGTTTTTTTAGGCCTTCTCTGAGGAGAAAGGTTATAAATTAAAATGTTACCCTCGCGTTTTTTCTGAAGATGAAAACCTAGAAATTCGACGGTCTCCTATATGAGGATCAAAAGCTGAAAACAAAGAAGTAACCCTTGCTACACTCTAAAACCTAACTTGTTAATTTCAGCACAGTATTATGTTTTCTAGTTGATATTCGAATTGATTTTGTTACTTGTTAGGGACAGTACAAAAGCCCCGATACATGCACGATAAAATTATTCTGTTTTTAATAACGAAACAAGTCTGTCATATAGAAATAACAAAATAATTTCTAGCAATAAAACAGTCTATACTGTTATTCGGTCAATTTAACATATTTATTTGAGAGTGTAGCATTTAAATTTTTTTCTGCGGGTGTAAAACTATAAGTTTGATAGTTTCTCTCACCTTTTAGACACATCCTAAGGGTCGAAAGCCATAAATTAAGAAGTTATGCTTTCGTGTTTAACATTAGTTTGGGGGTTGAAAGTTACACATTAGCAAGCCACTGTCGCCCTCTACAGATCTTGGGGGGAGGGAGGTCGTAAGCTATATTAACACATGAAGTACATCCGCCTTACTGACTGGAAACACAACGATGATCCCATATTACATCAATGTTTTTAATGTTAGTGTTTGTGTAACGGTCTACTTAGAAATAAATTCATTGCTTTTATACATGGTCGGCGTGTTAAAGATAAAAAGTATACAATAAAATATATATTTTATGCCTGATCACGTTGTTGAATGTTTATGACAAATGAAATCTGTGCTCATCGTTTTAATCTAGGTGATTAAACATGTATTAAGTTGCTTATCTTGCAAACCTAAATATATATAAGTCAGGCTCCTCTGGGGCTTTCAGCATTACGTTCATTAACTCCTTTTCTCTGATATATTTAATATGTATGATTACATTTTAAATTATGAATGGTTCTTCACCTCAAAACTATATACATTTAAAAACAGTATTATCGTTATTAGGGATTACACATTCTGAATATAGCACAGATTCTAGTCCTGAAAACTTAGCTTTTAGCACTCCGGGTTTCGAAACAGCGACCTCAGAGTCGTTGTGGTTTCAGCCCATTTTCAGCACTAGAATCTGCGCTTTATCCAGGAAGTGTGATCCTTCATAGCTATAATACTGTTACTTATCAAATTCACTTTCTCAACGACGTCTACCGATCATGCATGTTTATATAACTGTGAGTGAAGTCATAAATTCAAAACGAGCTTAAATTATGTATGGGAAACCTGCGGATGGTCTTGGGGGGTTTCTTTGGCCTCTTTCCGGTTTCCTCCCACCATAATGCTGGCCGCCGTCGTATAGGTGAAATATTCTTGAGTACGGCCTAAAACACCAACCACATAAATAAATAAGATATGTATATGTATAGGGTGGCTTCTCAGCCAATGGGACAATTTTAACGATTCTTCATCTATATTGTCTTCCATTTTGTGAGCATAGACATCCACACCACGGCCTTGGTCATGTCACCATGTGGCTGGTTACTCGTGAATTACCTGAAAGAACAGCAAATTCCGCGCGGTCGTGTTTATGTATGCATGAACGCGGCTGCTGCTCTGGCCTGGCTGTAGCGGGCCTGTACAGGAATACATCTGTAAAGGGAAGTGACTCTTAATGACAGGATTAGCACGCCTGTCGGCCATAAATCTCGCCGTATTCAGCCAGCGGATAGGTTAAGGGCCAGGGTAGATGACTTGGCATTCGACCGTGTCCAACTTGGAGCCATTAGTGGCCGTAATATGACCACTGATGGGACAACCAACTCGGCCTGAATCGTTCTGCCTTTTCCCGAGGAAACACCGAACCTTTCTCCGCATACTTTACATTTTTTACCTCTCTGTAATCGACAACTTTTTCACGTAAAAGCCATAGATAAGAGAATCAGATTTAACCACGATTTGCCACTGTGTGCCATTTGTCTTTTGACACAGCCTCCATCTCCTGGTTCTGGGGAAACTTAGCGTACGACCTCCATTTGGGATGTCCTGTCAATTGTCAACAATGACCAGACGATGTTCTGATCATAGAGAGGCTCAGTTGGCTAGCGCAGGGTAATGACCCAGAAGCCTCTCGCCAATGCGGTCGCTGTGAGTTCAAGTCCATCTCATGCTGGCGTCCACTCAAGCCGCACGTGGGAAGATCTGCCAGCAACCTGCGGATGTTCGTGGATTTGCCCCGGGCTCTGCTCGGTTTCCTCCCACCATAATGCTGGCCGCCGTCGAATAAGTGAAATATTCTTAAATACGGCGTAAACCACCAATCAAATAAATAAATAAATAGTCACAGAAGATGGCGACTGCCTCTGTGCCCTCATGGTTATGGCGTCCGCCTCAGGATCGGGAGACCTGGCATCAATCCCGGTTCGGGTCATACCAACGACTTCAAAAATAGTACTTGTAACAGTTGCTGCCTCGGTTGGTGGCGCAAGGAAACAGGACTGTTCGACCAGGTGTCAGTATGATGTGACTTGGTCGGGTGTCATGTCTGTCGCCATCGGCATGATGTTCCAGTAGTGACTGCACTTTGGCAATAAGGAATCGCCCTGATACAAAAAGACACAGTATATGCACATATTCTAAGGACTCCTCATCGTCATATAACTGAAAAGATGTTGAGTACGACTTAAAAAAAATCAAGCATCCAAGCTCAAATACATAAATAAATGAATACAAGCTGCCATTTTCAAACATCTTGGAAGTGTAAGGACTATTAAGAGCAGTTCAGACAGATGAAGATGAACGAAGCGCGTTTTCTTTTATTTTCTGCTATGAGCTGCAGTGGGAGCATTTTACAATTAATACTTACATTTTGCTTGTTAAAAAATTATAATTGTTAAAAAAACTATACAAAATTACTTGAGTTAACAGTAAGTTATGTTGTCCATTCTGTGAGATATACTTCTCCAATTAGTTATACTTACTCCAATTAGTAAAGATTTTTACAATCTAAAGCCCTAATTCTAACACAAAATTTGAATTGTTTTTACAGTTTTATTAACATTTTTATCTTCTTTTGGAAGAGGTGGTTTCCGCCCTCTATAGCTCGCTATCATCTAATTCATCAGTGTCATTAGATGTTCCGCATTTGTCCGCCATTGAAAATTTCAAGTTTGTTATTTGAGAGCTCTCTCTCTATATGTCGTGTACATTAACAACCAACACACGGGTGCCTGTATGCCTTATGTATTGTGTCTTTGTGGAACTACAGAGGAGATTTGTCAATTATATGTTTTTATCCGACATTTAGAGTAGTCTAAGATTAATGTATGGTATTGTACAGGATATGATTGATAGGCGGTGGGCGTGGCCAGTTAACCGGAAACAGCCGAGTAACGTTCGGGCAGTAACTAGTGCGTTTTTTGTATTGTATACAGCTATAGCGAACCTCTGTTTATAGCAATTGAGGTTAGAATTGTTTAGGCATGTCATGCTGATAGCCTTTGGGTCGTCTGGAAAGCTCTTGTCTTGTCCGACAGGAAACTGAGAAAGCTGATTTGCGTGAGTTAAGGAATTATTTACAAAAGCGAGGTCGGTGGCCGAGTGGTGGAGTCCATTACGTCTTGTGATGCTCTCAGTTCCAGACTAACGCTGAAATCATTAGGGGGCCTGCTCTTCCATTTGAAACACACTCGCAGGTTTAATTTTGTCAAACCGTGCCTTGATAGGTTTAATGTCTCCGTAAGAGACGGAAGAAACAAAACGGTAGAAGCTGATTTAGCTCAACTCCACCGGAAGTCTGAGACATGAGTATCGCATTTAATGTAGCGGGGTTTTTGTTTCTTAACACAAATTGATGCAAAATTGATGTAAATGGAACATTCAAGGAAGTTCGGACAGGGCTTATTGGTTCCACGCGATGAAAAAATCGGGCATCACTCAAGTTGGTTCTGGGCGGGAAGCCGTGGAAGGGACAACCGGGGATACACCAAACTACAACGGGCGATTTTAGCTCAGAGATTGTTTGCTTGTTCTCTATCGTATAAATGCCTTTCGAAAACTAATTTTCAATAGAAAACTTCATTGAGACGTCTAGTAGAGCATATCTCCAAGCAAATTTCAAACCCAAAGTTAGAATGTGTTTGTGAGTTTACACCTTGCGTGAGCACTTAGTCCGGTTTGGTTAAACATCGCTTTCACGCCATAGTATCTCTTTCTGGCAGCTCGATCCCATTCCAATACCAATGTTGGTATTGCTGTCCCATTGGAACGCCATGACAGCAAAACACCCCAGACGCCGAGTTTTCTATACAAATATATTTAATTTAAAGGGTTTCTATGAAAGCGGCCTTAATTTTCCTGGTACAGAGTGTTAAGTGCATCTGGTGTTGTTCCAAATGGCATCATATTAATAATTTACCCTCAAAACATGGGTGCAGAGTCTGTTTTTCTGTCATCAAATCTCGTCCACTAAAGAGTTAAACTAAGAGGAAAATTAGTTTCTGCAAAGCAAAATGACCGTCAGAGCTCAGAGGACCCATGGAGTGTCAGTATATTACATCTCCTTCACGCCTAGACAGTGACAATTCATTATGTCCCCCTAAAACATACACAGCGTAAGTTTAGTACGTCTGCGTCACACCTGTACAGTGTCAGTTCACTACGTCTGCGTCACACCTGTACAGTGTCAGTTCACTACGTCTGCGTCACACCTGTACGGTGTCAGTTTATTACGTTTCTGTCACACTTGTACAATGTCAGCTAATTACGTCTCTGTCATACCCGCACAGTTTCATTTTATTATGTCTTCGTCACACCTGTACAGTGTTAGTTTATTAGGTGTCCGCCACTCCTGCACAGTGCCAGTTTATTACGATTCTGTCACCTCATCCTCATGTAACGGTAGTTAAGAGGAAAGACAACACTAAGCCAAATATTTGTATCGATAAAGAATTCTATTTAAAGTCATGTTTCATTTTTGTGATGTAAGATAACCAAGAGATCGCAATTCAAAGAAAGCAAAAACGCCCGTGTAGGGAAAATCGAACAGGCCTCCATGCCATCAATTTTAACCATTCAAGGGCGAGATATTTCTACCACTCGAGAAGACATCTATTTCCGCTGTGATGTCACCTGTTCCTAGATCACCACTTTGCCATGTACAAGTCAACTGTTTTCTTTCTGCTTGCGAAACAATTCTGATATACTCCAAAGCCATATTCAACGAGAGAGTGGTGCTGGAATACGTTTGGGGTTATTCTCCAAGGCCTTAACCAGGAGGCCACAGTGCGTGGCCTTCATTTCTAATAAGTAGGACCGTACTTCGCACGACAAATCAGTGTCCCGTCTCCATTGCTGACGGGCGCTGGGTACGGATGACGCGACATCGTGTTTTCAGTTTCTCTAAGTTGGCGTATCTCAGGGTCTCCTAAGAATTCCACATTAAAAAAACTATTTATCGAGTTATCAAGCACAACATAAAAATGCTTACACCCTTTTAAGGCTTTATGGACCTCACTTCTGAAATAGCTTGGTTATATTTTTTGTTGCCTTTTTCTTTTAATAACATGTTCATCCCACTTGCAGTATGAGTTTATAATCCTTTTCACCCCATCTGTTATGTGAGTTTATGACGTCTTCATTCCACCTGAAAGGTGAGTTCATAACGCCACTGTCCCACTTTCCAGGTCAGTTTATTTCCTCCCCCTCACTTTTAAGTTTATAGCTCCTCCGTTACACTCTAAAAATTTAAGCATGTCACTCCCCAGTGCATAGTTTTTGAGTAAAGTCTTGGTACGGATGTGATGCGGTTAATAACATTACATCTGTCTCACTTATAAGGTGAGTTGACTTCTTTCACAGTGACATGAGTGAGATAACGTGTCAAACAGGTTTATAAACTGTTCATCCGTCCTGTACTTGTACCATGAGTCTGAAACCTCTCTGTCACACCCAACCAGAGCCATTCCTAATGGACAATCGATTATACAATACTACCTGGTGTTTACCGCGCTAACGCCTAACTATTATAATTACCTGGGTAAAGATGGCGTTCCCGTCGAGGTCCGCCCGGTATACAGCAGCCGGACTCCACCATATGGTGGCCCCTTATTGGGTGTAATCTGGACGTGTCGGGATAATAGGCCTGGCCCAGTAAGTGAGGGGATGAGTTTCACTTCAGCCCCACCGGGGTTTAAGGTCAGAGGCCTCTATCTGAGAGGCTAATTGTGCTGCTTACTTTCACGGCAACTTAAATAGAGAGACGATACGAGGTGAGGGGCTGATATAGAATACTTTAAGCTGCCTCTCGCCAGCCTCGGCATGTACTAAGTAGGATGTATCACCTCACTGTTTGTTAATTACGCCCTAGATTGAAATTAGATAGCTCGCCGAACAAAGATTTCACGCCATTTTATTTTGGAAAAACTCCTTGCATGCGTTGTCCCGGTTGATGATAATGTGTCCTCTTTCAAGTGGAGGTTGCTATTTAGCCGAGAATCCTTAGCGAATCAGCTCGTGTCAGCAACTAGCGCGTAATGAATGGTTCCGCTCAAATGCGACTCCGTACACTCACAGGTGCCCACAAACGGCCTGCCTCGACGTATCATGTTACCAATCAAAATAGTATTTACTTTGATTGTCTGAAGTGAGTCTCTAAATCCGACCAGTTCACACCTCACCCCGTACCTGACTAACATGAGAACGTGCCCGTTTCTTAACACGGTCCTTTGTACAGCCACACTACTGGAATCACGTGACCAGCTATTACCGCAGCCTAAAGACTGCATTTTCCCTGTTTCATCCCACAAAGGCATTTGCAGCTGTGTACAAGAATTCAACATAAAGTGGTATTACCTGTAATGAGAAAGGCGTGTAGGGAAGATAAAGTAGTCCCATGTGCGCTCCCTTGATGAAGAAAATTTAATTGCTTAGGCACCAGAGATTGTGGTATTTCTCTCCTAACAAGACAGGGTTATTGATGAAGTATGTTAAATCAAAGAAGCGACAAAATCAGAAACAGATATGTTTTATACACCTCCCTGTACTTGTTTATTTTCCTGACTTAAAGGTGTGTATTTGACTTAAGACATAAGGACCTGATTAGGACAACACAGATACGTACGATCCGCTCAATCTGTGATTGTCATACGGTATGTATTTACTGTCTTCAGTAACTACATTTTGAAAAACATTTCTCTGCAGTCTGTGACTAGTTTGTTTGCCTCTTCCACCTTTTCGCGCTAGCGGTATTCCAAAGTAAAAGGGACAAACGAAAACTGTGACAGAATCAGCGAGAGATTTCAGAGTGAGTAAAATTTTCAGAGGACATACGAAATATGAAATTAAGTAAGCGCGACTGAGTAAGACAAAAAATGAAAACGAGTGTCTTAAAAACTACTAAAACTTTGTCTGAGACACTTTGCTTATTTATTTATGTTTTCGAAAAGAACTGAATGTATTCAAATGTTCTAAATCTATGACGTATAAGGTCCATACTGTTGTTGTTGATCAAACTGGGCATCGATGACGTCACGGGGTCTTCAGTCACGGACCAATTCCCGATGAGCTTTATCTCATTTACGTAAGAACGTAATTATACATGTATAAGCTATTCTAACATAATTACCGGCTGAAAGTGAGACACGTTTGGTGTCAACAACATCGGCACGATATATGAAGCCGACATTCGAATTGAAACATTTAAAAAAAAAAAATAATGAATTTCCCAAAGTGATACAAAGGCACAGCAAGGCGACGGGTTACATGCTTTGCTTGGTGAGTCATGCATGAATGTTCTGAAAAATCTGCGTTTTATAAAAGTGAAACTTAAAAGGCATAGAAACGTCACCCTGGCTGTTAAAGTGGCACTATACTCAGTGTATTAGGCAAAAATAAGGCATTTTCCGTTACAGACTGCCTTATTCATTGCTTATCTATAACCCAATATGTACGCCTCGGTTCATAGGCCAGTGTGCTATTGATTTTATATTACACAGTGGTTGTCTGGTGTATATGAGTCTCCAACGCGTCTCCTAGGATTCTTTAGAGGAGAGAAACTTCTCTATAATGTATATGTTATTTTATCTGTGCGTTATGTGTTGTTATAAAATATTTTGACCAAACTATGCTCCCAAAACATTGTCTCATTAGAGCAACCAAGGCCCTATACATGGGAAGGACTGCCAGCTACGTACAAATGGTTGTATGTTTCCCCCTGACTCTCCATGCGCACCTGGTTTCCTTTTACAATAATGCTGATCGCCCTCGTATGCCTGAAATATTCTTGAGTACACGGCGTAAACCAGTAAATCAAATAAACAAATTAAAAAACAACCTTGTATATATGACTGCACATAATACCCAGAAAATAATTCGGATAAAGTCAACAATCAACTCCACACACTTAGTTCAGCTAAAGTCTATGAATCCTTTGGCTGTAAATGACAGTTCTATATACTTTTCATACGAAATCTTGCGTGTTAAATTTTCAGTACTCTTATAATGGTGGTCGAAATGATGCAAAATTTTTATTTTGCCTAAGATCCAGTACAGTCCATAGAAGATGTCACAGATATACCAGTTTTTATTTGTATATTAGCAGATTTTGTCGAATCCACTGCAGAATGGATCTGCACATGTACAGACATCAAATAGAAACAATCACATGGGATCAAATCGCACTTGATGTACATCGGATGTCCACAGTTAAACATGGAATCTCAAATATGGATGCCACCAGTTATATTAATCTATGGAACCCATCAACTAACATCTCCAAATTATTTAAATGGATTTCTCGGAGGCAGTTCTATTTGTATGACTATATGACAAGCGTTGTGTTAACAGGTCTTTTGGGGCACTCTTCCAGAAAAGTAATCTCTGAGCCCTCATGGCAAAATGGCGATTTGTTGTAGACGAATCATCAGGCGGTTCCCAACATACACATCGTGGTGCATGAGAGCAGACATCCACGAAATGTAAATACATGAACGGACTGTGATGGATACAATCTTCAGATTTTTTTTTTAAATTTGAATTTAGACACTTTTATTTGAGCCCAACTCCCCAGTGAAGTCCTGGATAATGATATGGGGTTTTAAATATTTTTGCAGTCGGTTAAGCCCCAGTTACTCAAACAAATCCCTTTTACTCAAACAAGTCCCAGTTACTCAAACAAATCCCAGTTACTCAAACAAGTCCCAGTTACTCAAACAAGTCACTGTTACTCAAACAAGTCACTGTTCCTCAAACAAAGCAAATCCACATGTTTTATTCACCTTTAGACCTGCGACTGTCGTCAGGAAAACTGACTAAAACATTGGAGGATTAAACAAAAGTCAGTCTCGTGCAAAAACATTGTATATCACTGTGAGAGACGCTGCTCAAGAAAGTAAGGTTATCTTCGGCCAGAAAATCGAAAGTGATGTTTGTCTTGATGGTGTTTGTTGTTGAGGAACGTAGCCGCCACTGTTTGGTATTTCTTGCCCTCCTCTGTTTCGATAGCGTTAAACAACAAACAGTGAATCAACCCTCGATTTAGCTGGATCATACCGTATAATATTCAGATAATGTTCTCTTAATTGGGCGGAGGTTATAGTGAATGAAATTCGAGATTTCAACAAGAACAAATCAGGGGCCCATTCCACACAACCAGTTCTGATTTAGGCTTCAATGTGGAATTTGTCTTAAATGCTTAATTTTGGACTCAGGACTTAAATTTGTTATAACAAGCATTATGTTAAGAAATGTTTAACAAGATTTGAACTTCCTAGCGAGTAAACTAGCCAAAATTTTTAAGTGTTAAATTTGGATCTATAAATGATTGTCAAAACATTGCGGAATTGGCTTATTGTGTATTTCTCAGTGTAAGTGTGACCACGAAGAGCAATTTGAGCCGTGATGTAACTGTATGTGTTTACAGCCAGTATCTCATATCTCCTCTTATCTCATAACCAAGGGCTGCTGACCAATTACTCACAGGGCTATCTTCTACCAATTTTCTTTGACAAGACGCTGCAGGTATATCGGCTACAATGGTGTCCACACTCCTTCAGAAACATGTAAGTAAAGACTAAGTCAAACTGAGGCATGAGAAGTCTACAACGACTGTGAGGACATCGTGAACAGTTTGAGACGAGCAGGATTATGGCTGCCGGCTGACAGTCAGGGAGCGGTCTCACAGCTGAGTATACAACTCTGCCTGTGCTCGATCAAATCAAACAGCTTTGTTAACGCCTGATCTAGCCCCTCGGCATCTTAAATAAAAGCCATCAAAAAGAACCTCAGTCATGAATTGAGGGCGGCGAATGAATGTACCTGTGAACGGACAAACACCCACCAATAGAAAATCTTCTCTTCACTCATTCTATTACAAATCTGACTACACGGGCAAACATACAAGTCGAGCTTTTTCTTTCTTCATAAAACGCCATAAAAGGTGTTGTAAATGAATTCCACAAGCATTTTGAATATATTCCCCAAGTGGTTAATCTATTCTATTAGCGACGGCTTCGACTGAATGATGCTGCAGTTTGAAAGAGATTTGTAAGACGAACAAGATATGGTGTGCTATAGGTTACCCTCTATAAGGCAATAAACTAACTCCACCATTAATAGCTTGTCATGTGCTGTGATCAGGTTTAATGGGGTTGTCGGTGCACGATAAAGTAACAAACCGGTCAAATCACATGAAAACACAGAGATAAACACATTGATTGTATTGTAGCGAAAAGCCTTATGATTGTCATCCCAAAAGCAGATTGCTATCTGTCCCTTTGATTCCCATGATCAGTCTGCTGTGAATCAGTTTCACACTGCATGGTTGGATGAACGATCGCATATGCAATTCTGTTATCAGTCTACTGATTGGCTAAACATTTTCATGTATCAGTTCTCTGACTCTGGCTTCGTCACTTCCTCTTCGTCCGATTCAGAGTCGACTTCATCTTGATTGGTCTCTCGTTTCCATCGCGTCACGTGATGTGAAACCTTGGTGTCCATTAAACTGTTATTGTCATTGGAGGATGGGGAATGTTCCATCTCCTCACTGTCGCCTTCAGCTTTGACTCTTTTAAACTTTGTGCGACGATTTTGAAACCACACTTTCACCTGAAAGACGAGAGGATAAAATATTAGCTGCAATTATCATGTTTGTAAAATAATTCAGGTACACTTCACAGCAAATTTATGTTATTATGGGGAAAAACTGAATTTTACTCATGTGAAGGACAGATGAAAGAAAAAACAAGAAAACTCTCTCAGTTTTCTACATGGTTTGTATATTCTAAACGCCGTCTCGGAATTTTCGTTCCTATCAACATGGGATATGTTATTATTGATGTGCTCGAGGGGCTTTGTCAAATTAACTTGACAAAGCAATGTAATGTATTGACCTACTGGTTTCCAACGATATTATGCACACGGTAAATGACCTATTTGACAATCTTTCATATACGCCCTCAGCGTGGGTTAACATTCTATTGGACATTCTGCATGTATGCAGTTTTTCCCGAAAATACTTGAATAAATTAAATTATTAAGGCACGAGCAGAAAAGAAAATTAAAACATAACCTAAACAAATGATAAAAAGTTTTTCAGAAAAATTATAATATTGCAAATTTTCACGTGCCACATGCTATTGTTGCTAGTTAAATCAAATTATTATTTAAATATCATATATTTATAATAGAAAACAATGATATGGTATACATGACCCCAAGACAAATACAACACTTTGTACATCACAGTAATATACAGACTAATTTTTTACATTAATAATATTACAGGTACATTCATTACATTTACTGTTTATTTGAGCCCAACGCCACAAGGAATGTGGGATGATTAAGTTTGTATGAATCTGAATATGATGAAATAAAGAATTAAAAATGTATTTGTAAAATTCGGTATACATTTCATAAGGACAAAAACATAAAATTAAACATGAAAGTCATTAAAGAGTTTGTGTGAATTTGTTTTGGTGGAAATTAAGAAGCGAAACGGAAAAAATATCCGCCACTATATATTATTGTATTCATTGTGTAATATTTATACTGTCAATATCATTCTGAACGCGCCTAAAATTCATTGTCATGGCCATCTGTCAATAAGCTGTCCATTTTAACCCTCATTACGGGACATCTATTAGGCCCTCTCTGTCTGAATAAATATGCACAGTCATACAGTTAAAAAATGTCGATATGATAAAAAAAACGTGGTTCTGTTGCTCTTGCTTTAAGTACGATAACACACACAAAGTTCAGGGCATTGCTCTAAAGCGGAACAAATTCTGTTTACTGCTGTGAATGCATGTTATTGTACAATGGTTGGATAGGAGAACGTGAGATGGTCACGCTCCCATGGTGACGAGGGTTCACACGGCCCGTAGTAATGGCCTTACGAGCATTGCCGTGATTGTTGCAATTATCTACACGGCTTCAAGCTTACTTAGCCTTGGCAACTTTTGTAGGCTGCATTTACACGGAAGGACTGTTCTCTGGTTAAAACAGTGTTGTAGACCAGATATAAGGTGATATTAGGGTGCATACATTAAGACCATATTATACATCATAACGGTATCACACGTGACCATAATAGTGGGCTGAAGACTGCATTGGTATCAAGTATTTATTAGAGAATTTGTTGGAAATCGAATAACGCTAGTAAATATTTCACATCCACTAGAGCACCAGGAGAGGATGAGGAAACTTTAGTATGCGCCATAAGTTCACTACCTGAACAATGGTTCGGAGACCATTGTACATTGGCTCCAATATGGTCTCCAAATGGGGTGAAGCGAACCTCTATTAGAGTTCGTGGTGGGTTAAAAGATTGGCGCCAGTTATGTGTCAGTTACCAACCCCAATACCGATATGACATTACTGGATAAGGAAGGTGGGATTGGGATCCCATCACCGAAAGTATGTGTAAAGTACGGATATAGTATGGAGTAGCAAGAGGATACACAAAGTGAGGTGCAGAGTCCCAGCATCAGGTGTAAGGAGTACCAAGAGAAATATATACAAGACGAGGAGCAGGGCTCTAACATTAAGTGCATGGAGAAACAAATTGATACAAAATGTGTGGTGTAGTATCCCTGCGTTACATGTATGGAGCACCAAGAAGATACACAAGGTGAGGTGCGAAACCCCAGCATCACGTGTAAATGCAGTACCAAGAGAATATGCAAGGTGAGGTGCAGATTCCCAGCATTATGTGTATGGAGTACCATGAGGATACACAAAGTGAGGTGCAGATTCCCAGCATTATGTGTATGGAGTACCATGAGGACACACAAGGTGAGGTGCAGATTCCCAGCATTATGTGAATGGAGTACCATGAGGATACACAAAGTGAGGTGCAGATTCCCAGCATTATGTGTATGGAGTACCATGAGGATACACAAAGTGAGGTGCAGATTCCCAGCATTATGTGAATGGAGTACCATGAGGACACACAAGGTGAGGTGCAGTGTCTCAGTGCCAGGTGGTTAATAAAGCTCGATTTAAAACCATATGGCATAGGATAATTGTACTTATAGGGAAGCACTAGGGATCCGTCAGTATTTGGTGAAGCCAATACTTCAGAGAACGGGCACATGGCGCTTTCAAATGTACTGATGTGTGTGCCGTGGGTTTGGGTACGTAATAAGTGTGTTGGGTGGAATGAGAATGTGGACTGTCTGTAAAAATATACTACAGGTGGGTGTCACTGCTGGGCTTAGCTTATTGACAGCAGGTATATTAAGACTTCAAGACTGTACCCCGTTGGAATGTAAGATGTGGTGTAGGGATGTGAGAAGTCGGTATACATGACACTTATTATGTATGGTTTTTAGAGTTACCTGCGTCTCGGACAGATTGAGGTCCTCCGCTAATGCTTTCCTCTCCTGGCCCACAACGTACTGGTTCCGGTCAAACGCATGCTCTAACTTCAGCAACTGAGCGGGAGAAAAGGCCGTCCGATGCCGCTTCGGTTTTCTGAATGCGTGAAAAAATAGTCCTGCCCCAGGTCCTGCAGAAAAAAAGTAGTTCATATGTCAGTGTAAAGGTTACACGTGGACAAAGTAGGTAAGAAAGTGTGACCAATTGGTTATTTAATACATGTACACCTGTACGGTTGGAATGGAGTGATTTTAAAATGTTAGCTTATGTATAATTTATATCTATTTAATATGAAAACTAAGCCCTTCTGGGCTCAGGGTCACAAGGCGGTCATAATTAAACCTTAATCAGAGTTGGTCTTAGCTTCCAAACAGATTACCCATTTAAAATTGTGACCTACCTTAGAACTTTATTCAGAGATAATAGTTGTCTTTGACTTCCGTGTTAAAATTGATAGAATTAGCGTCTAAGTTCAAATTTAAGTTCGGCATAATGACAAATGTTAAGACTGTAAGTCTGCATGACTGGCGTCTAGGGCAGTTTCGTGATCCTAGGACCAGTAATGTTGACATCATATATACGTGTCTCATGAGAAAAACCCGATGTGTTACATGGAAAATTTGCAAAATGACCGCGTTAATATAAGAACCATGATATTAAGAAATTAATAGTTTATCCTCGAGAGAGATCTGGTAGGATTGTGGAAAATTATTTTGGGGGGGGGGGGGTTATTATTGCTATTAAAATATGTTAAAGTGTTAAACCATGGAATTGTGAAGAATTTTGTACCCATAAAAAATGTAATAATATGGAAATAATATTGCTTTCATTTCGTCAAGATAACAGTTCTTATTTTTGACAAAATAAAGTTTTATATTCAAGAGTATTTATATAAGGATAACAACAAAACAACTTAATAAATCAGATGAAAAATTACTCCAACTGTCATAAAAAACCGGGTGCCTGATTATATCACAGTGAACATTTCAGCTTGAATTAATAACACCCTCTTAACGTTTGCATTAATTTTGACAGGAATTGTATCAAATTGACATGATCATGTGTTCATATAACCTTATAATGACAACGCACGCATTGAAAACAAGGAAGACTTAAATAAATTTTAAAACAATGTCATATATAATATTTACACGAAACTTTGTGAAATGTATGATAAATTAAATGAGGAACATGTATATTTAAATTAGATTTGTACAAATGTAGAATTTTTGGTACAATATGGTTTCTTATGGTTATGCAGTCTGAACATGATGTTTTAGTTTTATAGCATCGTATATATGAAAAGACAGAAGGAATTATATATTTAATAAAAAAACAGATTAAAGAAAGCCAACATGCTCATAAAGGTATTCAATTTGTATTGGCCATTATATTAAATGTACCCATATTGTTGTCAAGTAAGTTTCTACAGAGCATCGTTATATGCATAAACCGTTGTTCATTCAATATAAGCTATGAACAAAATGCCTGAACAGTAAAACTCGAGTACCGTAGGTTGTTTACTGTTCCAGGTCGTTTGTTGTTCAAGGCCATACTGTTGCAACTTTGAACAGGTTATTTTTGGCCATTTAGAAGAATCCACCTTATTACATTTAATACTATTCATTTATTTACACATAAGTTGAAATTTAGTTAAAAATTAAAAACTTTAAATAGCCATATCAATGATGGAATAAAATGCGATTGCTCAAAAGTAGGTCTGCTCTATATATTTAGCAAAACCACTTTTCATTTGTTAAACACTTTATTCTGTGAAACTAGAGAAGTTTCCAACTCTGGGGACAGTTTATGCTGCAAGTCATAGACTTCGATTAACCGACACATTTTGTGAATATATTGTATCAAGATGTAGCAAAAAACTTAATTGTGCTTTTAATTGAAACGTTCTTTGTTTCAGAACTTCTGTCATTGCTGCTATGTTATATGAGGGTAAAACTGATAGCATAGATGTCTCTAAAGCTACAAAAAACAAGAGAACATGCAAAGCATATGTGGACAGCCTTATTTTATGACAAACACACTGAGTGATGTTGTTAGCAAAGATACTGGGCAATCGCCCCTTCAAGGCCTGTCCACCTATATACAAGAACACATGCCTATCCACCTCGGGCATGTGTCGGGGACACAGCGGGACACACCGGGCGGCGTTTCAAAGGCTAGGCGATATTTCTTCCCCTAAGGAAGATGTCCCTTTAGTCTATTTACCAGGGATGGTTATTTATAATTCAAAGGTAAGAGGCAGCGTGCAGGGACAGAGGACAACGGTGGTTAGTCGGTCCATGCATTCCAACCCTGACATAAAAGCTCTCGGTATATACCTGACATTTTGCTCAGCTTTTGGGGGCGAAATAAGGCGATCGAAGCGGAGACAATTAGCATGTGTCTTCCCTGGACACAAACTTGTACAACAACATTGGCAATGTGTACTTCACAAACATATTTCAAGTTCAATCGGAAAAAAGGTGGCATAGATAGTTTGTTAATGTGTACATACTTAAATTCTCATGCTTTGAAGTTAGGCAAATTCACGCGTTCGAACATGAATTCTTCAAAGTGAATGTGTGTTCTCACTCACAAATGTTTTTTCGCAATACAATAAAATAACTGAATAAAACTGTAGTTATTTACCCTGTCATTAATCCGAAGGCCTACATGACATATGAAAACATTTGTGGATTGTGGTCCATGTTAAATAGCCTTCAGCACCATACTATTACTGGACATGCAATGGTTCGGGAAGTTCGCGAACATATTTTGAGAGAATTAAAATTATTTGCTCGTTTGGGAAAATTACACGCGAAATCATTCAATATTCATTTGGGTCGAGCTTATTTACACCACAGTCACAACCGCTGCCAAATATCTTATTGCAAAAAGCAAGCACAGTCTACAAGAAGTTAAGCACAATGAGCAATTAAAATTAAATAATAAAGAAACAGAAATACGCATTATTGCGTGTAACAAAATTCACAACATTCAAATAAATCGAAAGAAAGAATGATTATGGCTTTATTGACAGTATTTCAGCCATAAATCATGATGATTTAACGAGGACATTTCTCTATCCACCACCTATTTATACTTGGGTGTATCAAGGGTCACAACACTAGGGGAACCTTTTACTTTTCATTATAAGACAGAAAATAACCTTGTCATTCTGCAATAATTATACTTTGGGAGCACGGATTCTTTAACAACATCTTCAGAATAACAGGCCTTATCGGTCTCTAACTACAGTAAAATTTAACTATAAATATTGGACAATTATCGTAGGGGTAAGGTGATTTTTATTCATTTAATGCTTAAAACTTCAACTGAAAACATAGCAAAAACAAATGCAATGGCATACGATCTGCTGTTTTCCCATGATTCTTGTCCAAACTGTCAGCGTGTTTGTTAATAGCTTACCAGCCAAATGGGGAAGTGATAAACCCTCTTGATTTCGTACATTCCAGTGATAGGGGTGAAATAAGTCTCTAGGTGGCCCAATTAGTCCTGGGTGGAAGGGCACTACTCCGGGGCCCGGGGGAAAGGGCAGGCTCGGCCGGAACGGCACTGTCCTCCCAAAAAGCGTACCGTTCAAAGATAGGTTTCTGTGCAGTTCTGGGCTGTAGTGGGCCCATAGATGGGCGTTGGGTGCTGTGGGTAGAGGCAGACCCCTCCGAACAACCATCGGGGGTGCTAAAGCGTCCACATAACTCAGCCCAAACGATGTGGTCGCGTCTGATGTCCTGGAGTCACAGTTGGGTTTCGTGCTAAGGAGACTAGTTCTGTCATGTTGTCCGGGCTCGACGGCCCCGGACACGGAAAGATTGAGGGCCGAACACGGGGAACAGTCCCCATTGGGCCTGCCGATGGTGGCGCTGACGAGGGGAGTGGGCCTGTGGACCCGGGGCCCCGGGCTCTCCTTCACAAACGACCGGCCCGACTCGACCACACTTTTATTTCTCGCTGGCCTTTCGCTTGTTCCACTGTCTTTTTCTTTGCCAATTAGCGAGTCAATAGTAAAACCACTTGATCGTCTCGCCGCCACTTCGACGGTAAAAACTGTCATACTAATTTACTTATGTGGACTAATTGTCATTCTCAGTACCTACACTAAAACACGGCTCTGGGACTCAGGCTCTTCGGGTGAGTAGAGGCAGCTTCGAAGCGGGACAGGGACACCCACGGAAAATGAAACAAGTTCCACCTACTTCTCAAAAAACACAGTGTTTCCTTGGCAGATATATACGTACAGAATCAGGAAAGCAAGCCTTCAGCAGCTTTCAAAGAAATCAAATCTCAACGGACACTGGCAACAAGGCCTTCTCTCTATCAATTGATAATTAGAAATGCACACCACTAGTAAAGCACAGCAAATATCAAGCTGTGTGTTGACCCCGGCGACACGCGCAGACGACTCCGGCATTCAACCACAGAAAATAGGAGAACCACTGGCTTTAATTGGCCAGTCCGAGCAGGGATCATTGGCATTAAAGCGATCCCATTGGATGTCTGACTTTTGCAGCCACGCCAATCATCCCAAGTTCACGCCAATCAGTATCTCACGTCTGTCGGCATCATTTCGTCAAGTACAAGAGAATAATCATCTAAACACACGTTAAATTCTTTATATTTTACTGATACAAAACGTAAACTAATATTTAAAGGAAATTTTTTAAGACTTTAATATGGGAAATAATCCATTTGCATATTTTTTCTAGCAGAAATTGTTTGTTCTAAATAAAACAGGGTTCATCCAACTCAGAGCTTTTGTGACAGAATATTAACATTAAAGGCATAAGACGAGGTAGCTTGTTTGTGCTTCAACTCTATCCAAATCATTCAGAACAACATGTAAATTAGAATACAGGGAGCCAATATTTCTGAAGAATGAATATCCGATCCCTTCCGTTAGTAAAACCGTGCATTATATTTCACTTCAAAACCTCCATGTTTCCATGGTACTATACGCGTAAGATTCTTCACATGTCCATGTTAGCTCTGATAACATTAAAGAGTGAATCAGGGAAACAAATATATAATTTGTATCACTTGTGTTTTCATCGTTCAGTTTATAAGAAAATTCATATCATCAAATGAATCAATGATTTTTACATTCAGTATTTGATAATTTGAGATGTATAGTAACCATAATAACAGTGGGGCACAATCTTAACCTTTACAAACGTACTTTTGATAAACTTCTTTTCTGCAAAGAGCTCACTTAAAAGTTTTAGGAAATGAATAATTAAATTTTACTGAAATGTGTAATTAAAATGTGATTGTGCTACTCTTACAAAAACGCTAAAAAAAAATAACGGCATGAAAAATTAGTACTAATGGTATTATAAACTACCAGTAAAATGAACAGAGGAATATATCCTTAGCAAACATTTAGAAATATATTATATAGTAAACAAGAAAACAATCCAGTGTGGCAGGATACAGAAGTCTTCGATAAGTAAAGTGTAAGAGTTAAATCTTTGGTATCTTCTGAAAGTATTTGGTGTAAAAACATGTTAAACTTTAAGATCTTTCACGTCGTGACAGTAACCGTGTATATGCCTTAAAAGGAGATCTCGTGCAAACAACATTTACTCCACCGTGAACTTTGTTACAACAAAAGCTCCTTTACAAATGAATTGAAATCCAAAGAAAGCATTTACTGCGGGCTTGAATGGTATGATACCAAAGAAATGAAGCTATAAGACTAATTGTTGTCCATTAAGAAGGCCGCTAAGGAGCTGAGCGAATAGGGTTGAAAGGACGGACGCATGCCATAAAGCATGTTAAAAAACAACTGTTTAAACATTAAACATGTTGTATGGCTCGATGAAACTTAACTGCCACGTCCAACAGAGGTCGGGTGTCACAAACATATTGATCAGTGCAGCTATTGGGCTGTGAAGTATTTCGCCGATTCTCTGAATACCTGATTGGGGGGTGGATTTCAGCCGTTCTGCACGGGGGGGGGGGGCTGGAGGCGCGATGTGTGTACCCTCGAGCTGCCGGGCTAGGAGAGTTATGGGATGAGCAGTATATTAACTGAGTTTGGAAGGCTGAACTAAGTAACTAGAGGTAAATAATTGCCTGTACGTTTTGAAGACCTCCGCCTGATATCACGCAAACCCAAATGACACCAGATAGAGTGTCTTCTGGCCACAAAACGGGTATAAATCAAATGTCTAACAAGAAATCCGGTGAATGGTGGGACTGGGGTGTAATGATAGGTGTAAGAGTAATTCCGGTGGACAGCTTATAAACACACTCAGATATACAGCTGCTTATCCGCATACAGTCCGCCCCCCCTGCCTATTAAATTATACGGTACACCTTCAGACTCATTCTGGTTTATAGTCATCAGGTACAAAGGCCGGGACATTGCCAGGCCCACCACTGTGTGGCACACCTTTGCTCTCACACCGAGAGGGGTATGTGCTTAACTTCTACCCCATTCTCCTAACTGAACGCATTATTCTTAGAGACAGGGTGAAAAAACATCTGAAATTAATTTGGATATCATAGAGATGAGTCAAAAGTCAGTTAGTACACATTTCTGACTTGATAACAGATGTCGATATTGTCTATCGTAGGTATTATAATAGGCCGCCTATATTTATTTATTTATTCATTTACTTGTTTAGTTAGTTATTTATTTGATTGGTGTTTTACGCCGTACTCAAGAATATTTCACTTATACGACAGCGGCCAGCTTTTATGGTGGGAATAAACTGGTCAGAGTCAGGGTGAAAATCCACGGTCATCCTCAGGTTGTTGGTCGACCTTCCCACGTACAGTCGCAGAGGAAACCAGCATGAGCTGGACTTGAGCTCACAGCTACCGCATTGGTGAGAGGCACTTGGGTCACTACTACGCGCTCGGCCACGGAGGCCCCAGGCCGCGTAGGAGATGTATATGTGCATACTACATGTACATATATAGCCCTTTGACTACAAGCTGTACACTGATATGAGACAAAAGTTTTGCATTACGTTTGCATTATATATATATATATATATAAGTGAGCTGATCGTCATTTCTGACCAGGTGGATACGTATTTATGCCCTTACTCAGTACCTGTATCCTCCAAACCTGTATATACCTGTTCATAATCCAACAGACGCACGTACAATTGCAAGAAAACATTATTAATTCCATTGCTGCCTCGTAATTATTATATTAAGCACATCAATAGCTTATCAATTACAACACCAGAGTATGTACTGTACAACTTCCACAGCTTCGGTTATATTCTCCAATCTGTCCAAAACATATATTGATAAGGTGTTAGTGTTAATGTCCATATACTTATATGTAAAGCATTTAACCTATTTATGTATGTATGTATGTATGATTGGTGTTTTACATCGCACTTAACAATTATTCAGTCATATGACAACGAGTAGTCATTAGAATGTATGTGTATATACATACGGTGTCTTCTTTTAGCAGGTCGAGTCCATGCCGCCAAAGTGCTGCCGCCACTGGAACATCATGGCGAAGACACCAGACATGACACTCCGCCCAGTTTCCTTGCTCTGACCTCTCAGTGCTGAGCGCCAAGCAAGGCAGCAACAATTACCATATTTAAAGTCTTTGGTCTGACCCAACCCGGGACTGATCCCGGATCTCCCGAGCCCGGCGGACACTCTAACCACCAGGCCAACTCCGTTGTCTGAAACAAGTTCCTGTTGGATTCCATGCATCTTTGGGAAACAAAGCTTGTTGTAGGCTTAGAAAGTTTACATGGTTTCCCATTTCTCCCCAAGGTAAATAACTAAACATATACATGGAATGACCTGAACAGAACTGAAGAATTCTCTACATCCGTGAATCCGTTTGCAGCTGTAAAGGCCTATGGGCCTATGGGCCTATGTGCTATCCTATCACCTTCTTCGTCCATATAGGTAATATGGCGGTGTTAGGTCAGCGATGACATTTACCGTATCCACACACTA
Organism: Acanthopleura granulata; assembly: GCA_016165875.1. Classification (NCBI taxonomy): domain Eukaryota; kingdom Metazoa; phylum Mollusca; class Polyplacophora; order Chitonida; family Chitonidae; genus Acanthopleura; species Acanthopleura granulata. The sequence continues at coordinate 23,016,946 of JABBOT010000001.1, forward strand.
TCTGTATACTTGCAGTCATTTTTACTTACACACTTTACTAAGCCCGTTCCTGATGAAATCTCAACATTATAACCATCTCTTAAATTAAAATTTTAAGGGAGAGTTTGAAATTGTTTGTCCGCATATGGAAATGAACGAAAACTTAATACACGAAAGCGATATGACAAAAAATCCTCTTCACTACTGTGAAATAATTTATGTGGATAGCAGTGGACATACACACTGTGGGGCATAAAGACGATATATGGTCAGGTCACTGATCAGTGTCTCTAATACGACGTTCGTGGAAGAGGGGAACCGCCCATGGAGCACCCAAAGGAGACCCCCCCCCCCCACATGCCGGTATCCAGTAAATCTCCTAACCTTGATGTTCCTGAAAGAATAATTTCGAACATGAGATCTTATGTCAGCGTTTAGTGAGTGATTTGGACCACTCGGGCAGTGAGTCTCAAGCGACAGGTAAAGACAAGTGCAAACTGACACTGAATCGTCCGTCATTGCATGGAGGGCAGGTGTCCGTGTTACAAGCAGTGTGTAAGATATCTTAACCGCCATGACGACACATACTGTAGATATACGTCACCATGGTATACTTACGTATGACGTACAGCATTACATCCACCTCATAGAACGGGCCCGTGAATTTTTAAAAGTGCGAGTGGCACGGGATAACGCAACCACGCGATGGGTCACCTAAATTGTGAAGACACGTTACTAAAGGGTAACTGACAACGGATCGCTAAAATTGTAACTAGAATAGTCTGGAGAAGCCATGCGGTTAGACCATCTAAATTGTGACAGTCATGTAACTGAACTGCAGCAGCCGGAAGAGCAAGGATAGTTCATTGCATTCTGTGGGACAGCTTATAATGGACATGTAAGGGCAACAGATACAGCAGATACAGCAGATCGCTGCAACTGTGAATGAAATTCATCAACACGAAAGCAATGAGTCTTCTAAATTGAGAGACATGGATTATGCAGATAATACAACTGCCATAAAAATTGTCTCCGCTGTGAGATATTGACTCTGTAGGTTCCCAGCAATGAATTGTCCAAATCGAGTGATATACATGTAAGTGTAGATTAGATCCTAACCGAGAATCGTCCAAACTGCAAAGATATATGAAGTTTAAAACAGCAACAAGGGAGTCGCATGGGCTGTCGCATAATGATAAACTAGTTGTCCAAATTGTGACAAACATATTGTAGTGTAATCAGTTAACAGAGAGCTACCTAAATTGCCATTGGGCAATGACTACGAAACTGTTCTAATTGTGAGTCATATATGACGTCACACCGCGAAACACGAAATCGTCCAGATTGTGAGACGCACAGATACCACAAAAAGAGCCATCCACACGGCTCAGCATACACTATACGACAAATCATTAGAGGTAACTGGCTGAACTGTGATACATCAGGCGTAAGATAATCAGGATAATTCTGAATATTGTGAAACTATAGCACAGCCAAAAGTGAGATTTCAGACAAAACATTTAAAAGAACCCCACCATTTGACTAGCATTCATTTCGTCAATTTTTTCACTTACAACACCGCCAATACAAAACATTAAAAAACTAATAAAACAATCAAACCGATTGCATATTTACCATACATTAAAAAAGGGAATGGTAGCATATAATCATTTACTATAACAGTTATCAGTGATCAGTGTGCGGATGGTTTATCAAATTAAGTTTGCTTATGTTTCACAATGAAGAAGCAATATTTGTAATATCTTTCAATTATTTCAGTAGTCATTTGTATATAAACTGAATACGGTAGGTTTTAAGACAGGCAAAATACATATGGGGTTATAGAAGTTTCATCCAAATATAAGCATAGAAAAAGCATAGGATTTAGGACTTTTTGTGCCTGTTACTTATGAAGATGAATTACCAAAAACACCCTATGTCCATTCAGATATAATGCAAAGAGTTATTTCAGGAAAATATCAGAGAATAAATGACCGCAATTGTGTCTTCAGCTGATAGCACTAATTTAGCTTTAATTTTGAGCCATATTACATTTTTATCTCGGCCATGACGCTTAACATCTTCTCTTTGTATTAAAATAAAACCTTCAGTCGATAGTCACAAATTTTGCACAGAGAACAGTTTTAAGGATAAGCCTCCATACTGAAGCAGACCTCTGAGATTTTTCACCTCTCTGTGAGAGCATGGTTTAAAGCCGTGTCTTAGCGGTTTACTGATAAAATGTATGAAAACGCACAGACATTTAAATACTTTGATGAGTGGTGAAACTTACATTTAGAGACAAAAATAATGATTGATTGATGAATAGATTGACTTATTACTATGTAAGCTGTATTTAGTCTCATGTGTTACCATCCCACTATTTTCTGTGTTATAGAGTAGGAATGTAAGCTGTTTTCTTGACCTGTAGTTGACGCCATACAGCGGCTATATCTGTATGAAGGATAAAGGTGTGGCCCTATCAAATGCCGTGCATTTGAGACTGACACATTTGCCTGTGACTGCATGGGGCCCACGCCTCAGCTAAAAATCCCGTTAGAATAACGTTATGTTACCTGTATACAGCTGCAAACAGTGGCAGTGGTCTGAACGTTCCGTCAACATCTTTGTGATGGCGTTAACCGCTAATCGATATAATTTGCACGGTAATTTACTCTCGTCTCACATTATTTCAGCCGCTAAACACTAGCCTCACAAAGGCTAATAACAGTGGCGTTATTAAGACTGATGAAGCAACATTAACACGGCGTCAATAATGCCAGAAACGCCTGATAGCATGTGGGAAAGGAAGTGGAAGATAAGCACTCCGCAAAATCAAGCTGCTAATACTGAGTATCACGGGGAGGTCTACACGTTTATATCAGGCTGAGTGAGCTAAGCGGAAATAGACATGTTAGCGACAAGAACTCCACCCTCAGGGGATGCTAGGCCTCAAATTACCGTTAGTTAAAGCTACTTTTTTCCAGGTATTAACCCCGGGATACAGGACTATCGAGTTAGTGCCCGTGAATGAGCTGTTATGTGGCGGTGACGAGGCGTGCACCAGGTTGACGCCACTGTAAGGGCCGCTTTGATTGGTTAATTGACCGATTGATACTCGCCGTTGACAGTTTCCTTTGAATGATTGGTTAATTAGATAAGCTTTGCAAAGTAGGAGTTGCGTTAGCACGGAACACCATCCATATTTATCAGTCCTGAAACAGTTGGTGTTGTTAATAAACAACGACGAATCTCAGTATGTGTGCATATAAATGTAAGAAAAGTTTTAGTAACCATGTAAGCGGAGATCGCAGGTTCATTCCCACTTAAATTCAAGACTTCAGCTCAATCCTAAGATTTTATGTCAAATTTAAAACTTCGAAAGTATGAATCTTTTGGGGCCATCAAAGCATAAGGGAACATCACTATGCTAAGTATAATTGGTTGGGAAATCATGGCTGGTGTCGTCCGCATGGTTTTCGAGATTCACAGCGTTGTGGCCACAAGCAGACACAAGAGATCGAGATAAGACCCATACGTAATCCTTCGTGACAACCGATGGCAAATTATACACAAACAAACTAATGACTGGAACCGAAGTTTTCTGTGGTATTTGGTTCCCACTTGTGGTTTTGTACTTCATCAAGTGGCGGAGAATCCGGATAACAATAAATTGTATTGATAGTGTCCACAAATCAGTCAGCAACATAAAAGCGTTACCATTTAGCCACTATTGTTTATCTGAAGTCTGAAACTCTTGGTCTCTCGTTGCATTTTCGACGATTACTTTGCAATAGACCACCATTGTTTCAATTGATTCTTTACTTTAAGCCAAAACAAAGGATAATTTACTGCATGTGGGATGATTCTAAAAGTAAACAGCCGACCAAATTGTTAGGGGGTTGTTACCCGCATTCTGTGAGCACTCTATGAACAGCCACTAGTCTAAAAGTGATATTAAAACACGAATTGCACGAGCAACTATTAGCTTACTACTTAAGAGTGTAACTGTGTCCGTGGATATATTATTGTTCAGGGGAGTTCAGTTTAATTGACCGAACACCCGTCGCTAAAATGTCTGTGTTGTCAGAAATGATCGGATGTGAGTGGGAATTGGAGAGTAGGAGTCAGACTGACACGCTTAGACAACCCCGGGCTTGGGCGTGGGGGAGCGGCATGTGAAATCTGGTTCTCCTTATCCCTGATCGGTTGATGGTGGCCTCTGGGGCAACCTCCCTCCTGCAGCACGTCGTACGCACGTGTAGGTCGCAGGTTTGGTAGGTGTGCTTTGGGCTCGAGATTTCCACCTTTGCACACACCAAATAAAAGTGTTAGTATATTAACACTTATCTGTAACACTTTACTAACACGTTCATGTGTCCATGTGTTAAAATAAATGTTGACAATGTAGGCCTACACAATGAAATAGCAACTACATATAAGTGTAAAACGATATTAGGGAAATAATTAAATGATGATTAGATAAATCTATCCCTGTATCATTTATTACCCAAATTTTGAATTTTTCTCAGTTGTAATTGACACGTATGTTAGCGCCTTAACAGCTATGTGTTATTATATCAACACTGATTTAACGCATTGATAAGTAAACTATTAACACATTGTATTTGGTGTGTCATTCTGGTTATTAACACTTAATACGTTACTGACGATGTGTTTATCTGTTTGCAAAGGTATATTTTGAAATAAAATCCATGTCTAGTATACGATACAGGATAGATTTAATATAGTTCCAATTTTCCGTGCAGGTCTAATATCTTTTTATACTTACATTTAGTTTTGAAAATTGATCTTGGGGTCCAACTTTCCCAGTGTTCAAACCCCAATAATGTCGTCCCACCGCAATTCTCCCCGTGAGCAGTGAGCGTTGGGAAGGCTTAAATGCAACCTCGATTGGTTTGAAGAAGGATGTTTAGCTTTACCTACGTGGGGACATGGAGACGGGAACGTCAGTGCAGGAGAAGAGAAGAAAGGCGAGTCTGGGGGTACTGAGGTAGGGGTGCACTATATTCAGTGTCATTAGTACCCAAAAGGCACTTTCTGCACATGACCTGCTTATAAAACCTGGCATACAGAATGATATCACGTTGTGTTCCACATAAAACGAACAGGCGAGTCGACTGTCAGAAAATCGCATGAAAGGGGAGGCAACCGTTCATAACAAATAAAGGGCAATAAACAAGCACACAGAGAAAAAACCAGTCAAATCGTGTGCGGTCGTGAGTGACCGGCGCTTGGCCGTTACGTATATCACTTCAAACTCGTGATGCTGAAATGGCGCTGTGCAGAATACTGTGTGATCGGGATAAGTCCACAAAAAATATAGGAAATAATATTTCCAATATGTCAATTTAATTAATGTACCATGATCAGTTCACCAGTTAAGCCGCGTAATGTACATGTTGGAATTGCCACTATATATGTATATCGCCAATGACTCCACCAGAGAGACCATTAAGGGGTGTCAATAATCGCAAGACCATTTCCAAAACAACTTAAAACATCAGTTCCCAAAGGAATTTGTGAGAAATACATGTAACTACACACAAAGTAAGTAAAATCTGTAAGAGATAAATAAATCTAAGTGAGAAGCAACCATCAGATATCGGGGATGCAGGGTAAACAGGCATTCAAGGCATGGTATCTAAATCAAATTTCAAACTCGTATAGTCTGTGAATAATTTCCAGATCGAATACAAATGCCAGTTTCGCTTTGATTTCATCTGATCACAAGCACTAAGATGCCCATCTAATTAAAGTAAAAGACAACTAATGACAGAGGCAGTGTTTATCAAAAAGATTATGAAATTCTCTTTTGAATACAAAAAACTGCCTTAATTTGTATTAATTCGTTGCCGAATTATCTTCGTTTGAAGTGTAGAGTATTGTGCTGGCGACTGGGGATCTGAAGGTGCCCATACCTTTAGGTTTATGAGAGACTGACCAGTCAGAGTGCTAGAAGATGACTATCTGTTGACTATCAATGTAACATGTAATAACATAGGGGCAGGACACTCTCTTAGCGTTATACGTTTTAATTATAAGAAGTATAGGTGTGAACAACACTGCAAATTATTTCCAAACCATTGTGTTATGACGAGAGTAAGTTTCTAGATCGTTTCATGTTATAAATTTATATATATGTATACTTACTTTGCAACCACAGCCCTAACAACATACTGCAGTCCCAGGTTACAAGAGTGTTTTTGCGCTTGGAACAATTACGTCACAGCCCACACAGAATGGCGGCGTTTCATGTTAGTTTATGGAACACGGTCAAATGTCAATTTCCACTACCGTATTGGCTGTTAGCAAAAAAAACCAAAATAAATGCAATATTGTACAACCTTTATGGCAAATTTAACTTAGAACATGGCCTGTCTTTCACTTTAACGTAGATACTTACACTGCCCCTTATTTCCCGAGTTCGTCGGAATAATTCTAGATGACGAACTCATCTGTGACATCTTATCTGTTTTGCTTTTAAATATTTTATTTTATTTTACGATTGTTTGAACAGATATTTCAAAACTGAATGGGACTGCTATGTGTTATATAATGAATACCACCTACAAATTTTAGTTTAAGAAGTTCTCAAAGTAAGCCACTTATTAACTAAATCCTTTAAAGCTACTTATGTCTTATATTCTACCCGTATTACTTAGACCTAATCCTTAAGCTGTCTCTTATACAGGTTTCTGATATACGTACCACTGTTTAAAAGACAATAAGCCTCTCTATAGCACTCCCAGTAACCGTTAAGGATGAAACACCTCAGCAGCCGATTGCTGTATTATCCTTGGTAATTAAACTGTCGTTACACAGAAGACCATGGGCCGAGAACCGACCGGCCAGTAATTCTACTCGGCCTGTAATAACCTGTGTTCATATAATGCCTGCCATGGCTTAAAGTTTCTCTTGTGCTTCTAAATTGCACCCTTTCCCGAATCACAGACTAATTTCCTCATAATGTGGCATCTATAACCAGGACGACAACGCCGCCCATTCCTTTCCCTCCCTCCGCAGACAGAGCTGTTATTTTATCAACCTCCAGAAGCACGTACAACACGCGTCGAATTTCACAGACAAGGAAATAACGTAAGCTGGTTTCGGTTTAAATTTGTTTACACCATTCTCCCTTAATTTTTCTAATTGCATTCCACAATCAATGGCTTGTCTCCCTCACGTTTGTCGATCGTGTCATCTGTAAAGGAAGTTCATCAAATCCGTCTGAAATATCGGCCAGTGTCGTATCTAATGATCGGATAATTTCCGGTAACAGGCTATTGAAGAGGACATAAATTGATGGGAATTATGGGCCGAACTAATTTTCAGCTGTTCCAAAGTACACACGTTAGCAACTGGCCAATGATGTCGTGTAAACATGACCCTGAGTTGTCTTCAAACACATCGCGAACAGAACACGGCTTTCGGATGTAGCAGAAACCGTGCGAGACATGTCGGGCCAGAGCTTTAATTCGCTTCCCAACCTACCCACAGCCATTTCACCCAGTCAACCAGCACAGGCCTTATTCATTTCTATACGCTAAGGATGGAAACTTAAACCATGTGGATACAATCTTTACAACAGCAAGGCTTTCTGGAGAAACCGTGTCTCGATGGAATCCAGATTCAGCAAGATGTGCTCTAGTCTGTACATGAATTCTCACTAACTTTGGACAACAACGAGGTCACATGCAAAGGGTACATCCAGTTGTCCAAGACTATAAACATAAAAGAGTTGTCATAATGTACAAAATCTGCGTAGTATACTGAAGGCAAGTGATTTGTCGTCAGTCAAAAACAGGACTCAATGCAGCCAACTGTGCAAAGAATTTCACGACTTAGATTTGGATAATAATTTTTTAATGGGGAGTCCTTACCAAGTATTTAAGTAATCTAGCCAAAGTCTATGGTTCATTTCTGCCTTTGTGATGACATTTTGAACAAACTGGTTACACATTACCTATGTATTACAACAGAAATATACCCAATCCAATTATGGCCCAAGTCGTCATTGTTTCAACTCTACCCTCTCTCAGCATCACTTTCCTCGTCTCGTAGACAAAGATCCATGTATTCTCCCAGCGTCACCATCACCGTTTCGTAGGAAACGATCCATGTGTTCTCTCGGCACCACCTTCAACGCCTCATACCTTGAAAATTACCCCAATGTTCCCCCAGTGCCACATTCATCATCTCATAAAAAACGACCCGTGTCTTATAGAAAAGGATCCGAGTGTTCTCCCAGCAACACCTTCAACATCTCACAGAAAGCGGCCCCTCTGTTCTCCCAGCGTCACCTTTACCGTCTCATAGAAAACGATTCCAGCCTTCTCCCAACATCACCTTAACCGTCGACCCATGTCTTCTCCCAGTACCACCTTCACCGACTCAGATAAAATGACTCCTGTGTTCCCCCAGTACCACCTTCACCGTCTCACAGAAAACCACCACTTTATTTTCTCAACATCACCTTCACCCTCTCATGCAAGTCCTATGAAGTAACAGCTTTCAAGTAAAATACCTTCACTGATTTTTTTAGATTTTTTTTTTTACCAAAATAAACGTATTGAAATGTTTTGATTGTATGGTAGGTTTTATGGACCATATTGACGATGTGGATCACCAGTGACGTCACGCCAACTTTTCGATGGCCCGAAATCGGAAAATTTAATGCCATATTAGCGTTTTCAGACACAGGCAAACATTACAGGAATATTGTTCACAAGATCTTTATTCAGAGCTGAATATAAAGGTGAACACAAAATTGCGTGACGTCACTGGTGAACCACATCATCAGTAGCCTCTGGTCCATGAAATTCAAAGTACATTCAAAACATTTTACTGCATTTATTTTGGTGACAAAAAAAATCTTGAAAATTCAGGGAAGATATTCACAGATACAGTTCAACGGTCTTTTCACTCACCATAAGTTCATTTTTACGAGGTCTTTCTCTTCAAGAAAAACAATAAAAGCGACCTCAAGAAAGCCCATTTCCTGTGAGTATAAAATTAATAAAGAAAAATTTTGAATCAGATTCTTCCTCTAATTTTCACATCTTTTTCTTCAGGCTCTTTTGTATGCATGGCACCTAGCTTTTATCAGATTTTCCCGTGTCATATTCGCCATGGTCAAACTAACAAGGAGTGTTTTAACTGGAATGTTGCTATTTGCTGCATGTATGTTCAGACTTGTTTCATACAATATTATCACTTCTGTAAAATATTTATCATGAAATTTTACCTTCTGGGGCTGTAATCATTTTATGATCTCACCTATTCAATTAATGACAACACATGATGTCAGTATGCAAATTTTACTTTACTCTTAGTGTCGCATGAACGTAACGCTTACTACTGTGCAGATACCGCGACATTTTAGCTCAAAGTGGTTTTCATTTCACATTTGTAGCCATGGTATGGCTGAAATATTGCCGATAAGGCGCTAAGCCATAATCATTCATTCATTCAGTCAGTCAGTTCACATTTGAATTGATACGACACACTGCTAAGGCGTTGTCACATAAGTCGTCAGCTTATTTTTCATATTTTATTTTTCAAATTTGCACTTATGGCGATATAGCCTTTCTCAACAATGGTTCGATTTCATTTATGAAGAATTCATGAATTGAAATTTTACCATGGTGAGGCGAGAGCCAAGAACGACAACTGTGTGTAAATGGTTTTGATCATCATTTTTCTTAATATATATGTACATCTGGAGTAACCCACCAGCGGGTCGTCCATCATCCATGGGCACCTTCATCAACCTTGTAACCCTGGGCATACATCTGCCGTGGAAATATTAACGAACTGTGTGAAACGTTTGAAAACTGATTAATCCGAGTAGTATACTAATGTGAGCAATCTTGTAGGGACAATGGGCCTACGCTGGCCCGGTTTATGGGGTGTTGATGACATATGTAAACAGGCCGAGTATAGGTGTCACATTCAGCCCAGGACGATCTGATTAGTGTTTTGTGTATGGCTAACATGAAAGGCTAACAGTGGATCGCTTTAAAAAAGTTCTGTAGAATGTGTTCTTTATGTCCCGAATTACGAGCGGGGAACTTTTAGCCGTGTGTTGTACCTTAGAAATGTTGATAGAAAGAGATAATGAGAGAGAAGGCGAAATCCGCGGGTTCTCTTCTATTCGACGACAAATTCAATTACCAGTGAGGTGTTTGCTTGTGCTTCTCCGCATAATTTGAGGTTACTCTATCCAATGAAAAGGTCACGCTCGAATAGCTCTCTAATATCCATGGTTGAAATGGATGCCACGCACACAGGTAAAAAGGCCGGTGTTTAATCTCCCTGTTTGTGGCCTATCAAGCCAGCAGTCATTTGTCACATCTCGCACCTTGAAGCCTTAAGGAGAAAAAGATAAAGTGAAGAGAACAGCGGTGGAAAATCTGTCCTCTCATTTCATTATGTGGCAGCCACCTGCGCGCTTCACTGTTAGTGGCAATTACTGCTTGAATACAGAACTCGTGTACCTGTCGCTGTATGAGAGGATCAGACAACACCCCTGTTTACACGTGATGCTACTACAGTCTCAACTATACCTCATATATCGGAGACATTATACGGTGCATAATTCGACCTCTGCTTCGCACGTACCTTTAATTGCTATCTCCAATATCTCCAGGTGCATTTTTATTTTATTCATTTATAATCTGTTGATCATGATCACTGGTCTAGATTTCTCCTCATCAATAGTGAAGTAAAAATACACCTCCCAATATCAAATAAGTTGATCTGAATAAAATTAGAATACTGGAATTAATTGATATAAGACCTCTTGTGAAATCATGGATAAATAGGCTGCACATCCAAAATTTACAAACTGGCCCAGGTACTCATGACCTTGGTATTGGACACGGCGAATGCCTAGCTAAGGAGTTCATGAATATATAAATAAAATAGATAAAAGCCATGTATGCTTCATGGTCTCATAATACTTTATTTATATACAGTTCCATTAAAGTTTCAGAATTTTATGTATTTGAATTTGTGGATTTAGACACCTTTCTACGAAAACATGATGTCAGAAAAGGCCAATGCTATGAAGGCTGAACCGTTTTCCGCCCTGAAAACGGAGAACTGTTCCAAGCCTTTCAGGCAGCCTTACGTGACTACCTGAGGGCGACACGCCTACAGTTTTGCTTGATAGTTGCGGTAGCTGCGCAGAGGTGTTCATATAACGTTACTAATATTTCGTGGAACTGGCATCCATATAGCACCAAGTGGATATGTTGACTGGAACGTGGATTGAGGGGGGCACTCGGTGGCCGACAGGTTCGGGTGTAATTTACCTGTTCAGTATTGTGACACATGTGCAATTAATGATTACCACTGAACATTAGTCTCTGTTGAATCACATCACACTACCATTAACACCGTCATTATCTTTGAAATTAAATGAATTGTGTATATGACTGTGGCTGGCGGGCGTGTCAACATCTGGCTGGAGCTCAAACATGATCTCCAATTACAGGCGTTATTACGATAGCCCCTGTCGCCGATATGAAGAATCTCAGAGGCTCGGATTTAACTGATTTGGGGCGGCTTTAGCGCTGATGTCAGGCGAATATCTCCATAATAACGCACTTAACACAGCACTTTAGAGAGGAAAAAAACATGACCAGCAAATCACAAGTGATCCAAATATGTGTAATTTTATAACCCCTTGTAATTGTAATATGGAATAAACAAGTCTCTGGAATAAAAGGGTTACCTAAAAATACCCAGAGCTTCATTTCACAGATGATCCCAGTGCTAAACTCACAGAATATGGAATCGTTACAAGATCCTCTTAGATTCAATAATTTTATAGTAAAGCTGATTTTGAAAAAGTTCGTGCCGTGCTCTTATTTCAATGCTTTCAGGATGCTATGTATAAGGTGACGAGGTATTATACGCAACGAGTGCACTCACACGTTATACAGTAACAGCTTGCTACTTAGATAAGATAAAACCCTAATGAACATGTCCAAGTATCGTGCTTGCTTGTGTCCCTCATTTTTTGGCCGTAATGTGAATACGGTGTATTACATTTATGAACTGTAGGTGATTTTAGTCACCGAGCTGAATTGTCCCACTTGTATAAAACTGACATGTTATTTTATCCTAAACAGTATTGTTGTGATAACTGGCTGGCTTCATCAGACGATGTGTGTAGATGTTTGGATATATTAGCGGACAATATACCTGATCAAGCCTGCAGTATAGCTTTCCGCCAACCGGCAAATGTGTTTGTACGAGCCCACGCCTCGTGCTTGTACACAAATAAATAGGCACTCTTCAGTAATGGATAAAAACGATAAAGTGCGCCAAATGCAGCGATGGCCACTCAGCAACTAGGAAATAAGATGATTCGAGCCTGTAAGGCGATGGCTGCCGACAAACTCGCTGTCCCATTGCACCGCAGCCAGGCGGATCTTAACTATTATATTAGCGCCGAGAGAGTCGGAAATTTTCTCTGCTCCTTTTGCACGCACGATCCAGTCGAGGGCCGAGATGTGTATGGAACAATGGAGTAATCGCTAATTAAACCTATCATCCCGCAATTTGGCTGAATTAGGCCTGTGTAATTTGATCTTCATTGATAATTGCAATGAGTCGACGCCATTGTGAAAACACACATCAGATAACATCGAGAAGGGATGGTCGATAGCCTTCATTAAACAGCTTTCCAGACCGGAAGTAGTTGGGACCGTTAAAGTGGTGACTGAATATTGAACTGTTCCATTCAGGAGAGAGGCAAAAAAGACCGGGTTAATTAACTGGATAAAAAGACAGTTGCGACATGAGGAATGTTCCATGGCTGTGACGACGGCGCATGCCCAACCAGTCGACGTTTGAATGAAGCGATTGATGTTGCTGCAAAGGCGGGTTTGCTTGCTAAAATGCCCCCATGAAAGATAACAAGAGCTGTTAGCAATCAAGGTCCACTCTGTTTATTAATCAAATTGATCTGCAGTGAATGGCAAGATAACTGACTGGAAGCGAATTCAGGACTTCTGACATAGGCAAACATCGGTTCTCCGAACAAGTCCAACTCCATGTAGATTGTTGAACATTATATGGACTGAGCATAATTTAACTCTCATATCCAGTCTATTTTGGTTAAATGAATCGTGCCCTGGAATCCGCGAGTCTGATTTCAAACTCATCTTCAGAACCCAGGGTCAATTTCCCGGAATTAATCTAGTAATATCTATCATTTACCGTCATAACTCATTTTTGCTTTTTTTCCAAAACCAGATGTCAATTTTTGCCACTTCCGGTTATGTCCTTTTGGAAAAGTTTCAGAACTACGAACTTTTTTCGAATAACACATATGCATATCTTGCATGCCGATTATAAATTAAGCAATGTATGGGTGGAAGGGAGCATTTTTAAAACCAATGTTTATTTCATTCAGTTGTTAAATAGCAGTCCGAGTCGAAAATTACATTGAATGCTTATATACTTCTCTCATTTATAAGGTAATACTAAAGGTCACAGAAAAAATGTCACTGCTTCAGTTTCAGAGAGAGGCGACCAGAGAGACTTTAAATTTATATTAACTTCTCGAGTATAACGTTAAACACAACAATCATACTATCATGCAATCACTCATTTATATGCATGGTTGGTTTTCGTGCGGCTCTCTTCTCTTTCCAATTTTGGCACTTATGTGAAAGCCGCATTTAACTACCATACATGTATGTATGACTCCCTAAAGTGACCTTAGGGAGTTCCGCTCTAGGGGAAGAGATGTAATTGTGCGGTTGAGATGCATGCTTGTCTTTGATTCGATGGACACACGGGATACTGGTTTCGAGTTTCCCCGGCCTTCACTGGACGTTCTTTGTGACACTAAGCATTTGACAGAGCTGTGTGGTATATGAATATACCACATTTATGGGAAATTTACAGTTACTTGCGGGCAAAAATGCAACTCGATAATTTGTTACATGCAACTCAGGGCTCGTGCAAAATTACTGTTTTTTACCTTTTTATAAAACTCACTAGGCCTGCCAAAGGTCCTCGTGAATTGGTATATTGAACTTACGAAAGATGTATCCCTTTCAATGTATATTTTTCATTCCCGGTCACAAGCCCTTTTATCAAATTAGAAGATGGTCTATGCTTACACCATACCTAAGCTATACACTACCCTGGCTATACCTTAGTAAGTAAAGGTTGGAAACGCCGGTCTGCCTACCCCAACCTCGACCAACCCGAATGGAGGAATGGACGAAATAAAGCTTTCTGCAGCCATTTCTGGCACAGATCACCTCTAATGGATGCTGTTCAACCACAAACGACAACCACAATTTCGGCTTAGCAGAAGGATTAGACCACTTGGAACGATTAATATCCGTCATCAACTTGCCGTAATTGAAGATGCATGGTAACCTCTGGATAAAAGGAGAAATCCGTTCTGGAAGAAATATTCTTGTGAAAATTACTGGGAAAAAACTTGACGCTAAATATTTAGAATTAATGTAACCTTGAAAGAAACGTATTTTGGTGGTAGTTGTCATGGGTTCGTCAATGTCTAAGGTTTTGTAATTTATACTTTCGCATTTGTCATGAAAAACAGAGCTAAGAGCATTGCACTAAATCAACAACCCCCTTTATTTTGTCTTCTCCTGGCGCTGTTAATATAATAGAGTACCGAAATCCATTCACCCCGAAGGCGCACGCTTCACGGGACAACATGCACATAGTTTTGTACTTTTTGTCAGATTTCTTATGGGGCTATAAGTCAACGTAAAGTTTGTATTTTCATTGGCATTTACTGCGTAAGTGACGTATACCACACATGTGCTGGTATAGAACAATGCACGGTTTAGTCGATACAGTTATATTACGTGGGAAATGCATGGGTACCTTCATACAGTGCTTTTGATATCTGACTGGGTTTAACGCCGTACAAATTGAAAAACTATTAATTTAATGAACCACCGTCACTCGCCACGAACCCGAAAAGCCCTTGACTTAAGGCCGCAGCCGAAACAGCGAGAATTGGATTCGAACGCGTGGCCTCATTGTAAAGAGCTTGACAGTGGCAGCGAACAAAAAGTACAACCAAAGGTATTTCAGAAAAGGGGCCCATTCAGACCTACCCGGGCGTAAGCATTTTTTCTGACTGGCTTAGTCACTATAAATCACCTTTTAATCTGAAATTGTTACGAGGCCATGGGATACGCCATTTTAGAGAGACCAGAAACATGATGTCGCGTCACCCGTACGCTATGCTCTTCAGTATTACAGACACTCCTTTGTGAGCGAAGTACGGACCCCTTTATTATTAAGATCGAAGATCACAAATTGTGGCTTCCTTATGGTTGTTGAGGCCTAGGCGAATGACCACAGACGTTTTCCACTACCAATCTCTCGTTGAAAATGGCTTTAAAGTATACCAGAATTGTCTCGTAATAATAAGGAAAATGGCTGATTTAGCACTTTTAGTTACAATTGAGTGCATGTCGGCCAGTTCGATTTTCCATACGTGGGTGTTAAAAAAATTAAAAGTGGCGTCTTTCCGTCGATATATATATATTAAATTGGTCTAATGTTGTCTTTTCGCTTGAGATCGTTTATTGCAGCTAAGGCCCTGTTAAGCGGTTATTTCCATACAACCGGAATACACCTGACGATTACAGCTTTGTGATTTATGTCAGTCATTGTTTCAGCCTTAAACCGCCAGGAGCATTCTATGTCTTTAGGTCTGCCTGTTTTCTTTCACCTCTATTTTGACCACCAAGCCCTGCCAAGCATATAGGCTCTGAATTTAAAAAATATGTTGCCTCATTGAAACTTCATAAAAAGACTATAAAGTTTGCAAAATTCTTAGCTTTACGATGGAGAAACATGGGCTCAGTCAAACTTTAACTACTTTAAATAAGCATACTTTAAGCATAATGCTGTATTAGTCGCTGATTCAGTCGTAAATTTATCAGTGATGACATAGTATGGTTACATTTGTTTCTGATATTGTTGTAAATAGATACACTTTTATATAATGTTGATCTATTCAGTGTAAACTGAGAGTAATGTTGCATTTGTTGCCAATGCCCTTGTAAACCGATATACTTTCATGTAAATGTTGATCCATACAAGGGCGGAATCAGTGATGACATAGTATGGATGCGTTTGTTGTTGATATTGTTGTAAACTGATACACCTTGGTATAATGTTGTTCTACACATGTACAACCAGTGAAGAGAGTAATGCTATATTTGTTGCCGATACAATTTGATATAATGTTGTTCTAAATAAATGGGAATATTGCTGCTTTTGTTGTTGATAATGTCTTAAACGGATACCCTTTGATATCAAGTTTTTATAGACGGGTCACACCATTCTGTGATGAGAATGGTTCATTTGTTGAGGGTCACCAGAACAGGTTAATAAGTGTACAGCCACACATACTGTTTTTTATGGTGGCGGAGAAGAGACTAGAGCCGGATAATCCTCTCTGATGTTACCATGGTTTTGTGTAAACTTCTGGAGAGTGTTTGAGAACTGAAGTACGTATCACAGGACAGCGTACAACCCAATCTGAACCTTGAGGGTCCTGTAATCCAATCTGGTTAGTCCTAGAGCGGACAAGTTACTAGCTTCGTGGTCCTTGCTCATTATACTTTCTATTAGCTTCTTGGAGAGTGTATTTGATCACTGTGAGGCTCATTGCATTACAGACGCATTTGAAGTGATTTTACGCCGAGCCCCCATGATCATCCCATTAAGCCGGCATTATCAGCTATTACTTCTATTTACTTTCCTCTCCTATAAACTAATGGTTGAAATATGTTGAAGATGGGTTTCGATTCGCCCAGCCGAGTATCAGGCCGTGACAATTGTCATAAAACCACATATAAACTGGCCTTATCGACTGATGTCCTTATATCGACAGATCCGCCCGCGGTTTCGCGTTTGAACAATTTCTGCTGCGCATCATTCGTTAAAAGTGCAATGAAAAAAGCATGATGGTGGAATCATGTAGTGTAAGGACAAAGTATTAGTTTGGAAGAGTACTTGTCTCAAAGTTTGAACGATATGACAACAGTAATACCACACGTCCAGATGCACTCTGTACAACGCAGAACAATGTCTCAATGCCTCGTGGCAATGTCTATTTTCGCCACGTAACCACATTTTCTGTGCACCACAAAAGTATGACAATGTAACATCTAACTATATGATAGTCTGAACAAATCTTGAACAAGACGTTTCTTTAAAACATGACAATGTTGAGAAGATGTTTCCTCACAATGTATCTGTTTATGAATAATAAACAATTTAAACTTTTCTAAATGGATAGACTTGCAAAAGAAGAATATACATGTATACATGTATTAACACAGGATCTCTAGAAGTTTTTAAAACGTCAAATTTCGTTTAATGCGGGAACGTACGGAACAGCACCTTGAATATCAAAGAAGTCTTTTGCATCGTTTGATCGAAAATTGTTTCTCTCTTACATTCTACACCTTAATTATTCAGTTTTATTTTGTGCGTGTGTTATTTATATCTGTGAGAACTGGTGCGCGTGCATAACATATTGGAAGTCATCGTATACCCTCTAAGGATTTTCATGAACACAGAACACATGGTCATGTGATGATAGTAAGACAGAAAGTACCAAGATGATTTTAAGCCTTGCAGGATGTATCAAGATTACGTGGTCATATCATGACTTTAAGCACGAAGGCATCAAGATTGTCACTCTTGGGCGTTATTGCATATACCCTTTGATAAATATTTGAGAAAAAATACCAAAATTGCATGAGTTAGTAGCAAAACTACCCAACTTTTGCCCCAAAATATATACCCAAGGTTGAGGAAGTTGTTATATAGAGAGAAAGTCCAAAAGTTGCCAATCTTATGGATGAGCCCAGCAGCACTGAAAACGGGTCTCGAGACAATAATTTTGTGCTCATCAATGAGTTGTCTCCGAATTCATCTAGACGTCTTGTGCCAGTTTGTGGAGTTAAAGATTCGATATATAATCGAGCATTTATAAGTTACTTTCTTCCGTTTTAGGTTCTTTGAAAATGGGGTTTGAAATTATCGATTTGGAGCATCCATTAGTGGTTAAAGAGTCGTATATACTCTTAGACTTTCGTAACTCTTTTCGTGAGGTTTATGGGATACTGAAGGCAAAAGTACAAACTGATTTGTATACGTGAATAGAGGCTAAGACCCAGTACACGAGCAATCCCCGCGTGTGGTGACTAACACGACCAAATATGACTGTTCACGAGGTGAGAGTGCACGTCAAGTAACATCACTGAACATCCACAGTTGTATATGTAACGGAGCTATATCTTACGTGTGGACTACATTCTCCAGTTTATTGTGTGCCCAGAAAGCAATACCCTTACCTACCATGCAGAGCTGTTTTAAGAAACTATACAGGACAGTGAAAAGTTTAGAAAAGGTTTCAAGGCACCTTAATGGATACATGTATAATCAACTGGACTTTATAAGGTTGACAGTATAATTAAAGAGCCGAGTATATCAATTTGAATGATTGTTATAATTGTTCATGAGTATGTAGTATACGTTAACCAAAATGTCATTAAAAGCCAAAAGTTAACGAGCGTGGGATTTGAAATCTGGCCGACAGCGACGAAAGGTTTTTTTTATAATAGCGGGGGTCTCTATCTTGACAGGATGGTTTGTGTGCATGCATCCAGCTGACGGTCGAGGATTTCACTTCTTAGAAGACAATTGAAGTTCCTTCCAGCAGCGATGACTAACACACCGTGAAGTTCATAGACAACAATTGATAAGTCAGGTAAAGGTCACACGCGCATGATGACAGCAGCTTGTTACCATTTGCAGAGCAGTCTGAATGACGCGATTGAAGGCGGTAGAAAGTGATAACTCCTTTGGTGTAGATCGGTTGATAGGGGTATTTGATAAACCATGGTACTGTTATTTCGTGGTTAATCTTCACTCATAGTGTGTGCTTGTAAGTAGCTATCTGAGACTGGGATTCAGCAAACAGAGACGAGGTTGTAGACAGAGTTAACATACAGGGCTCCTTATCCGGGTTAATTTAGCCCAAGTGGAAAGTAAACATGGCTAATTATGTCTAATGGACTAGCGATTAGAAGCTCTCCAGACAACCTTGAAAGCACTCTGTCCATCGATGATGCTCTTTCATATCAGTCGTCGCGATAAAGTTTACCCGCGGATTGCTTTTTACCGCCCAAAATCTATGTGAGCACGTCCACCGTAAAACTGAAGTTGTCAGTGGTCGTGCGCGGAAACTCCAGTACACTGAAGTGATAATGGCTTTCAATTGATTTGCCTCAAGAGGTATGTAGCTTGATGTAAAAGCCCCAATCTCCGTCTCGACTCGAGTGTTTGATGAACTTGGAACGGGCACAGGCATGGAATTGGCCCTCAAATAAATTAACGATTTCTGCCGATGATTGTACTGAACCTAACCAACTTTACACACATTGCTCTAAGTGGCCAGTGTGCCTATTGTCTTGTGCGACCCATCGCATTATCGCTGCTCCACGGATAGGCATTAAATTAAAATCGAAAAGATCTGGGAAACAAAGGCCTCGATGGAGTCGGGCGGAGTGTGAGCGGCCGTGCGGAATCGTTTTGGAGTACTGGGCTTGTATTTACAGATGTCATCAGCTGACAGCGGAAAGTACATCAAGTGTCCTCTGCAGTTGTGAGGCCACTATCCTAGCTTCGTCTTATCGATCTCAAGCCTTTCTTATGGACTACGCCGAAACATAGGTCCGGCGAAAGGACTTCCTGTACCAAACTGCGACAGGAAAAGTTGGCATCTCTTTCACCTGTCCCAGAAGCAAATAGCACTTCCGGGCTGGTCTGTCGACTTTCACGCAGCTGTATGCTCATTGGACAGACAACACAATGACCACTGATCAGGCAGAACATTTAATGTCCCTACAAATGCATTAGCCTTGAGTAGTTAAAAAGATAGACGTTTTATTCATAAATTTCGTGCTTTTCTGAAATTCGAGAAATCTTATGTTTTTGTGGGATATAAGTGGGACTGTTTTGCTTCAGCTTAAATGACATCGTTTTGTTTGTACTTAAACGTTAATTCCCCCAAATATATCAGCTTCCGTGTTAAGCATTTCAAGATTTGACACCCGTTCATGGCCTAAATTAAACGTCTAAATGACATTTCACTTAAATACTTGGCGTACCAATTTGCCCCCTGATACTCATTACCAATCACCCAATCATTTTAAGACACTACTCGTTCACATATTCTATCTCTGTGAGATTTCACACAAACATAAACGTATGACAGCTGAAAATATACGCCACAGTTGATGACAAAAACGACATAAAAACAGTCTTTTAATAAAGCAGACAATATGCATTTATTGTCTACACGTATAAATGCCTCTGTGATTCATGATGTTGCATGAATTGTTTTTCGGTGCAGATATCCAGAAAGTGTACACACCACAACCCATATATCTCACAAATCCCTTGAGTCACTGGTTTTTAAAAAGTCCCTTGTATATTAACCTGAAAATGAATTTACACCCTGAACTTACTCCTTCCCTATTGATCCGTCTATAAACGGCATGAAATTGTCAGCAAGGTATCTTCAAAACTAGTAAGCGGATTCCATTAAACTTAATTACAGAAACTTTATATCTGACTAGATTTTATGCTTGTTTCTTTGTCCGTTTCACTGTTTTTAAACAGATTCTTGTTGGCTACTAGTTTCCTGCGAGGTGCCTGAACAATTGCTTGACAGAATTCAATAAAGTTTTGTCTCAAAATTTGAACTTCATCTCACCAAATTTTGGAATATGATTTTGTCACTCCGTTTGGTCATCATTTAGTCGTTTTCATTGGCTACCGATTATCTGCGAAATATATCTGTTGAACTTCTTGGGTCGAACGCAATCAAATCTGGTTTTAGGATTTCTTATGAGTTCCGTAATAATTGATACGGCTTTTGTGCCTGTCATTTGTTCATCTGATCATGTTTTAGTCACTTTGACTGGCTGCTGCTTGTCTGCAAAATACCCCCTAAACTGCTGGACCAAATTTAATCGAAGCTGATTCCAACCTTTTTCATGAGAACCTTATTAGCTGTTTAGATTTTTGTATCTGTTTTGTCTACCCTTTTGTCGTTTGACTTTGCGTAAGTCATTTTGATAGACTACCTCTTGTCTACAACATACACACCGAATAACTTTTTAGACTGTCAACTATACTGTATCATCATTTGCTACACTGACAGTCATTATCTTTTCAACATCAAACATATTTTTGTGAAAATGATCCGAAGTGTTGCGTTGTTGAGCATGCCACCAAAACACAGTCTATCAATTACAAGTGCAATTTTCATTAACTGACCCATTGTTAATAACTTTATCGGAGGAACACATATGTTTTAGTTACAAACCTGCTATAGTTCCTTGAGACATGCTGTTGTCTGGGTACTTGTCACGCGCGTGGGATAGCCCATGGATTCACAGGTTATATTACAACGCGGAATCAGCACAGCTGTACATGAGTTGGTGACACAATTGCTTCTCTCTATAACTATGCAAACAGTGAATATAGCCTTAGAGTGTCGAGAGACTATTAACATCAGATACGTGAAAACTATCACATTTCTCACAGCAACCCAGCTATTTACTTTTCAATTAGAGAAACCGATCCCATAGCAAATTTTAATCAAATGCACTCTGCGAACAAGCCTGAAATATTGCGGAACCAACAATAAAGTAAATAGAGACAATCCTGATTAGCTGCAGTATCTATGTTATATTATATTCATATATATGCCATTAAATAATGACTGTCACACTCGTGCAATTATAGAAATGCCTTTTTATACTCAGTTGTGAACATTACACAATGCACACGATCTGCTGGAGCCAGAATTCTAGCACGTAGGTGATTACTGAGAAGAGATATTTCTAAGTGGCACAATAGATTGTTGAATTCTTGAAAGTTTCTGATACTGAGCGCAACAATACATACTGCTTCATATATACCTAACGCGATATTGTGTTTTTTGGTCTCTCTCAGAACCCATCAAAAAGAACAATCCATGTGTCCAGTTTCTGAAAGAAAACATTAATTCACACACAAAAGTTCACGTGACTTGCATAGACTCGAGAGCGCATGTGTAATTCAGGTTTACTGTCGATTTGTCACAAATTCTAAATGCAACTTGACGTAACTACTACGCAAAGACAATTGGCCATTAAACGGTCCATTAGAACACAAACTTACATAAAATTATCGGTATATGCACCCATGTGCTTGGTGTTTTCTTTACTTATTTATTTATCTATTTGATCGGTGTTTTACGCCACACTTAAGAATATTTCACTTTTACGACGACGATCAGCATTATGGTAGGAAGAAACCGGGCAGAGCCCGGGGGAAACCCACGACCATCCGTAGATCGTTAGCGGGCCTTTCCAACAACATTGAGAGGCTCCTGGGTGATTACTCTGTACTTGCGCGCTTACAACCCAGGTCACGGAGGTCGTCGATTGGTGTTTCACGTTGTGTTTAAGAATTATTCACTTACATAGGGTTTTTAGGAGTAAACCAGCCGTATCCCTCCCTATCTCGCCAGGCACCTGGCAAAGTGTATTAGAGCACGGGAGACCACCGGTAAATGACCTAAAAGTCATAGTGCTTTAACCATCTGATATAACCAGGACCTTCTGAGATATAGCCTTACCAGATAGTAGTTATGCAACGTGGTCGCTACTTTGGTCTCTATAACTCACGTTGCATGTGACTGTCAGTGGTAGTAGTGTACTAGTTACTCTGTGGTAATGCCTTCATTTCTAAATACTTATAAACTCTATGTTTTTTCTCTCTTTCTATAGACTGAATAAATAATCTTTCCATGCAGGCTTCAATAATATTTTTTGAAAATGTATCTTATTAAGATTTTGCTACAGGATCATACATACGTGGACACCGCATGGAGAGGCTGGCACATCGTCTTTAAAGACTAAAACTGAATTCATTGATAGAGTGATCAAATTCAGTGTGCAAAGTCTAATTCTCAAACAGTTTTACTCTGAGGTGTAAAGCTTCGCTGTGTGTCAGGCTTTTCGGCGAGGGAATTCATACCTCTGTACAAAAGCAGCCCTGTCAGATTCCAACTGACAAGCTCTTCTTGGGATACCTTTAATACCAACATTGTTCGTGACACACTGTCCGATTCCCTCACAGGTGACAGCTCCCATTCAGCTCCTCCCTATTCTGCCTACTCTAATGTTCAGGCCAAACTAAAGCGGATCGCGGTTAAAGATCACCCCAATAATCGTTACAAACATGGGATATTCATTCTGTCTACAACACACAGCTGTTGAACAACACACAAAAAGACGGACGTGGCTTGGGACAGATAAAGACCTTTTTAAAATCAGCCTGTTTACGAGTGCTACTTGGCTGTTTACACCTGTTCGCTTGTCTGTCAGCCATTTACAGACCAGCGAATACGCCCATGACCTATGACCTCCTCAAAGGCGAAGGTCGCCTATACTGCCCCACACCCTACAACATGCTTGAAGAGAGCACTTCCAGAAAACCCCGCCAGAAAACCATAGTATCAATTAAACATACTAGCCCACTAGATATAAATAAATCTGAAGTAGTCGAGTGTTCTTTCTACTCATTAAAAGCACCACTTATCAATTTACCAAGGATAGATGACATGGTAGTTTTTGATGTAGAAATGACAATTATCTTGTACTTGTGGGTGGGCCGCGACGCCATGATAACTGACTGTCGCCATCCCATTCACTCCGCACTGTGCCTAAACACTATGCCAAGACATTATAGCAGAGATGCGCCTTAAATGCAATGCAGTATAAATTAAATTTTATGAGGCAAACATTGATGAAAAGTTTATATATGCACGATGATGCATCTATCAGTTATGGGATATATATTGATAAGAATTCCATTCTTACTGGATTTCATTTTTTGATATAAAAAATCAGCTGAAAATCATTCAACGCAATTGTACATTTCTTGTACAACTTCAGTGTTATTTGAAGTATGAATGTGTGCTGGTTGTATTTTGGGTCTATTGATTGTATTTTGGGGAAGGATTTCACGATTTATTGGCAGTCATATATATGAACATCCGATGTTCATGTTTAGGTTCTCCTAGGTAAATGCTACTGGAGAAAACTGCCATATAAGTTTGCAGATATACTTATTCTGTATACGGGCTCTATGTTTTATGTAACACAAACAAGTTCCTTCTTGCAGCCGATGTGGATATCTCTCGAATTATCATTCAGCGACATTACAAACAATGAAACTCACTTAATGTTCGATGATTTGCTTAAAGTTTATCATACGTTTGCTGCAAAGCTCACAAAATCTTAGACATGCAATATAGCGTGCCTAACTGCACAAAGAAGTCTGTCATCAACTTCTCCAAACGCCGATGGCTAGATTATGCTGGGTTTACATCGGAGTGATTCTCATGCGTAACTCATCTTAAGTATTGTATGTTTACCTACTTATCTCTATACAGGCTTATTCCTTCTATTCGCTTTGAAATGCGGCGATTAAATTTGAGAGCATATTGTGTGAAGACATGACCATTTTCCAGTATATTCAATGCATGGCGTAATCTGTTATTGGAATCATTAACACTCAGCTGGTGAAATGCTTTCATCCATGAAATGAACATATTATGAAACGTAAAAGCGCCTATTACAGCTGCAATTACACCTCAGCCCCCTTGTTCATTTTATTCCATAATGAAAAATAAGAGACGACCCAAATTGTGCCCCCATGCCCCACCTCCTCATCTCCATCTATCAGATGGGCATGAAGCGTGGTCGCAGTAAAACGACTTAGGTAGGCCAAACAAGCTTAAAATTGCTGACCACAAAGCAGGGCTTGTCGGGTTAAAGACCAACAGCGCCTGTACAGGTGGCGCAAAGGGATGCATTGGCACTGGAAAAGTGTCTCATGTAAAGAACAGAATCCAAGATGGCGTCGCCAACTGGCCGATATGAACGTATATGCAAATAGGCCAGTACTTTTGTGCACTGCGACAAAAAGTATGAAGAAAGCTCAAAGAACAGTTTGGGCGAAAGAGGAAACAGTTGTTTTTACTAGCTATGTACTGTTTGGCATCATCAGCCATTCATAAACTCTTTATGCGACTTTGATGACAATGCCGCTATGACCTTCCAGTAACCAGGTAACGGATGTGGCAACATTGTGACAACATTGCCTAGCCAAAAACCGGGGCGACTTAATGATCCCTTTTGGATGAAAGCAAATACATATATATCATTATGACTTGTAAGTTTGGCAAGGCAAATTTAATTTTCTATGACTTAAGAGAATCAAACACTTT
Organism: Acanthopleura granulata; assembly: GCA_016165875.1. Classification (NCBI taxonomy): domain Eukaryota; kingdom Metazoa; phylum Mollusca; class Polyplacophora; order Chitonida; family Chitonidae; genus Acanthopleura; species Acanthopleura granulata. The sequence continues at coordinate 23,042,330 of JABBOT010000001.1, forward strand.
CATACAAAAACGGCGGATGCAGCCGGGTTTGAGGCAAACAGAGTAACTTTATTTGTACATTTCTGTGACAGTGTGCAAAGCTGTTCCGTGAACAAACCGGCTATTGGGGAGTCCATTCATCAAGGCTCCAATCCGTGTGTCAGATGTAAATCAAACAGTATAACAAGTGTACAGGTTTCGCTTTAGAAAAAAAAAGCGTACGATGTTTGCGTGAGGTATCACGAAATTCTAAATAGAATATATAAGCAATGCTAATAGACGGACTAACTAGAGTCAAATAATGGAGACATATCAATGCGGGGCTGTATTAAATAACCCAGGCTGAATTAAAGTTGAGGCAGCGCCTGTTTCAATGGTGTCTTTATATTTAATTGCCTGGCGTATCGTCGGCTTGGAAATCACCAGTTCGCTTTCACTGAGTTCATAAGGTGTTTGGTCTGTTCACTCTAACACGATAACCGTGAATGGTCTATTTGATTGAAGGAGCTGTACACATCTTGAAGCGGGGATAATGTCAACAATTGGCCAGGCTGTCTTTGTGACACGTCGCTTTTCAACTGCAAGTGATCAATAGGAACTCACGAGGCGTGGACGTCTAATCTCGGTCCAATTAAATTATGATCTGCGTCTAATATCTGACAGAACATCTCTTAATAAGGTTTTACACCTCAGTAAGATGCGATCATTATGCGACTGCGGAGGCAATTAATAGAACGACGAGACGAAACAGAATTGGGAGAAAAGGCCGCCATTGTTATTAGGATCGCTCTTCGTGATACGTAAACAATTCAACAAGGGGATTTTTAGAGTGAAGCAAATGGCAAAACGCCTTTCGAAAATCCCGGTCGCCGTACAAGCCAGTGCTTTCTTAGAGTACAATGTGTGAACAGCAGTGAAGCTGTAGATTACAATGACAACACTACAATAGGCTTCTGGCTCATTGGTGACATTTGGTACGGCCCCGAAGCCTCTTAAATCCCGTACCTGTTTTGTCTGCGCATTGTCTGTATCCTTCGCGATCTAATTGGCAAAACATCAGCTTTGCTTCCTGTAGACATGTGGTCACCCCTCCGGCCATGCCAAAGCGCCGACATCGGCTACATTCAACATGGCAACTTGACCGCCTAATTAAATCGGATTTAAGCTGACCTTCAAAAAACAGAGATTTCTTGTTCGCATAAAGACTAGCGCTTCCTGCTGATAATGTTTTCTTTTTATCTCCATGACTTACAGAATGTTTTCTAACAGCACAAGTAAACGTGATCTGACCTTTGATTGTTTATCTGTCGGCTTATGTAGAACACTTGCGAAAGATTGACTGCAAGAGGGTTATATGGCCACTCATTGGTATACCACCATCGGGGGGTTTTCGGTGTTTAAATATCTAAAGTATTTAATAGTCTAAATATTCAAAGTGTAGTTTATACAATATTTAAAAGAATATCCGTGTTAGCAACTGGATCTATCTGACATCTTATGGGTTATTAATAATAAGCAACATTTCGTTTATTCCTTCTATAGAGGACATTTGGCTTGTAAAGAATGTCTTGAGACCAATTCATCTTCCTGATATTTTTGGATTAATAAAACATTTATTTAACTTTTATTTGAATTCAGGTGTTTCTAAAGTTATATATAAAATGATGAACAATAATCATTTATTAACACACTGAAATGTCGAACGTCATACGTGCTGAATACACCGTTTAAAACATTATTTTACAGATCAATGGAACAAAACTAACCATGAAATATTTTAGCAAAGACAGTTGAAGCTGGTTTGGTCAGCTCTTTGCTAACATATACAGCTCTGTTTCCAGAAATATGATAAGTACTAATAATTATAGTACCTCCGAAATAGACATAATAACACTTCATGATGTTCAGTAACACATAAACATAGACAGCTATTTTGACTTGCTATGTGTACTGATTTTTGTGAGCACACATATGCATGGATTTAAAGATAAAATAAAAAAAACAAAACAAAATCACTCCTAGAGTGGGTTTGGAATACGCGACTTCCTGTGCAAACGATTTGCAGTTTCCATGCAGCAAAGAATGTCTAACATGAGTCATTGGGGACTTATTCCACGAATTGTAAAGGAAAACCATAAATATACAATATTTCTGCAGAATTCTCACCCAACGACGGTATTTAGATGGCTGAAATGTAGTAATATATGATGGAAAGCCCGTTCGATTCAACTATCTATATGCTATACCCAACTAAACTATAGTAGCGCATATTGTCTTCAATGATATCTATCTTTCGAGCGGTTTTTGCCTTTGATGTGAACATTACAAGTTAGAGCCGTTGAGGTGAGCATGTCTAAGTATAGATTATGTTAATGTGTCCCTGTGTATTTAAATTATGGTGGTAAGCTGCTTTCTTCTGTCAGTATTGATTGGACAGCGTGCTTGGCTCAGGTAGAATTACCTTTGGTCCTTTCCGCTCAACAAGGCGATCGGGTAACAGTTGGTTCCATGTGTTACCCTCTTGCCGGTCCGATATCCTTTCCCGGATTCCCTAAACTGCCGTCGATAAGTCATTATCGCCAGTATATAAGCTATTGATTACAGTCGTTCTGTCATAATGGGTGACATCTGTGCAGACATATATTCAAGCACAACTGTGCAACAGTATTTCTGATCTTGACAAATAGCATCATTAATATATAAATATGTTGTTGATGAAGGCCATGTATGAAAGCTTGAGGCACAGATTTCCACCATTGATTTTTCTTAACAGTTACTTTCTCACGACGCTAATGTGTTTCTTTGCTCATGTGGAGACATGTGTCTTTTCATGCGCGCGCTGATTTGTACACTTGGTACCAGTTGTAACAATCCCTTCCCTGTTTCACCTTTCGTCTTGTGCATCAGCCGGAAGCGTTACGCTCTGATCGGGTCCCGATTTCCAGATGAAAACGTTTGAAGTACATTGATCAGCGGGCAGGGTTGCCCGTTAACAGCAAGGACTTTTGTATCCCGTTAATCTATCAAAAAGGCACTACACACCGTGCATAATCCGAACGTTGAAATTCGTGAACACTTTTCATTTCTTTGCTTTCATTTATTAATTTGTTTCCTTCTTTCTCTACATGTCCACTTTTCATAAATTGCAAATTTTGGCCTCACTTTAATTTTTCTTACAAATATGTAAGCCCTTCAACGACTTAAATTTTCCGGCTTATTTTCATATGCCTGACAGCGGGCGTCGATATTGTATTTAGGAATGCTATATATTTGTTTGCAGAGAAATAAACTTATTTTACATGTATACATCACATTGTACCACCGCTTCTGATTCATTAGAAGACTTATATAGCACATCTTTTCCGAAAAATATACGACAACGTTGAAAACTTAATTTTTATGGTTAGACAGTATTTATAAGATACGCAAACTCAACATTTATTTAGAATATGACTTTTTGTACGAGGTTTTCATCTTGCTTTATGGAATATATATTACGTGAACATTATCTCTTTATCTAATTTTTATAGCCATTAGCATTTTTATGTATGTCACTTTTGGTATTTCGAGCACTTCTAAAATGTCGTCATGTGCCTATGACAAAAGATATTAAACTGTGCAATAAAATTTATATAATATGATGTCTTTTGAGTTACTCAAATTGTTCATGATTTCGGTGAAATACGAGCCATTAACTTACATCTTGTTTCTGCAATATACACGTGTGTGTATTTAATCATTCTCATCATATGCATATATGAAATAACAAGGAAAAAGTTTTATAATGGCTATTACTTTTTCGAAACAACTATTGCAAGAATTTTGTGGGATCTAAATTTTTCTTCGCATGACCCGTCTGCCGTTGGCGTTCCTTCGTTAAAGCTATATAGCAGAATTTAGTTTATATATACCATTGTATCTTACAAAAACAGACCACACTTTTAGAAAGTACGCATCATCTGAAAGACATTTCGTGCTGATTCCAAATTTGGTCCTCATTATTTTTTGGGATTTTTTTTTACAACGATCAAAATGGAAATAAAGATTGAGGTGGTACGGTGGACTCTTTGGACAATATAGAAGCAAAGTTGCCGTTATTTATAAGCAATACCGGGCCTCCTTTCGTATATGTGGCAATGTCCGGCAGCAATCGTCGTCGGTATCCTCCGCTCTCTTTCCCCCATCACAAGGCCGCGGGCTGGCTTAAGTGAAACAGTTTTGAGAAAGGCGTAAAAACACCAATGAAATAGATAAGTAAATAAATAAATAAATAAATAAATAAATAAATAAACATAAGCAATGCACTGTTTTATATGTGTCATTTTCAACTTCGCTTTCTTTGAACTTCGAACTGGAATGCCCGCATTTCTATGCTATATACATGCATGTATATTCTAGCCGATTCTTGATTGTGCCTACACTATGGATTTCAAATTCTTCACTATATAGAGACTGTACTAAATCACACCACAAACGTCCAGTCTGCCGTGCCCGCCTTAAGCTAAAATTTGAAGCGTGACAAGCAATGGTTACAAATGATTATATACTTTTGAATGATAATCGAGCTGCATGAACTTGTCCACTTGTTAAATATCGTCGTGTAACATAGATCTATCAGAAATTAAACTTCTGTGATCATATACAAATAATTATAATAGAGTATACATATACTACGAGTTCCTTACTTTGAGAGTATGCCAACCCATTTTGGTTTTTATTCAGTATATAGTTTAAGACCTTATGAATAAATTCAGTGATATCGACAAATGGATTGATGATAAGCAAAGAAAACAATTTAAGATATTCCACAATTTCATTTGTTGATATCACAGGTATGTTATACCATTGCTTCGTGCCTTCAAACAATAAGATATCTTGACTCTCTTGACTGATATCATGATTTTGATTCACGTTACCTTCAAATATGGCCGCAATTTCGATAGCCACGTGGACTATACAAAAGACCTTATATAAAAAAAGGGCTTTCCAACATACTACGTTCCTAAAATTAAATGCTAACTGTGGTAGTACAGATCTATAAAAGGTTTTCAATTTGTTAGTACTTTAAAATGTTAGCTTGAAATGAATGTGTGATATCACGAAATTAAATTGAGACACAGATCATTTCATGTTATGGCGTATAAAGAAAAATGCAATACATTCTTGACGCATTTATTTCTTTCTCTGATATGTCTTTAAATGAATTTAGCTTTTGTAATCTAATGTAAGATGCATCTAAACACTGACATAAACAGTAGAGCTAAGTCAGTTTGACAAATAATGGCTATCGTGCAATAGTCGTGACTTCTTCCCTCTTTTGCACCATTTCTGCAGTGCAGATGTCAAGCAGCTGCTAGTTGAATTGTTGTTTCTCACTTGCGTCCTATACAAGTCTCTTGCGTTTGTGTCCGAAACAACGGTCAAAATGTGCAAATGCGCATAGGAACTCCCATCTGCTCACGTCTTGTCTTGTCTTTCCATATACACTGTAATGATATGGAGAGATTAGACAAGACACGAGTCCCTGTGCAAATGCACGGGTCTTCAGACTTACCCAGTATTTATTAGCTTTGGTGTTTTTTTTTGTTTGTTTTTTTTTCTTTTTTTTTCTTTTTTTTTGTTTGTTTTTCATCATATACGGGGAGTGTACATTATGGCATGGCAATTTCGCCCACTCGTTGGTACTTGAATGTACCCCGTTAGTCAGTTCCCGTCCCCGGGCTATATCTCTGCTGTTTTGCATGTGCAGTTTTGGAGGATACAGAGATTATACAGGGGAGACCATTTGGCACGCCTCACATTTGGTGCCATAATAACCAAAGAGCAATCTCCATACATTTACTACATAAATAGACAGGACATCGCTCTTCTTGTTGATTTGCATGTGACATTTTAAGTTTTGTTGATGAGTCGCGGTTCACATTTGTCCGTTGGTGCAGTTTCCCATAGTAACCAGATTGCTTATTTTCTTGTGCACTCGAAGTGCTCCAAGTGCAAGTTTAATCCTTGGCAGATATACACAGATAGGCCTACGTGGGTGACAACAGAATGTGTCGTGCCTTAAGATTTTTTCCATTTCCACTGTTGCAATATCTTTCAATAGATACAGAATAACAAAACTGAATTCAGAACTCACATTCCTCTACAGTTAAAATGCGAGTGATATACAACATAGCGAATCGAACTCCATATTAATCCCACCATGCATTGTGGATACGTTTATACTAATTTGATGAAGATCCTCAAAAGATAAAAAACACGACGCCTTCCTCTTGCACATGCATGCAGCTGAGTGATATACATGAGAGTTCTGAAGCAAGTTATACCTTCGCTGGGAGTTTAACAATACCCTCTACGCATTCACAGCTAACACGACTGGTTTATAGTATGGTAGCGTAAAGGAGTGCTTAATTGCTTACGGAAGCAAGGGAAATAATCCAGGCTCACGTAGTCCACAGCAAGGTCGTACGGGTTATCTGCCTTGATTACACTTGCTGACTTAATTTCATTTAGGAATGATCTTTTTATAATATCCAGTCTTTTCACAACTTTTAGCTGAGCTAGGTTCACGACTGGCTTTTCACGCATTTACCCACTATCCCGAGATGTCAACTACCGCGTCCAAAATACACTGTATGTGAACGAGAATTTATCTGTCATGTGGTATGTCTACTCAAGGAAAACAGAAAGACCATATTAGTGCACTTTAGTGAGAAAATTGGAGTGCCCGAGGTAAGTACCATTAACTCTTGGCACCTTACTGACGGTCTTTCAAAAAACGTAAGGCTTGTTCTGCAAGCGCCGTGGTCCGACACGATCTGCGTCTGTATGCATATATGTTTAATATACCGACTGGTATAGTACACAATATCCGTTGTACACGATACCTGGCAGTATATTAAATACACATACAGACACAGATCGTGTCGGACCACAAGCGCCACTGACCGCTTATTACCATCGGTGCACAATCTCTGTTTCTCACCTAAGGCCGTGACTAAACCAACATCCTGTATGCCTTTGGGTTAAAAATCGCACAACTTTCTAGGTTACAGGCCTATTCGCGGAGCGCAGGTATACTGTTTACGAGTGATTTGGCCTACATGTAACAGTTTGGTTCTGGGCTATATAGTAGATACTATATTACAGACCAATGTCTGTATCTTATTTCTTCACAACGACAATCCTGCATACTTAAGGACACGTTCACGCGTATTTAAATGCAAGAACTGTGTACAAAAACGTAACGTGACAAACACCAAATAAAAGTCATGCGCTTTATTGAGTCCAGCATTTTCAATATTGACATCTCTCAGAACTCCAGTTTATATACATTTCTGTACAAATTTTTGACAACCAGTCCTTGTGGAGAGAAACTGAATATTATCCTCTGTTTGACCCAGAATGACATATTTTATGCAACAGTACACATCTTGAATATGGCAGTATATTCTCGCACATGCAATAACATGATTTCTGTTCGGTTTTGTGCTGATCATTTTTTCCAGACAAGCTAAACGGTTTGTATTTAATAATACCGGAGACAACTGATGGACAGACTTGTAATGGACTTGATTATATATTTTAAATCTGTGCAAACATATTTTAATAAGACGTGTACGAAGAATTAGAACTGCTGATATATCAAGTGCGTCATGGAATGAGATATTTTCAGCGTGAACATGGTGTTCGTGAATCAAGCTTTGTGACACCAGCGTTTATATCAGCAGATCACTTTATTAATTTCCTTCGAAATAATGAGGATTATCACAACACGTGCTTATTTCTCAATGAAAACAGTGCATGTCTATATGTTTTGATTTATAATTTGATAACCATATATTCAACTGAGACAAGGTCATGTGAAAAATATGCCAGTTTGCTTGATTGGAGCATTGTTACTTATTGTTTGGACGATTGCATGAGATCCAACCCCTCTCCTATTGTATTCTATAACCATAATCTCTCTTAACAAAATCTTGTTTGATCACTTTACAAGGAACACATGTATCATCATGCAGTTCAGACACTTACACCTACCTGTTTAAAATGAACTCACACCAGACAGTGAAGATTAAATCAAAGGAATTTTAAATATAGTACTAACGCATGCAAAACTATCTGAATCATTATGGAATAAACAAGGTTAACCTACAAACAAGCTTTCAAGTGAACCGGTAGCACTACAAAAGAACCTGGCGTGTAAAACTGCGAATCAAAAATGTCATGAATGCTAACAAATGTCCGGTGGCTAGTTGCTTAAAAGTGCATTCAAATTTAAGTTTGGTTTTAACTTTAGTTTAGACAATGTTTTATTTGTTATGCCTTAGAAAGAGAGTGACATTTAGATTAAAACTGGACTTTAATGCACTTTTTTACCAAAAAGCCAAACCAACGGAAACAATGTTTTGCAAATAACTGACTAGACAAATTGCTGATGTGACAACATGTTTCCAATGAAGTTGTATTTCAAACGCCAAATTTCAATAAAGCAAAAGCAGCCAGAACAGATTTTAGAACAGTTTCCACATAAGTCCCGACAGTTTTCATAGAACTCTGAACAGTTTTCACAGATCTGTTAGGGCAAAGCATTAAGCAGGAAGCACAAAACACTGCATTTCATCTCGAACACCAAAAAATATATACAGTAAGTTACAAATGGAGATTATTAGCAATGAGACCCTGGTTTATAACCATACGTTGAAGGATCTAATGCCAGTTCAGCCACCTTTTTCAGTAGTTTTACACTGGTTCACTGGACAACACACACACACACTCACTCGCAGCCATACTGTGTACACAATCATCACCAATGTGCAAGGAACAGGAAATTTCATACCTTAACAACAGACAAAATGTCAGGATACATCTATGGAATGAAAAGTACATGACAGAATAATATTCACAGCACATTTACCAGCTATGATTCCATGATCTATGCTGTACAGGTACATGTAGTCAGCCAGCACAAATCCAAAACACAACCTGTGTGTTTTGTCAAGATATGAAATGCTACAAAATGATTTATACCTATAAATATCCCCATCACCTATTAAACATAAAAAACAACTTTTTAAGATGCAAGTAAAAAGTCCTACCCATTAAATACTAAACAAAAGAACAATAAAAGAGGCAGACTGAAGGATGATTTCTTTTTCTTCTTTCAAACGCTACACTGTTCTGAACTTCATATTCTCGTTATACTATTTTATCAGGAGGTCAAAAAGTAGATATTCCTGTTATAATCACCAAACAAAAATTAGCTACATCGTTACTGTCTACTACCTGTTCTACAGTGGAGAAAACGCTGAATCACATAAATTAAAATCACCAACCAAACACAACCATAAATGGCTTAAAAGTATACTCGTTTTTCATTACGCCAACAAAGGAAGAAATAGTTCTTTTGATTTCACTATAAAAGATGTAAGAGACTTTAGCCACACAGTAATGCATACTGATAACAAGAACTATTTGACCACCTTTAAGCTTACTTTAAACGTAGAAATATCATTGAAACATTATATTTTCAAGCACCATTCCGATGTACAGGAGACCTATGCTTGGTTGACAACAGGAACTTGTCCTTGTGGAACTTGACCTTGGGGAACTTGACCTTGTTGAACTTGAGCTTGCTGATTTTGATTGACCTGTTGGGCTTGTACAGCTGGTTGTTGTGGTACTTGGTTTACTGGTGGCTGCTGGTTAACTTGTTGTTGTTGGTTAAGTTGCTGTTGGTTAGCTTGTTGTTGTTGTTGGTTTAGCTGCTGTTGTTGTTGGTTTAGCTGTTGTTGGTTTAACTGTTGCTGGTTTACCTGTTGTTGGTTAAGCTGTTGTTGGTTTACCTGTTGTTGTTGGAATTGTTGTTGTTGTTGCTGTTGTTGGAATTGTTGTTGTTGTTGCTGCTGCTGTTGCTGGAATTGCAGTTGTTGTTGCTGCTGGTCCACTGGTGCATTTGGCTGTTGCATGTGGACAACCTGAGGTTGCTCATGTGGTACCTGTCCAGAAAAAGTATTCTGTTGTATTGGGAAGCTGAAGGCAACGGCGGGAAATATTTCTTACCTATCACAACCTTAATACCTAATACGCAACAATCTCAATGTGGGAAGTAAACAACTAATTGTAGCATATTTCATGGGTAAGAAATTCAACAGTAAAGATATTACACAGTAGTCTAATTACATCCTCCTCTAATCTAATCTGATCATCTACTATAATTCTTTTTGTATGTCTGCAAAATATTCATTCAACCACATTCTGAGGACATTATTCTGTGTGGACTAATGAAATTATACTTTTCTTGAAGCCCTGAAATTGGCCAACTTTACCAATGTAGTTCTGTCATCACTAAAATTGTGCATTTATCCTGAATAGGTTTTGGAATTAGTGGTAGCAAAAATGGCCAAGATATCCCCACGACAAATCAGGTAACTGCCATGGTGATGCAATGCCTACAATTGACTTCATAGTTACGTGTATGTAACTTCATGCAAGCGGGTCCAGATCTACTTTGTTTCCTGAGAATCTTCATGTTTGATGATGAAGTTATTTTGACCAAGTTCCATTTAACTGTGACTGATGGAAACCAGAATGATCTGAGCAATGCCTATGTAAAATGACTTACGTTGATCTCTCCTGGCTGGGCATGACCATCCAGAACACCTCCTAACTTTTCTCGTTCTTCATTCATCAGTCTTTCGTACTCGTCCAACTCCTCATCCGTGAACTGTGGCTCCTCATCCAGAGTCTGTAAACATCACATGAACAACAAGACACAACAGCTTGAACAACACGACAAAACAGCTTGAACAACTCTTTCTCATGGCAAACATACCAAATGGACATGTATAAGCTGATTTTTGACTGATTTATTTGATTGTTGCTTAATGCCATGCACAAGAATATTTCACTTTTACAATGCTGGTCAGTTTTATGTGCAGAGGTTAACCGAGTTCCCAGGGTAAACCACTGACCTTGAGCAACTTACTAACAAACTTTCCCACGTGTGACATACAGAACAGCCCAGGCTAAAAGTCACAAGCAGGCAGGAGATTAGTGTGTTCCTAGAGGTCTTGTATATCGTTCATATACCAGTTGCATACCACCAGTAGAGAGCTCCTGGACAGACAGTCACCTGCAGAGTCGGTGATCAGTCCACTCTGACTGATCACACACCTGGCTAAACATTGTTTAGGCCTACGCAGTGGCTGTGAACAGTTGACGGCAGAAAAATAATTCTATTTCATTTACCATGAATTAAAATGTTTTCAAAGACCAGCTGGATTAAAATATATGTTGGGCGTGATTTTGGTCAAAAATTGGCTACCTTCTTGCATTATGTTGTGGTTTACTGAGCCCATTAGAGTTCTGTAATGGATCACATAGACTGCTAAAACTACCACATTCTACTGCTCCCATCATTAGTTAAAAGATAAACAGTCTTTGGTTTCTTCCATAAAAGGTTTTTCGAGTTGTTGGAGTTTTTGGTCAGTGAAAAATAATATGGCAATGAGAAATTTAGAAAACCAAACTGACACTTGGTCACTGACACATAGTGCAACAACAACAATGCAGCATTGCTGAAACAAGATTTTCCTGTACAAAAGGGGTTAAAAAAAATAGTCACTTGTAGTTTATGCAAAATTAGGTAAGGCCTACATGTTTAAGAAAGAACTGATTCGTTCCAACTGTTCCAAGTAAATCAGATTTTGAATGCCGACATGGATGGGTATAAACCTGCATGGGGCTTATAGTACTTGTAATAGACATACCGGTGGGAGTTTTTGTTTGACTAGAACTGTAGTGATCTGGTGTTAATATATTTGGTTGAGAAATATAATGGCGTCAGGCAGCAACAACCAAGCGGATTATTGAAAGTTTTTAAAGTACATTTACTCACATCATGTATTTAAAGTGTCATGCAGTGAAGTGTAGCTAAGAAGAGCTTGGACATGCTTGGTGTCCAGCAGGGACAAATGACCAAAAACACGAGGCATATTGTACTGGTGTAGGTAAATATTACCCACAAGTATCTTAGCCATTATTTGAGGACATGCACTGTATGATTTTGAAACTCTTAAACAAAATGAACAAAATAATCTTCCAAAATTGCTGGGGCTGAATTAACTATTCCTGCATACATCAGCCCGACAGCATGTGGCAATGTTGTCAACCTGTCTGTAGGCTATTGATGATAGAATATTGAGAGTTCGTAGAAACACCAGCCAAACTGCGCGTAAATAAATACAACAACTATTTGGGTCACTTGCTGAAAATTCTGCTTGCCCCAGCTCGGTCTAGATGTCGTGGACCAGAAGTAACCTACACCGTACTGCTACAAATGACTCATTCTACGCAAAATAGGTGCTTATTTATTTCTTTCACATGAGGTTTACAGGATTCTCCGTCACACAAATGCTTTGCAGCATTTACATGTCACCTGCATGCAAAACGCGACCACTGATAAGACGTAAGCATTCATCCGTCACTCAGAGGTTTGGTTACGCCACACTGCTGTCTGCCTCCACTGGAGCAGTGTACCACGCAGGAAGCGCATGCTATAGCATGTGCTTTACTCACACGAAAGTCGCGTTGGTCTGTGAAGTTTATGCGAAGATTTTTATTTGTATTATTTGTTTTAAGTTTCTCTATATACACATGAGAGAATTACTATGCCGACTTTGGAGACGCTGACAGCATATTCACACCCCTGATCAAGTTCATGAACAGATTTTGTTGTGTTCATGTAATTTATACTGCAACATAACATTTCTGCTTTTCACAGCTACGTGTAATATACTACATGCAGAGCGTTTGCCTGCAAACAAGTATACGTGTATGTACCGATAGTGACTGGAACTACATTCACACCTTCCAATGGTAATCCTACGCCTTAGAGGGTCTCTGGATTAGCCTTCACACAGAGCCCAGTATAGCACTTGCCTACCGCTTGTAGAGCAGTGATACCGCTCTAGAAGATCGATACTGGTGGCCTACAACTGACTTTTAACTTGGGCTGTATTGTATAGGGATATCCACAACGTAATCCATATTCGTGGCATGAAGACTTCCAAAACAGACACAATCTTGAGTGTCATCAAGCGTCAAATCTTATTTTTAATAAGACATGAAGGCTTGCTGCTCCGTGATAAAATTAATGTAGATGATTATCTCCCCCAACTCTGATCACTTGGGCTGTTTAAATGCGAGCTCTTATTCAACTGAGCACAAATACTGAACACAGGGGTTGATAACTTACATCCCATCCTTCATCCTTGTCAAAATTCTGTCCATTGACATAATCCATGTACTCCTGGAAGCTGATAATCTTGTCCTTGTTGACATCGACCTCACCGACCAGGTGTTCCCTCATCCGGTTCATCTCCTCGTAGCGCTCCATCATGTCATCTTCCGACGCGTTCTCGTCATACACCTTGTCCAGCTACAATAGAAACAACAACCAACCTAAGATTCATTCAGTCTCTGAGCCCGATATCACAAAGCCATTTCTGACGTGAGTCAAAATTTAAAACATCGTAACTGTACTTAGTTTTTGACACTGGAAGTTGAAATTTTGACACATATGTCTGATGATAATATGGATGAAGTGGTCAAAAGTTTAATTTCTAGAGCCCAAGAATAAGCCCTAAATCGTTTTGGAAATTTTGACTTGAGTCAGAAATGGCTTTGTGGAATCAGCCCCAGGACACGCAACAGACTTTCTCCGGTTTGGTCAAATCTCATACAGTGTTGCAATACTCTGGTTCTAGCCATGTAGTGGAACCCTTTGAATAGGTCAAACTACAAAAACACCCTATTTTCAGTGCAATAACACAATGAAATTCTGAATGCCTTGTTGTGACAATTTCAATATGGATATGGGTTTGTTTATGATGTGAAAGACTGGTCATGCAGCAATGAAACATTTTTAATAGGCTACTGCTGATTTATCTCCCTTTTCAAACTACAGCTGCTATGATGCAAAGAAACACGAGATTAGTTTTTGTTGAGTGAAACTACAAGAAACAGGCATTTTATGCTACAGTGAGTGCAACTATTTTCTAGAATATTTTTCTATTTCTATTTTCAAATATTTCTGAGGAGAAAACATAACATGATTAATTCCGCAAAAGTGAAATATCAAGAGATCTTCAATGAAGTCAATGATCCTGTGAGAGAGCTATCTGAAGGGAGGCAATTCAGTGGGGTCATGTTGTTGTTGCACTTAAAACTTCTGAAGTAATCTGCTACCTACATTTTGCCAGCATGAGAGGGTTTGTACCCTATGCTCTTCAATCACATTTAAAATGACTTATTTATTTGTTAAAAGGTTTTGAAAATGAAATGCCTATTCGTAATACAGAGAAAATAGCAGCCTATCTGGAAGCCACACTGACCTTCCACAAAGTAAAGCTGTACCTATTTACTACAACTCGACTATTGAGTAATATTACAACTGCTTTAAGACACAAGGGATCTACGAATGATTTTCACATCAACAACATGTTGCTCAGGAAGCAAAAAAGTTTATGTCCATATTTGTTACGGTAAAAAGAAGTTCAGAAAGTCTTATTTTACCCATTACAGTGGAAAATAACAGACATTACATCTGTTGGTACATCTGTTCTTACCTCCTTCTGAAAGAGAGCCCTCACCTCATCTTCATACCACATACCATCATTATCCAGGTCTGAAAAACAGAACATTTGACTGTAGTCAGCTTTTACTTATTTATTTATTTGACTGGTGTTTTACGCTGTACTCCGGGATATTTCACTTGTACAATGGCGACCAGCATTATGATGGGAGGAAACCGAGCAGAGCCCACAGGAAACCCAACGACCCTCCGCTGGTTGCTGGCAGATCTTCCCACGTATGGTCAGAGAGGAAGCCAGCATGAGCTGGATTTGAACTCACAGCAACCACATTGGTGGGAGGCTTCTGCGGTCAGCTTTTACAAAACCATCATGAACGAAAGTATTACCTGTTTCTGATCCCAGATGTAAATATCTGTAACTTGATTACAATCTCATGTAACTGGATGTAACCTAACACTTGATCAAATGTTTCAATTAGTATCAGCACAGAAGGACATCTGTTTCATTCTTTCCAGCACATCTTGCATTACAGATCGGTAGTCTTCCATTCAGTGACCTGGAACTCAGTCTCTGAGTGTGTTGTCCATGTCAAAACTGTGGGCTACAAAACCAAGTTTCATGCAGTTTATATGGTCTGTATCATTACCACAGTGAATTGATATGAATTAAGCAACAGGCAACAGGACAGAGTTCCAGGTTTGATTGATTTATTTAT
This sequence comes from Acanthopleura granulata, assembly GCA_016165875.1. Classification (NCBI taxonomy): domain Eukaryota; kingdom Metazoa; phylum Mollusca; class Polyplacophora; order Chitonida; family Chitonidae; genus Acanthopleura; species Acanthopleura granulata. Next base: position 23,057,621 of record JABBOT010000001.1, read on the forward strand.
TTATTTTATTTATTCACTTGATTGGCGTTTTACGCCCTACTCAAGAATATTTCACTCCTACGACTTCAGCCAGAAGTATGGTGGGAGGAAACCGGGGGGAACCCACGACCATCCATAGACTGCTCGCAGACCTTCCCATGTACTCCTGGTTTGCAAATGCAACAGTTCAGAGCAGTAATTTGAAAGGTATGCCGAGAACATGGCCAACAGGTCTTAGAGCTAAGCCATAGGAACCAAAATACATTACAAGATGAACATAGCCAAGACAATGCTTTATGTTCAAAATGTCTTCCATGGACACAAAACATACAACTATGACTGCACTCACCATGAAGCTTGAAGAATGTTTTGGGGTCAAACTCTTTTTTGTCTAAATGGTCGTCTTCCTCCCATACTTCCTCAAACTGAGCTTTGCTGCCCTGGACAAAAGAAATTAGATTAATACAATTTACAATATCATTTATGTAATAGATTAGATTTATTTATTTATTTGATTGGTGTTTTACGCCGTACTCAAGAATTTTTCACTTATACGACGACACCCAGCATTATTGTGGGAGGAAACCAGGCAGAGCCTGGGGGAAACCCACGACCATTCGCAGGTTGCTGGCAGACCTTCCGGAGAGGAGGCCAGCATGAGCTGGGCTTGAACTCACAGCGACCGCACTGGTGGGAGGCTTCGGTCATTGGGCTCTGTTAGCGCGCTAACCGACTGAGCCATGGAGGTCCCTTCATGTAACAAAAGATTATATTCCTGGTTTCTGGAAAATTTAAATAAGGGATAAACTTCTTTCCTCTGCCTTCAATATTTCAGTGTTGTAGTTAATAAATACAGCTGAAGTATGATTCCAGGTGTCCATTCTAAATACCTGTATTACTCTTGATCCAAAAAGATTTATCAGCATTTAGAACTGTGTGCGAACAGACACACTAAACAAATGTAGATCCTAACTCAAAAGTTGCGAGCTCTCGGTATAGAAAAGAAGTCAACAGCCTGTTCGTACAGGGTGGTGCACTTTGGGATGATCTTTGTGTTTCTTCTGCTGTTCCTCCCATTCTGCCTGAGCTTTCTTCTTCTCTTCCTCTGTCATGTGCTCCAGACTTTCTTTCCGCTCGTGCGCCTTCTGCATTTCATACTCCTTAAATCGCTGTCGCCTCTTCTTGTCTATATCTTCCAAGTCAGATGTAGTCTGAAGAAAAAGTAATCAAAAAAGGTTATTTGGAATCAAGACGACAAACTCTTGCCGGTAGAGCAAACTTTAGGACATAGAATGAAGCAAGCACAGCTGTACAAAATGCCTAACTTCACATATGCTTAATGTAACGGGAGACTTTGGAGGGCTACAAAAACACCCGAATTGCAGTAAAAACACATCACTTTTTGTTGTGACAAGACAGTGCCTGTGTATAATCTTAAAGAGCTACTTTGGTGTCAAAACGTCGGTTTCTTAAAAGCAAGGAGAAATGATACCGATTGGTGTAGTCTGAATTGCTTTCCTAAATTGTTGAAAGAAATGGAATATATTACAACTGATATTGTACATTTCTTCAGATAATATGGAAACAAAATTCTTCTGTCTTTTTCATTCTGCCTGGTGTCACGTCACGCAAGAACACATGACGTCACCAATCACTGATGTGTATCCACTAATGATCCTGGCCTTTCAAATGCTGCAGCATAGATGCCATACTTGACGTCACATTTGCCTGAACTGACATCATAAACGGAATATTATCACATCACAACAGGAAAGTTTTACGTACATGGATGAAGATTTTATTTTTAAGGAATCTTCAATTATATGGATTTCAAAAATGGTGTTAGGTTTTATTCCATAGGAGTTCCTTCATATCATTTCAATATTTCTATCCAGTTTCTGTTGTGACCATAGTATTTCTGGACACAGATATACCAAAAAATGTGACATGCTACTGGAAAGAACAAAAGAGTATAAATGCTAAAGGTCGGCAGGATTTTGAGTTCCCCATTATTTCTGCATAAATCTACACTGCAGTTCTAGGGTACAGTTTTAAATTCTCACCTCCTATAGCCTTTGATTTGCAGTGGCTGAGCGCAATGAAACCACTGCATTATGACTGAATTAAAAGAATAAAGAGAAAAGTCAAGAGATACATTACCTTTGTTATAAGTTTCTTTAAATCATCAACCTCAAAACTATGAGGATTATTCACATCAATGTGAGCTGGGGCATGTTCATTTAGGCCATCAACACCTAAAACAAACATGTTAGATCAAATTAAAAAAAAAGGAGAAAAAAAAGGTGCAACGGAAGAAAACATTCCCAAGTACATTTATAACATACATTTTATCACAACTTTAATGTATTGTTATCATGAAATATGTTACATTGTATTCTTTCTTATCTCATCTATATCAATCTCATTCACAGGCCATAAATCTAGACAATATTAAGTCAGTTAAAAAAGCATTCTGTGTCACCTGGGTTTTATTATGAATTTAAAAAACTACAATTATGAAATATACTGCACTGTTTTCTTTCTTATTTGATACATGCCTAATTAACATTTTTAACAAACTATCCGCTGTGAGTTCAAGACCAGCTCATGTTGGCCTCCTCTCCAGCCATACGTGGGAAGGTCTGCCAGCAACCTGCGGATGGTCGTGGGTTTCCCCCGAGCTCTGACTGGTTTCCTCCCACCATAATGCTGGCTGCTGTCATATAAGTGAAATATTCTTCAGTACGGCTTAAAACACCAATTAAATAAATAAATAAATAAAATAAACTATTTTCCATTCCTTACTGGACTTTACATTATCAATTTTAATGCAAGAATTATCTTTCAAAACCAGTGAGTAAAAACATGAAAGCAGTTATTAAAGTGACAGACAACTCAAAAATGAAGTTGTGGTGAGTGAAACAAGGTAAGGACTAGCTACAATATGTCATACAATCTGGTATCAGAAGGTAACAGACAATTTCAATGATGCCCATCACATGACCAGAGACTCTAATTCATCAACCGTTTCAATCTCCACTTAAAACAATATTTCAGTATTTTCTTGGAGAAGTTAAGAGTCTAGAGAAATAATTCTTCTAGTTTTATGAAGCTTATACCTACTGTGACACAAACAAATCATTTTTATTTTTACAATGACTGTATGCATAAATTACCTTATAAAAACTACTTAAATGATCAAAAGGGTTAAACGTTTACAGTAGGTATGGTCAGTCGGAGTGCTGAGAATAAGACACTGTGGCTTGCATTACAGTGCTCAGTGAATCAGTCAACAGCTAAATACAGCTTGCTGACAGCCAAGGGGCAAGCGCAGGCGTAGGGCAAACACAGAAGGGCAGTGTAAGTTATCATGACAAGAAACACCATTACAAATAGGGCAGTGGTAAATGGGCGCTACATATGCCCGCAGCAAGCAGTTGGTTTGCTATCTCTAATGGAGCAGCAAGTGAAGGGGTAAAGATTAGGATACAGGCTCTACGTATAAGGAAAATTTGCCATGTCTGTAGAAAGCATAAGTTCCTGGAGAACATGATGTGGACAAGGGAACAGACAGAGAAATGGGCAGACTTTTGGATAGAGGTCATGACATAAACCGTAGACATAAATGACCTTGGACCAAGGTCATGATACACTCTCCTGGCCTCAGGAACATTTGTGTAGAGCATAAGTTTCTGTAAAGAAGCTCAAGGCTCAAGGTCATGACACACCCTCATTCCACAAACTTGAGTCCTGTGAACTTCATGAACTGTATAAAGTACTAATGTTATGTTCCAAAAACAACTGCTAATCAGCCAAGTATTAAATCCTACCTGTTTAAGGCTTTTTTGACGTGTTTGTTTGAAACTGAGGAGTGTGAATTTACAGGTAGGTGCACAAATCAGATGTACATTTTAAAAAGTCACATCTTAAGTTTTCAGTTCAGTGGAAAAGTTTCCTGGTTTTATCCGTGACTGTAAATGTAGGAGACGGAACATGAAGGCAAAGGTTAAGATGATATGAACAAGATAAGGGTGGAGTTAAATAGTTGATAAAACACAACCATTCTTCACGCTACTCAATGTGTTAATGAGGTCACGATATAGCTCACGGAAGAGGCGAAGTGAGGAGTGGTTAATAAAATTTCCACTCAGGTAATGCCTAACTTCACACAGGTAAAATGTGAATCAACCAGGTGAAGGCACACAGCAACAGCAACCCAGTACCATGCAGTCATGCCTACCTCGTCCATGAATAATCGCAAGAAATACCTCCGTACCATTCTTTTTTATTTGGTCACGAACCAATTCACGCAGACGATGTAATTCTCTCCTCTTCAGCTCATCCAACTTTTCTCGGACGTGATGGGACACAAACTCCAAATGATAAGCAATGCTGCCACTCTTGAAAAAAGAAAGAAAAATAAAAAAGAAACTGATATTCAGTCAATCACAATGATTAACTTTTTTTCCATCTGTTTGCTGGGTATTCCAAGACTAAATTCTGTCTGTTATAACACAATGATATGTCCTTGTAGAAGGCTGGTGGTAGGAACCCTAAACTAGTGAGTCAACAATGCTGTCATCAATTACACTGAAAGTTTCACTTTATGATAGGAACATTGTCTGGAACTTTTCCATTAATATAGGAGCAGAAAACTTATTCAAGAGGGGGATATAACAAAAATGGAGGAATATTAATTATGCAACTTACAACAAAAATGCAACTATCATAAATCTTTCAAATTTGTTTCACTGCAATCTTGAAGGGTCCAATCAACAGACAAATAAAACATTTAAATAACTTTCTGATGTTTTTGGCATATATATACACACACACTTGTAGATGTGTATCTATTCACAATGTAGTACTCACCTTAACATCAGTGGCATTGGACTGCTCCAGCTTTTTCCTAAACTCCTCATCCTGTTCTAATACCTGGACAACTTCTCTCAGATACTTGTCATACTCCAGACCCGTGTCCTGGAAAACACATGTTTGTTACCTCAAGGTTAACTCAATTCTTCATTAGTGCTATAGATAAACTCTTGTCAATACCAAACAACGTACATATGTTTCTATCCAGCAGGGGATACATTCTGAGGTACATTTTAACTTTCTTCACACGACTGGTATTGACAATCAGTGCTCTAGGCACACCTCCAAGCTTCAGTAAATTACCGAAGGCAAGTCAATGACCTTTCCCTGGTGCAACAAAACACAAATGCACATGTATTGCTGGAAGACACATGTTCTTCAACTCATGTCATAATGTGCAAATGAGCACCCAAAAGTCATCAATCACTTTTTGGGGTTATTTAGGTGTGTAAGAATTTATACACAAAAAGGGAAATACATGTTGATGGGATAGCATGGATTGTTTTCATAGTTTACACAGATGTGAATGTATACCATAAAAGCTTGTGAGTTTTGCTACTCAATGTTTAATGCTGAAGTGTATATACATAACATGTATCTGTTGTTTTGTTTTGTTTCTTTCATGCTTATAACAGTAGCAGGGCTTGTCCCATTATACGGGAAGTACAATGAACATTGGGACACAGTTGCCTGAACCTAAAGCCATACAGAACGTCCTTTTCATTGGTCTGGAATTTATGAGGCCAATGTTCTGGCCTCTCTACATTACACTCTTAGTACTAATATACTTCAATATCTTCATGCATGATAATGTTCAAATCACATAAAAGTACACAGATGATCAAATGGCCAAATCATGGTTTATTCTGAGTACAAACAAACATCTGGAATAAATTTACAAACAAGTAAATCCCAATCCAGCTCCTAAATGACTTACATAATTCGTATCAGCTTCGGACCCTCCTTCTACTGGCTTGGGTGGGGTGACAGGTGGGCAGACTATGAACTTGGTGCAGGTGTATACTAACACCACACTCAACAACAGCTGCATGCTTCTGTTATCACTACAATGAAATAGTCAAGAATTTTTCATTTATACCACTGGGGTCTGTTTTTAAGCGTAGAGGAAACCACGTTACCTGGTGTAAATCACCGATGTTTGGCGAGTTCCTAACAAACTTTCCTACACCTGGATGTTTATTTATTTATTTATCTATTTCTTTCTTTGACTGGTGTTTTGTTCAGTACTCAAGAATATTTCACTTATATTCATTATGGTGGGAGGAAACCGGGCAGAGCCCAGGGCAGACCCATGTTGTTCGCAGGCTGCTGTCAGACCTTTCCACATATTACATATCAGCTTACTGTGGGAACACAAAAGGCCTTCATCAAACATTCTGCTGCACAGCTGTTGTTTACCGATTATTGCCACCAAGGACCCCAGGGCTTTTCTCTCAATCTGAATGGATTCTCGTACAAAGTCAAATTCAAATTCATTGTTTTCTTGTAATAAAAAAATGTTTCAGGCCATTAAAATTATGAACACGGAATCCTCAAAATCTGTTTGCTGTTCTATGCTTTCAAATCTTCACTTGGATCAAATTCTTGAGATACTAGAATTGGACAAGATTCCAGCAGATTCTGGCAAACACAATGTATCGGAATCCATTTAGATTCTGGTAAAAAATGAGAAAAAGAAAAGACCCTGGCCCTACAAGTTACAACAGGAGAATCTACAAACTGAAATTGTGAAATGAGGCTTGTTTCACTGAGTACAAGCAGCATTGTTTATATGTTCATAGCTATCAGCACTAATGGCATAAATGGAAGTTTACCATGATAGTCAGGTCCATCTTAGCACTATGAGCTGTGTCAAGAAACTTTGCACTCATGACTGCATGTTTCACATTAAACTTTAGAATGTGTACATGCATGTGAAGCATAATTATGAGTTGGTCAAGACAGAAAAGAAGTGCATTATTCAGACTAAAAGATAAATTTCATGGACATCGATGTTCACAAAATTTTTGGGTGTCAGTTCTCTTTCACACTGTAAAAGGCCACAATTTGCCAGTTAAGGTGAAACCAATATTTGAATTCAGCAAAGTAAGTAAACCTTTTCATTTAGTTGTACAGACATCACATTTTTTCATGTCCTGATAAAGATAAGTGGAATATTATTTATGTTATGTTATGAGTGTTCACACTTGACACTGATGGTGGTGTGATATTGTAATGACATTAACTAAAAATCTATGCTGACATATTTAAAATAAGCCTGAGGTCTTAGTCCCATAAATACAACAAGTGACAGAGCAAACGACACATAGAAATGCAAACAATGGTAGGCCAGCGCCTATGAAACAACCACTTTCTACATTGAAAAGATAACTGCTGAGTCCTTCATGTATTATGTAATGTAACCCTATATAATAAATGCTTCCACAATATCACTGATTTGTTTTTGCCTGTTATACATAGTTACTTGTCAATGTTACATTTATGTCATACATGTATGGTGCTTACATTTGAGTGATGACAACCATCTGTTTTCTGGACCATTTTATTCAAATGTGTCATCAACGTACACCATGACTATGTAGGACTCAGTTTTCAAAGATACAAACAAGGTGCCTTTTTTACTTTAGGAAACAAGTTCCACTGGCTCTTCTCTTCTTGGACACAGGTTCATCTGCCTACATTACATTTCTGTACGTTCATTTATTTTTATTCGTGTCCATTCACGTCCATCTTTGTTACTAGCTGGAACCCGAAGCGTAATTTTGATGTCCATATGTTATATAACCAAAACCTATCTTCTCTGATAATCGACAGATTATCATTCGGACATAATCAAATGCATGTATCACATACTGAGAACTACCATAATCAGCATTCTGAAAATAAAAAAACAAGATCAAGAATACCTTTCTTATAATAATGGAACTGACAAACACGCTGGCATTCTTCCTCCTTAACGAAGCCATAAAAACGTCATCAGTGACATATAGGCCTACCTGCGTACAGGACATGGAATCGCCTTACCTTGCCCAGATGACAACGACTGCCAACTATGAAATAAATCCCCAGCGCAGGTATACCAACGGAAAGGTTATCCACTATTTGTCTCCTGACCGATCAAGAGATTTTCTGTAGATTCAAATGACGATCTGGAAAGAGAACAAAAGGATCTCTTGTTTTCCTCATCAAAATCGTGACGCGGCTTGCCTATTTCGCCTAAATTAACAATAAAACGCATGTGTATACGTGGTCCAACCAGCTAAGCAAACCAACGCGGTAACTTCCGGAACCGCACTGACTGGCGAACTCCGCAGCAGTTCACCAGTGTCTCTGCAATAAGCGTGTCCGGTTCCGGCAAATATTCCCTGTCTGATGGTGGACAGACATTGATACTGTTTCATAAAACTTAGATTTATGTTACACATTGTGATTAGTCACGCCTTTTCTGCTTGTCGCGTGATTAAAAACTGATATTTTTGAGCTGCCTGAATTTATTAATTTAGCCTTCGAAAGTCAAATTATACTGCTGCCCGAAGATAACAGCAGAGTTTATGGTCCTATGCGGATGACGTCGGAGCTGTGTTCAAACTGTCAAGTCTTGGCAATCGAAGTCACAGCATGTAGACAGGAGATATCCTGTTCGCAAAAGTGTTACATTTCGCTTGCTTACGGACAGAGTTGGTCGCATTTTGATATCAACTTCACTGTGCAGTCGTTGTGAGTTCAAATCCAGCTCGTAGTGCCTTCCTCCCCGGCCGCATACGAGAAGGAACTAGTCCAAGACGATCAGTGCCTGTATGCGTATTTAATAAACTGACCGATGTATTAAATATGCATATAGACACATATCGTGTCGGATTAGTCGCCGTCGTGTATGTGTAGTATTCTTTAGTATGACGTAAAACACCAATGAAATAAATAAATACAGAAATAAATTAAAATATACTGGACTCACGCGGGTATAGTGTACAGTACCTAGTTTACACTGTAATTCCAGGCGCCTAGTAGGGTTATGTTACGTTTTCTTTAAATTAGACTACCGTTATATTTCCTTTTCAATGGAACATTTGTTCTTCTTTTTTCATCTTTTTTTTTTTACATTGCTGAATGCACAAATCGCTCCCCATGTCAAAATATTCACAGTATCGGCTAATGCAAGTGTTGTCATCGAGAGCGCTCTCCTCGCACTCGGGATTTTGCAACTAGCGATCGAGTAGTCAAATAGGATGGCAACTTGCGATTTCGAGGCGTTGACTGTTTTGCTGCAGGTGCTGTTACGTTATACGGACCAGTTGATAACTGGTGTCTGTTATAAGTATTTGTGAACGGAATGGACGTAGTAATCATCAAGTTGACAATCAAATCTAGGCGCAAAACATGAAAAGTGTTGAACAGATGTTGTTGTTGTTGTAATGCAGGCTTTTTTAATGCTGATAGCCGCGAGTTGAGGGGGCGTGCCAACATAACTGTCATGAAGTTGTGAACAAATCTTCTAGACATTAGGCTTACGTCACATGGCCTGCATCTTACCTGTTTTCGAGTCTTAATTTTCGTTTTTGTTGTCAAATGAATGCAAAAATGCTCTTTCTAGTGGGTTGTTGATAAGAAGGCATGCCATGGCCAAAACTTGAACACCAGTTGGCCGCCCCCGAAAGTGCTTTGGCCAAAGCTTCCACTTTAGTATTATTAATCTGTCCCGAGTCTGTCTTACCTGACAGGCTGACATCATGCTTTTTAGGAGTACGTTTCCGCAGATGAGATTACATTCTTGGTTTTGACCATACCATTTATATCATCCACAGGCGAATTCAAAAGAAGCTGTTGTGCGGGTTTGCAATGAAGCCTTTCTGTACCGGGATGTTCCCAGGGTTCCGGAGTGTGTGGTGTCAACAGTAGAGGAGAATCTCTCTATGTCAGCTGATCAAGCAAAGGCAGTAAGATTTTGAGCTCTTGAATATCTACTAGATTATACAGACTTGAACTATAGATACATGTACACCCCAACTGGCCTAAAATTTTGTCAGTTATGAAGATCTTCATTTGTCCTGATTCTGAAATGTGTATTGATTTTGCAATATTTTGAGATTTGTTTAGAAGCTAGGATGATATCCTACTAAATAAATGAAGGGTTCAGGATGACAAATAATATTTTATGACATTTATTTGCCCCTGACAGCCCACTTTTTGGGGTGAAATTTTATGTCATTTAGGGTACCAGTAGTTCAGTTTAATTGGTTTCATTCATCAAACTAATGATAATTGTGACTAAATACAGAATAAGAATACAAGAATATTTCATGGCCAGCATTATGGTGGGAGGAAAACAAGGCAGAGCACCGTGGAAATCCACGACCATCCACAGGTTGGTGGCAGACCTTCCCATGTATGACCACCGAGGACACCAGCATGAGCTGTGTTTGAACTCATAGCGATCACATAGGTGAAAGGCACCTGGGTCATTACACTGCACTAGTGCGCCACCCATAGCGACCATGGAGGCCCCCTGGATGCAGTCGGAAGAATTGAAATTGTGTTTGTGCATCATAGTTGCTCCCCTCTTACAGGAGCTGTTCACAGTTGAGTATACTGCAGTATTCCTGACAACTGCTCCCGGCTACATGTATATTTGATGACAGCGCTGCATTATGTATTTCAGCTTTTGGCATCTTTAAGTAGCTTGATCAAAACTGCCCTGTTCCAGTCTCTTCAGGAACCAGCAGAGGTAGCAGCTCTCTTTCCAGGTCTGTACAAGGTCTCTGCCTCTCTGACACACATACAGTTTGATTTCCACTGCATTATTACTTTGGCTTCCTGTTCGTTATCATGTTTTCTAGTTTCTCATTGATTCTTCTGTTAGGCAGGTAGTAAGTTTAAGTGATGGCAGGAAATGTAGGGCTGTTAGATGTTGTCGTAAATGTGTTTCATAACATTCTCTAGTATTGTAGTGTCTTCTTGTATTATATGTACCAGTCCAGCAATGTGCATTGGGTCAGACTTCTGTTGTAAACTGCCTGTCTTACTTTGGATAAGTAAGCATATATGCTCTCATTCAAGCAATGTTTTTGACTGATATAAGTCATGATTCCTACAATTCTCATTTCATGACACTAAGTACAAAAATTAGGAAGCCAAGAAAATTTTTTTTAAGAATTACTTGAAATGAAAAGATGTTCCTTAGATGAAGATGATTTGTGTTGTAAGAGGGAGTGTGTAGCATGACGCAATGGCTTGGCAGTGTCTTTAATAGCGATGACTGATTTGTATATAATAGTTATAGACAGTCCTTACCATCGTGTAATTACCAAATCAGTCTCATAGGTCAATATTCCCTCGTCTTGTATTTTGTAGACGATTTTCACAAAGATCTACGGAAACTACTGAGTAAAATTATTGCTGAACTTAGCCCAAACTGGAGGAATCATGCTATTAATAACCAAGGTAAGACAGAACTACCAACCCTCGATTGGAATGATTGTGGTGTTTAAATGAAGCTTCCTCCAGACATCAACCTGATTGCTTCAATCCTAAGAGTGAAAATATTCTCCATTGTGACGTAAAATTTTGATCAAAGAAATATATAAAACAAAAGGCAATTTGAGAGCTCAGACTTATGTTATACAGTCATTATAGTTTACTGACAAAAAGACAGTATTCTTCAAACGAATCCTTGAATCCAGATTATCACCAAAATGAATGAATTTGTCCTTATCAGTATATCACCTGTGCACAAAATTTCATCCAAATCCCTGAACAGCTATTTCCTAAAAAGTTACTGGCAGACAAATGCAACAAAAAAACCACTAAAATCTCATATGCTGCCTGCTTGTTGACCTGATGCCAGTTCTATAATATAATGTGTACTATACTTTTAGACATATGTGACAGTCACGCTGTTTCACACAAAATCCAGGCCAAAAAAAAAAAAGCTTGATATAAACGGATAGTGATTTCATTCTTGATCAACAGGCTGCTGAGGATGTAAGCATACCGCTTAGATTGTGGCATATGACAAGATTACTACATATACTAATGTATTGATGTTAGTAGGTTGTGATTCATGCAAAACATTATATTCTTTGGTTATATCAACATGCACTGTTTCAGTGTCCCTTCCGAGGCTGGTGGATTTTGACTGGAGAATAGACTTAAAAGCAGCCTCACAAAACATCACCCGGATGTCTGTACCCACCTGCATACTACAGCTACAGGTAAATACACTGGTATAAAAAAGCTCTGGTAGTACTTGTGTTGCCGAGAGCAAGGACCTTGAAATGTTCAACGCTGGATTGTTGTCCAAAAAATATGTGGAGCGAAGGTGTTAATGCTAATCACTGTTGTAACAGCAACACTATGAAATATTTCCTATTGCCTTCAAGTTGTGAATTTGTGGCTACAAGAGTTGTTCAGTGGGAGTGTAAGGGACCAAGTAGTTAAGATGCTTGTAAGGGACCAAGTAGTTAAGATGCTTGTTTTCAAGTGCTTGGATGTGAAAGGTGCCTGTTCAGTCTGTGCTTCGGACAGGAAGTTTCTGGATTCCCCTTCTGTCATGGTTTGGATGATCTGGGTGACAGTAAGCAGTCAAGAGCACTCATGTAGCTGTTTGCACAGTGCATGTACAAGATTCACTGAAGACCAGCATGGCAGTTTTAAGATACGTCATCATGACAACAGAGTGACATCCATTTTACAACACGGTTGGGATCACATGCTTGTCCTTTAACATGGCAGCTTATGCGTTCAGAAGAATCTACAGTAGGAGTTTCATTTCTGTTGCCCCAAATGACATCCAGCATCACTGGAGAATTACTTTCGGAAGTTTTATTTCAGCGATTTTCATAAATTTTTAATATTGTATATACTAGCCCATGTTAACATTGTTTAAATTGAGATAAACCGTGACTGTGACATAAAGCAGTGACGTCAGAAAGGGGCATCACTCGTAACATTGCATCTCGCAAGCTGCGTAGTGTCTCTCTCCAGGATGTTTTGCCTTTGTGCATACATAGAAATGGTTGTTAGTTACATGTTCTTTCCAGAGGTCTGTGATTTAAGCTGCAAACTCTGGTTTACTTCACCCATACAACTGACCACATTGTATAAGTAAGTGACCACCATAATTAAGTAACCACCATTGTATAATTAAGTGAAAAGTTCTTTGAGTACGGTGTTAAACAAATATCTGAAAAGTACATTGTTCAGTGTACATTTTGACTGGTGAGTTTCCAATTTTTTGCAGGTCCAGGAAAATCCATTGCAGGTCGAAAGCATTCCTCCCTTAACAAGCACCAACGTGGAACTGTCCAAGGAGACCCTAGATACAATGTTGGATGGCCTGGGCAAAATAAGGGACCAGCTCTCCTCAGTGGCAAAGAGATGATGCAGCCCCCAGTTGTGTCAACTTTTTGTGGTAGACTGGGCTGCAAACACATTTATCTCAAATGAATATTATTATATACATCTTGCATCTGAGCTAAAAATCATCTAAAGAAAGACATGAGTTCCAGTAAATACTGAGACGTGCATGCCATTATCAAATCCCTTGATCTTAAGTGATTCCACTGAGCATTCCTGGACTGTATTTCCGGCAGGAGAGCTGGTATGCCAGTGGTGATTTCCAGGAGTTAAGAACAACTCAGATGTCTTGACTGTTAACAAATGGTCAGGAAGTTTCTTTAGTTCTGATGCACTTGAATACTGATACTTGACTTTATCAAGGAAAAAATGGCTGAATTTCTGTAAACTTCACGATCCATGGCATGTTCTGCATGTCACCTATAGTTTGGCCTGGCAAAATGTATTTCCAGAAGCAAACAAAGTCCTAACAATGATATTTTTGATGCCAGCACCTATGTTTTTCGGATAAGAAATGAATCAAACTTCACAGAAAAACTTGTCGTATTAAGCAAAATGTGTCACATGAAAACTTTGGATGAAATAAAGTAACTGGGCTCCTTGGGTCACAAAATGACTGAAAAAATGCCAAGTAACAGACCATATGTATAATACACAATTCAAAGATCATACATTATTGATCACATAATATAATTATATTAGCAGAGCACTCAGTCATATCTATTTGTATATAAGTAAATCCATTCTTGTACAAGTCAGTAAAACAATTTAGAACACCAAATACATAAGTTGTTGCACTCAATCTTTGATTCAGCTTGTTGTGTATCTATCTGTATTATATATATATACATATTCATACAGCTATATATCTCAATTTCAGGATTAAGTTAGCCTGTTATTTCTGGCCTTATACAAGTATATTGGGAAAGATACTGTATACAGGTACATGTAGCAGGAAAAATAGGGTGACCATAAAGAAATGGAGGGCTACGTTTTATGTGTATACAATACTGAGAATTAATTATCCCCATGTTTGAGGACTTCATAAAGCTAACAGACTACTGTTGCATGCAAGTCAGACTTCAGATGTCACTCTACAGATGAGTAAACTATAGAAGCATGTGTATCTATGGCAAAATGTCACACATATCCACAGGGTACATGGTTTTCTACATGTGAACCTCCATGTGTGGTTACGTAGAGGCGAAAGGTGTCTGCAGGTGTCTGAAAACAACAATTTGGAAGGCCATAGGAAATGAGTGGGTATCCTCTAAGCCCTACATTACCCATAATTCATGGAAGTTTTCACAAAACTCTACTTACTACAGTATAGAAGGGTATCAGATTAACAGTTAAAAAATCCTGTGAATTTAATCACATTAGTTCAAACAATTTTCCACCTGCAACAGAAAAATTATTTGGTGAAAAAATTCATGAAATTGTAGATTATATACCATATTACATGTACAGACATACCTATAACTGTATAGGTATATGCAGAAACACAAAATATTCAAAAACAACAAGACAAGGATATATGTGAAATTTTCTCACATCAAAATCATAGCTAGCACTTCACACCTTCAACGAAACATGCACATAATTATGGCACCAAAATTTGAAGTATGTGAACATTTGTAACACTTGTACATCCATGTCAAATGTCCAGCAATGGCTGGACCAAAGCTGGATGTTCTTTTCACAGAAAGACTACTGACACTGAGACCTATTTACATTTATCTAAAAGACCTGAACACTTCATGATTCAAAATGCTGCCATTTAACCTATTCCACAACCAAGCTCTCCAAAACTTCTAAGTGATTTATTTATTTTCTCTTGTATCAAAATAATCCTGTACTTCCCTGTAAATTTCTCCTATTAAGTTACACTACAGTGTTAGGCTGCATTTTTACAAAGCAATTTATCTATAATTTCTAAACTCACAAATATAGTAAAATACCTTTCTTTTGCTTTCTTGGGTGACTAAATTTGATGTACAGAGCAAGTAAATTTAATACACTGTCTTTCAACTTAAACCCAAACAGAGCAAGGAAGTGTACTTTGTTCCTGTTGGTAAGAGTAACTAAAATTAAATTTGAAATTTTGGCTCATGTCTGAAAAAGCTTTCTGACAACAAGGATTTCAACAATTTTGACAGCTATGTCATTACCGGTATTGAACAAAAAGGTTTGAAAGTCAGGCGCTGTGATCATTTCAGCTGATTTTACATCTAGAATCACTTTGAGGGGCATGCCTTGTATTTTGTCCTTGAGGCTTCAGTCTGCTGGGTTGCTGACTTTGTCCTGGGATTTGGTCAGCATCCACAGCAGGTCCTTGTACCCACTTAGCCCATGGACTTGCTGACTTTGTCCTCGGACTTGGTCAGCATCCACTGCAGGTCCTTGTGCCCACTTAGCCCATGGAATTGCTGACTTTGTCCTGGGACTTGGTCAGCATCCACAGCAGGTCCTTGTGCTGAATTAGCTGATGGAGATGCTGACTTTGTCCTGGGGCTTGGTCAGCATCCACAGCAAGTCCTTGTGCTGACTTAGCCTATGGAATTGCTGACTTTGTGCTCAGACTTGGTCAGCATCCACAGCAAGTCCTTGTGCTGACTTAGCCCATGGACTTGCTGACTTTGTCCTGAGGCTTGGTCAGCCTCCACAGCAAGTTCTTGTGCCCACTTAGCCCATTGAATTGCTGACTTTGTCCTGGGACTTGGTCAGCATCCACAACAGGTCCTTGTGCTGAATTAGCTGATGGAGATGCTGACTTTGTCCTGGGACTTGGTCAGCATCCACAGCAGGTCCTTGTGCTGACTTACCTGATGGAGATGCTGACTTTGTCCTGGGGCTTGGTCAACATCCACAGCAAGTCCTTGTGCTGACTTAGCCCATGGACTTGCTGACTTTGTCCTGAGGCTTGGTCAGCATCCACAGCAAGTCCTTGTACTGATTTGGCCACTGATAGATCAGTGTGTTTCTTAGCCACACTGGCACATCATCTCTGGTCGCCCCCGGGAACACAAGGGGGATGAAGCGCTTATTACGCGAACCAAGACGCACAAACTCACTCTGCATCAGTTTGTAGATGTATTTGGTGTGGATGCAGTCCTGTAGGGGGTCCTGCAAAGGGTTACTGTCCTGGCTAGAACTGTTACTACTGCTCTCTGTCTGCTGTTTGTACAGTGGGGACACACACAACAGCACAAAGTCTGCCTACAAACACACATAACATGGGACTATGTGTATACAGATAATCTCAACAGAAATTTGTCATTCACACTCAGTGATGTACTCCTTTTTGGGGGGATGGGATGGGAGCTCTTCAAACAACAGTTTACAATCCATGTAAAAATGGCTAGAACTGAAGGGACAATCTGAACCATAAACTTGAATACAGACACTATATATATGAAATGAATGGTGTGCCATTTTATGTAAATCTATGTCAATTAGTGTGAGAGCCATAACACAAACTTTGTCAATAAAATGTTTGTTACCCTTATTTCATTTATTTATCTATTTATTTGATTGGTGTTTTATGCCGTACTCAAGAAAATTTCATAGCCAGCATTATGGTGTGAGGAAACCAACAACCATCCACAGGTTCCTGGTGGACCTTCTCACGTATGGAGATTTTTCACCTATATGATGATGGTCACACAAGGTGGGTTAAGAGGACTATGTATGCAGTACTCACAGCTTTGAAGTGGTTGTCATACCAATGTATGGTGTCCTCCATCATCTGATCTCTCTCATTCATGTCCAGGTAGCTGGAGAAGCCGTTCTTCTCCAGGCATTCACTGAGGTCAGCCACTCGCTGAATGTGTCGTTCACGGTCAGTGGCGTACGTCACAAATACTTTCACTTTACGAGAACCTGCCAACAGTGACATAGTTTGTTGGGTGTAACCCAACCAATCCCTCAAAAAAGGGCCTACTGAAAAGTATTGACTTATATTTTGATAACAGTTTTTCTTTTTATGTATTCTTTGCGAACACATAGCAATGCACTATATGGTCATGACAATTTCTCAACTCTCACACTGGAAGTTGTTGACCAAAGTACAACCAATAACAAATAGTTCAAATGATGATGCACAGACTTAAACTTTCTGGTGTCCAGTTTGCTACATGTTCTCTTTAGAAAGTATTATAGTCAGGAGATGTGAAGTAACTATTCAGTAAAATGAATTTAATATTTAAAATTGTAATTTTTTTCTCCAGGAATATTTTGTTGTTTTGTGAGGGTGATTCGGGCTACAGTGCCAGACTTGTCAGTTTGTAACAGGCAAAATGATTCAGATGACAAAGCTTTATCAGTATATATTAATAAAAAAAATAAATTCTCAGTGACTTAGCATCATTTTGATTGTTTTCACAGTGTTAGAGGTGTGATCACTTTCGTTTTGTTTTTGTGCTGCTTTCCATCTTCACAGGCCCCAACCAGTTTGGCTCTGCTTCTGTGTTGCATTTTTCTCATTAGGTTGAGCGCTTTGCATCTGCTACAATTTCCGACCCCCAACACCCACTGTTAAGTCACAATAAACTCGACCTAACTCCACCTAGGCAAAAAGGCGCCATGTTTGAGGACGCAAAGCATTATGGGTACAACTCTGTCTGTGAATTTTATCCTAGGATTTACACTCTGTTGTAGCGAGTTGTTCATTCTTTGGAGCAATATGTAAACGATGGTGACATTTGATCCTCTTAAACACCAGAAGTATTTCACATTTAATTGCAACAACTGCTGCGAAAGTTGATGACAGAGCAGAGCATAATTCCCTAGTATAGGGAACCCAGGTGTGTACCGAGAGAGATAGAATTTGCTGGAGTTTTATTATGACTTAACAGTTGAACTTAGGGCTTGGAAAATGTAGCAGATGCAAAGCATCCAACCTAAGGAGAAAATTGCAACACAGAAGCAGAGCTGAACTGATCTATAATAATAGGTTCCAAATAAATAGTAAACAATAAATTTAATATTTTAGCGACAGTAAATCAGAAGTAGAATCTGACATAATATAAGATATATCCTGCTATCACTTGTTTCAAGTCAAATCTTTCAAGAAGGAGAACCAACTGAACAATTAGTCTGACACTTCACTCGAAATAAACATGTATGATGACAGTCAACAGTATTTGGTGAAGGGTCTGCCATAACTTGCTTACCTTTACAGAACTCTTTCAGTTTAACTTTGGTGGAAGGGTTAGGTCTTTGAGTGGTAGGTACAATATTGTTTGGGACGGAATTTGGCTCAGGGTAATGGTGACTTGCTGATTGGTTTAAAGGGCGAGTTCTCTGGACACTGTTGATAGGGGAGGAGTTGTGTAAGACTGCCACAGCCGCTTGTTGCTGGTGACTGCTGTGATCTGGATAAACCTGCTGATTCTGTTCACGGCCACTCTTAGGGACACTACAGCACCTACATTTTGAATGAGCCCCATTGCATGTTTTGTGGCGGGTTATCCGGCCAGAGCTAACCCCATGATGGTCAATGCTTGATGTACTTTGGACACCATCACTGCTTCTCTGGCATCCTGACAGAGAATGGGCATGTGTCTCCTGATCTGTGTGGTTATTTCTCTCCGTGCTTGCAGCACGTGCATGTCGCCTACTGCTGTCTCCCCCACTGGTACCAGGCTGTTTTTTAAGCACTTCGGTGACATTTTGGAATACTGGTCCATGGCTGGAACTAGCACTTCCTGAGCTATCACTGGAGGTGAACACCTCTTCTTCTGCAGCCACCTCCATGTCCACGGCCTGTTTCAGCGGGGGCACACTGTCATACGGCATACCACGCAGGATACCAATCTCCAGGGGCACGGGGTGCTCTCTAAGCACAGGTACATTCATGTGATGGGACTGGGTTTCTTTGAAATCACCCTGTCTGTCATGAACGTGTGAGTTGGAAGGACAGACCTCCATGCTGCAGTTTGCCACGTTGTTGTCCTCGACCGACACCATAGCTTGGAACTTTGGTCTTTGAGTTGTCGTCGCCGGAGGGCAGGGGATATTCTGGATCTTCCTGCCCTGGGGTACTACCCTGGCTAGCTGAGGGGTGTTTCTGGTGTGCTGACAGTTACAGTTTGAACATGATGGAACAGGCGAGAATGACATCCCAGGAGAACTGTTCACTCTACTCCTGCCATGATAGTGGGAGAGAGAAGAACTATATTCCTGACCCCTGGTGGATTGACAAGGGAGATAACAATGGTCAGACTGGAAGTTGTTTGTAGTGGGAGCAGACAAGTGGCGTTGGTAATTGGGCATGCTGCTGTGACACGCACTGTGCAGCACCCAATCTGGAACACGGTTCTTCTCATCCTCATATGCCTTGCGAATATCTGAAAAAGGAAATGACATACATTCATACATATTAAATGCTTTATCTTGAAATGTAACAGAAAATTAAATACATGTACATAACATATTAAATGATTGATAGGTGCTGCAAATATCTACAATGTAACAGCAATTTAATCACATGTATACATA
This sequence comes from Acanthopleura granulata, assembly GCA_016165875.1. Classification (NCBI taxonomy): domain Eukaryota; kingdom Metazoa; phylum Mollusca; class Polyplacophora; order Chitonida; family Chitonidae; genus Acanthopleura; species Acanthopleura granulata. The sequence continues at coordinate 23,077,349 of JABBOT010000001.1, forward strand.
ATATATTAAATGTATAATTCTGAAACGACTGATATGCATTGAAAATATCTACAATGTCACAGAAAATTATATACATGTAATATACAGCAAATTATTATGTTGAAATCTACAATGTAGTGCACTGCCAAGAGTAAAATGTGTCACAGAACAGGAACTCGAAATTTAAACATGGAGAGTAAACATGTCACACATGCAATGTCTACCACTTGAAAGAGAATGTGAAAGACGCCTCTTGTTACATTACTGATAACAGTTATTAATCTTTCCTCTATTCACGCAGTTTTAATCTGCCACATTGATTCAAATTTCAGAAAAATCACATCCTCATAAATTTCGCTTTACATTAAAAAACATTAATGCTTTTTTTTCTCAAAGATTTTACTTTCTTCCTCAATAATTTGACACTCAAAGTGCAGTATTTGACTTTCTAATTTCAGTATCTTGATTTTTCATCCACTTTACTCTATCTCATAATGACAATGTCACAGGAGAGACAAATTCTGAGACTGAAATTTCAACTTTTCCCTGCAATTTTTTCAACACTGTCACATCAATACCCTTCCATACATAAACAACTGTCTTGTAGCAATAAATACTCTTTTCAACTCTCTTACTGGGACTAAATTGTCCAATGAAGGTCACCATGCAGCTTAAACTCCAGACATTTAAAACTTCTACATTCATATTGTGGAATTCTTGGAGGCTAGCACCTCTGTACCTGGCAATGCTTCCTTCAAAACTTGCATACAGTCCTGTCTGTCCATGGCTTCCAGCTGATTACATAGGTTCTGCAATGTGCTGTTTCGTTTAAGGCCATAGTCCTCAAGCAACTTCTGGGTGTTGGAGCCATGGGGGGTCTGTCGGGCCTCTAGGGCCTGGTAGTAACAGGAATAATACATCAAGATGAGCAAGTTACGATGACAATTTCACCACACACTTGTGTCCGTGATCTTTATAAGGCAAGCCAAATTTGCCAGCCATCCGAGGACATAAATAGAATCTAACTGAATTGGCTGAATTATACACACACGTCACCACAAGGGCACACATGTATCCAATCAAACACCAGCAAAAAACAGAAGTCATGAAGAATGCTAGATGTTCAGCCTCAAAATATAAGGGGCCCTGTATGTGTGGGCAAGTTCAATCGGACAGTGATTTATACATTTCACTGTATGAAGTTTACAACAATTCAACATGTTATGTTAATGAGGTTGGTTCAAACTGACAATTAATCACTCTTAACATTTATTCATACACCCCAAAATCCTGTGTTTCCACAAAATCATGTTACGCTTGAATAGCTCGCTTGTCCATTGGCTTCACAACATTAAAATATTTCTTGAATAGCATCTCTTCTAGAAACTGCTCCTGGCTACAGCTTCAGAGACAACAGGCCCTTCATTCATTCACATCAAAACAAAACACTTTCCAAATACCTCAACTTGCTAAACATGTTCTACACACACACACAAAAAAGATTGCGGTAAAAATATAACTACACAGCCACATCAGGCAAAGGTATATAGGCCTCACACACATCATGCAGTTAGAAAGTACATATGTATTAAATTTCTTCAGACATCAACATGATGAACAGAATCAATGATTATGGCAGAATGACACAATTTGTTATATCATGGAGAGCACATCATGCTGGATTGAGTGGCTGGATATGCTGGATAGAGTGGCTTTACATGCTGGATAGAGTGGCTTTACATGCTGGATAGAGTGGCTGGATACGCTGAATAGAGTGGCTGGATACGCTGGATAGACTGGCTGGACATGCTGAAAGAGTGGTTGGGTATGCTGAGTAGAGTGGCTGGACATACTGGAAAGAGTGGCAGGACATGCTGGATAGAGTGGATGGGCATGCTGGTTAGAGTGGATGGGCATGCTGGATAAAGTGGCTTTACATGCTGGATAAAGTGGCTTTACATGCTGGATAGATAGAGTGGCTTTACATGCTGGATAGAGTGGCTTTACATGCTGGATAGAGTTGCTTTACATGCTGGATAGAGTGGCTTTACATGCTGGATAGAGTGGCTGGACATGCTGGATAGAGTTGCTTTACATGCTGGATAGAGTGGCTTTACATACTATATAGAGTGGCTTTACATGCTGGATAGAGTGGCTGGATATGCTGAAAGAGTGGTTGGGTATGCTGAGTAGAGTGGCTTTACATGCTGGATAGAGTGGCAGGACATGCTGGATACAATGACTGTGCATGCTAAACAGAGTGGCTGGGCATGCTGGTTAGAGTGGATGGGCATGCTGAACAGAGTGGCTGAATAGAATTATTGGACATGCTGGATAGAACGGCTATGCAAGGTGAATCGAGTGGCTGGACATGCTGAAAAGAGTCACAGGACATGCTGGACATAGTGGCTGGGGATGCTGGTTAAAGTGGCTGGGCATGCTGAACAGAGTGGCTGGACATGCTGAACAGAGTGGCTGGACATGCTGGATAGAATGGCTGGACATGCTGAACAGAGTGGCTGGACATGCTGGATAGAATGGCTGGACATGCTGAACAGAGTGGCTGGACATGCTGGATAGAATGGCTGGACATGCTGAACAGAGTGGCTGGACATGTTGAATAGAATTATTGGACATGCTGGATAGAACAGCTATGCAAGGTGAATAGAGTGACTTGACATACTGAAAAGAGTCAATGGACATGGTGGAGAGACTGGCTTTACATGCTGGACAGAGTGGCTGGACATACCGAAAAGAGTCACTGGACATGGTGGAGAGACTGGCTTTACATGCTGGATAGAGTGGCTGGACATACTGAAAAGAGTCACTCCACATGCAGAAAAGAGTCACTGGACATGCTAGACATTGGGGTTAGACATGCCGAATAAAGTGGCTGGGCATGATGCAACTGGGCAAGTTTATTATTGGCTGAACAGAATTGCTGGATAGATAAAATGTAGCCAAGGGGAAAAAAATAATGGCAAGATGCCAATATTGGAGACAGCATATGCACAAATATGGCAGGATGTGAAGTAGGGTGATTGACATTGTCTAACAATAAAACTATGATTTTTAACAAAGAAACCTCACATACCATGATTTCCTCATAAGTGTAGCCTAGTTTTTCTGCTAGCATCTTCCAGCTATGGCCCGAGACCATTTCTGGGTCCAACTGATTGCAAAGTTCCCTCCTCACCCCATAATTCAGATGTTTCACTAAAAGTCCATCCATTGCTGAGTAACAACAGCTAATTACAGCTCTTGGTGTTGTAAGATCTTTCAGGCCATATCTCTACACCGCACAACTGATTTGGCTGTAAATACATGTAATGATGTAGTGCAATATATAAAATACACATCTGAGAGGTGTACTTTTTTATTTTGAATATTACTTTTTGTAGCTTTCATGAATGTGTTATTTTCTGAAACAAAGGTTAGATCTTATCTCATAAAAGACATGCACCTTACTACCTTAATGTAAATCCTGCAACAATGTAATCTTAAGTCTAAACTGCTATAACTGTGACCAATTAGTCATGTCACCAAGTCATAGCCCTTTACTGTCTTTGATTGATTTATCCTTTTATATACATAAACTTGAAACTTAAAAGTAATAGTGCACAGAATTTTTGTATCTTTACAGATTTACTGATCAGAGTTCTGAAAACAAATTGAAGTGTTTCATTTGTGTATTAGCACCACACCATCGTAGGATCATGAACTGAACTTAGCATAGATCACACGATGTTCTAGACCAAACTATAAAACAAACGAAAACAATATAAAATCCCAAATCACATTTAAATTTAAACTCAAAATAAATCTGGAAAACCGGCATCTCAAAAACTAATCAAATTGGCGACGGGCCAATATCTGATATTAAAATGCAAATTTATGCAAAGTTCAGTACATCTTACCCCGTTTATAAAACGTAAAACCCGTAAATGTTAAATGACCCATTTTTAATTTACCACATTAGAAGAGTAAGTCATTTGAGATGCGTCCAAGTTCGTCACTTAATTATTACAGAAGGCCCCAATAACTAACTTCTGTATCGACTATCACGATTATCAGGCATATATAATTACTTACTGTGGCATGTGGCGATTAGTTTCGCAAATGTCAGACATCACTGTAATCCAGAGCAGGATTAATCCGTAAGAACTTAATGCTCTCGTTTAGCCTGTCGCATAACAAAATAAATCGAGGGTAATGACCAATGCGGAAGTATACTATTATGTCGCCATTTTCCCAGCCAGTAACCAGGGGGGACAACCCTAAATTGGGTCAACGTCAACAAAACAGAACATGCTTGAGAGCAGGGTCAGCAGTCCACCTGAAAGCGGCCTGGTTACACCTCAGGCAATACCTAAGCCACACACAGCTGAAACCTGGTAGCCTATTGCCAATTTATAGGGAGGAAGTTAAAAACAAGCTGAACTGACAAGTCATGCTATATTTGCAGGCCTGCCTACATTATTTGAACTCGGCTTGACCATGCATGCCACCTTTACTACAGTTAAGGAATTTTGTGCATACTTAAATAGTTATAATTGGTTGGATCGGCATTAAAATATTTCACGCAGAAGATAGCAGTCAGGCGGACGGACTGGGCATGTTGGAGGAACTGGGCTTGATCGCTTAGTTACTTATCTTTTGTTAATTTATAACAGACCATAAAATATGTGAGCAACATTTTAAAATCTAATGGGGTTCCAAAATGGCCGATTGAAAGCATTCAAGCTGTTTGGCAATGTTTCAATAAAGGCTCTGCTTACATGTCAACTCAAAAGTTTCAAGTTTAATACCAGTATGTGGACAGTGCCACACATTGTTTACATCAGGAGGTTTGTCAAGTACCTGAGGAGGTGCAGTGTTGAAATCAGGTTTGTCAAGTACCGGAGGTGGTGCAGTGTTTACATCAGGTTTGTCAAGTACCTGCTGAGGTGCAGTGGTTACATTAGGAAGTTTTTCAAATACATGGTAAGATGCAGAGGTTTTCTTTGTGCTTTATGCTTACTTTCTTGTAGATGTCTCCCACCCACAGGTGAAGTATTCTTCAGTGAGTTGTGAATCACGGAACAAATAAATGAAATATAACAAAATGGGCCTTTGTACACGTTAAGTGATCTGAGCAAATGACTGGCTTGCAAGGAAAGCTGTGCACACGTAGCATTAAATATCAGTTTGTCTTTCACTTGATTTGTTAACCTTTGTGCCCATGAAGACAAGCTTCATGTAAGCTCCTTCTGTGTCTGGAGCAGAAGTGAAAATGAGGAGTGAAAATCACATGTTCCTTACAGTTTCTTTGTTCATGCTAATAGTATTACCAGGGGCTCTGGTCTTCAAACTGTTGGTAACATCAAGAAGGACTCTGGACACTTGAAAGTTGTACTTCTGTTTATTCACAGTACATTTTACTCCCTTAGAGTGAAGATTAGAAAGGGCTTATATATTAGTCCATGTGTGGGTTGCTTGGTAGCATTGCCATACCTAATCCCAACATGGACTGTACATGTCTGAACAAAGGCTTTGAATGTTTCCTTCTGTTCTATATCTCGACAGAGATTGCAAGGCGATTTTGTTGTCTTTTTAGTTGGGTTAAATATCTTTCCTCTATTTGCCGACTCTGTAGGACTGGCCCAACGTTCCCAGCAAAGGCTTACAATAACGTGTTGTCCATCGTCTTGGAATCCCAGGAAACTGGTAGGTTAACTAGGTCCATGGAGTCTAGGGCAGCAAGAACAACTAGAGGGATCACAACAGCCATCATGTGGGTTTATACTTGTCCCTCTGTAGAGTTCCACTGTTGATGTCAACATTTCTTACAGTTCGCTCACAGATCGTTTGCCTAGCTAAAAAGAAGGCAGGCCGAAGTTCTCCACTACTTATCTCCAGTGGGCTCTGGTCTTCAAACTGTTGGTAACATCAGGACTCTTTTCTTGAAAGTTGTACTTCTGTTTATTCACTGTACATTTTACTCTCTAAGAGCAAAGTTTAGAAAGGGTTGATATATCAAAACAAAGGAATAATAAGTATAAACATTATAACAGAGAAGGGATTAAAACACTAATTAGAGGGTTAACGCTGATGTATATATAGGTTTATTATAAGGACACGTTAGAAAATGTAATAAACAGTGACCAGTGTAGGACACCAGTCTCAATAGTGTATGTATACCACCACTGGCCAGAAAACAGTATTCATAACATTTAACCATATGTCAGTGTGTAAACTGAAGGGATCATTATGTCTTCACACCACTTTACCATATTTCAGCCTTATTGTGATAAACTTAAATACGATTTATGGCATCATGAAAAGCTATCATTCATGTAATACATATTATGCAACTCATCAGACCAATGTATTATAGCAATTAATCTTTGAGGAGTTTACAGCACATACAAACTGTGCACAACATTTAAAGGGCAACTTTAAATGGTTATTAAGCAACCTTAAATTGTGATGACGGGGGTGGAAGGTGTTAACCAGTCTGGAGAGAATATTGAACAAAAGGATGTGTAAACCATCACCCTGTAAACAAGGAAAAGTTCAGAAGTATTAGACTGATTTGATTTGAGCGATGGACTCCAGAACAGGTCACTCGTGTTGGCGAGCCGCCTCTTTGGTGGAAAAAATGAAGTACCCAGAGTAAACGACAAACACTTGGTAAACAACTAAACAACTTTCAGGTGTGACTTTCACCTGTGAGTCAAATTTTAATTAAATTTTGAGGGCTTATTTTTTTGGTTTTTGAAATGAAAGCTTTTCACCACCTCATCAATGTTACCTAAGACACATAAAACTCACTCACTAAAAGTAAAAAGTAAAGCCTTGTGATAGGTGTTCAGTTTTGACTGGAGTCAGAAAAGGACGTGAAATGGGCCACTACTGCATTTCAGTTCTTACTGAAACCAGCAGTCTCTATATTCATTTAATAACAGCTGTAACGTTACCCTTAAGGCTGAAATTATAGAGTTAACACTCAACTTGTTCTCACATAAAAAGTTACATACTGCCTCTTAATTCCATTTCAATATGTGGAAAGGTTAATATTGATAACTCATTCCTGAATAATCCAACACGAATCACGTAAATGGAGTTATATAATGAGAAGTGTTTCTGATACAAGTGGATGGACTGCAGTAGTTCAATTTTTTATTAAACTTAGTGCAGCATATCATGTCAAAATATTTGGTGTGTCCATGTACATATGGGTAACCAGATATCATTTTGAAAGGTAATGTGTTATTTGCTTCATTTCACAATCTCTCATCCTGGAATGAAATGACAATAACTTTCAATACATATACATACAATGTGTACCAAAAGAATGTATTCATCTGCCCATTACTCATAATAATAATAATAATAAAAAATAAATAATTAATCTTTATTATATTATTTATTACAAATTTTCTTCTTTTAAAAGTTAGTTGTACGTCTGCCATTATTTAGGGTTGCATCGAAAACAAAAATTATATGAGTAATGAGCAGTCAACAGGTGAGTACATACTTTTGGCACACCCTGTATATTGTTTGTTGTATAAAGGGCAATAGCCCGAATACATGCATATCTCATACCAAATCATAATGTATATGCAAGGACATTGGTTTCAAGTTAATCCTCAACTATCAGATTTAAATTTCAGCACATGATAACAAAACACCAATAATCCTCTGAGAGCATAATAATTGTTGTAACACATAATAGCTTTCAATGCTAAAAAGAATAGTTAACAACACTTGTGAAAATTTTCAGTGACCTTACACACTGGTTGGAGAGGATGTTCTTTATTCTAGCCTGTCATATCTCACCATGTCGAGCTATGCAAGTCTACTCTCTAGTGATACTGACAAATAAAACAGTTTGTCAAGATTTTTTTTATTTATTTAATTGGTATTTTAAACCTTTCTCAAAAATATTTCACTTATACAGTGGCAACCAGCATTATGGTGGGAGGAAAATGGGCAGAATCCAGTGGAAACCCACAACCATCTGCACGTTACTGGAAGACCTTCCCACATCCGACTGGACAGGAAGACAGCGTGAGAAGGGCTTGAACTCACAGCAACTGCACTGGTGAATTGACTCAAGACTAATTTAATTACTTTTTCTTAAACACCAACTCAAGAATTTTGTCTTCTACCACAGTGGTCAGCATTTTACATTGAAGAAGTGCCAGTCTGAGACTGAAAACAGATAAAATCCATGAGCAACCAAAATGGACTCGAGTAGTCTATTGTCCATTCCTGCTTGGGGTAACCTACTTCTGTACACAAGTACTTCTTACAACAATGGTCACTAACAAAATTCAAATTTACAGCTTCACTGGAACCCATACAGCAAAATTCATCAACTAAATCCCAGTAATTCAATCACTCAAAAACTGATCAATTAATTTGATGACCTGAATAAACCGCTTTTTGACGAAATTTTTATAAGCAAAAAAACAGAAGAACTTTCATCATCAAAATCATATCTTTTCACCTACTCATAGATAATCAAGCAAAACACTGCAGCTCTGCCTTTTGCAGTCCATTTGTTTATTTAATGAAGCTGCATGTATCAATGTACATTTTCTTTCAATGTCATAAAGTTCTTGAAAATAATTTACCAGCGTATCAAAAATTTGTTCTGCTACAATTTGGCTTGGACACTTGGACAGGGATGCTTTCAGGTGGAACAGAGGTATAATCTTCTGCACTGAGCATTGTTATTGCACTGATAGAACTCGTCTGCATTGGTAGGCCTGACTGACCATACACAGAAGTTACGTATGACCATAGTCCAAGTTTTGTGCCTAACACTGCACTGCACAATATGAGCTGGACATAACTCAGACAGTATGTGAACAAATCACAGATGGCTCGGCAGGAATGAGGTATGTCAGAGACATCAGGTTAGCAGCAGATTGGACAAATCACTGGAGCTGGACTTCTACCCGACAAATGGGACAGGTGTTGTTGTTCTGTAAATAAAAAAGAAAAAGCCGTGAAATATGACAGACAGCCTTCCAAAACTGGCCACACATCATGTTAATCATATAATCATGTTACTCACGCTAAACTGGATGTCTCGATTCATTTCACTGACTTGCACTTAATGATATATACATTCCTTTTTGTTTTTGTCTGATTAGAAGTCCATCCAGTGTATGGAGGTAGTAGACTAGAGGGCCAGCCAAACAAGATTAATAACAGGCATAGTGTTCTTCTACGGGTAAGGATGTTTCTCTGTTCAGGATAAACAAAAATAATCAGAAAAGTTTACTTGGTACGACTCACTCATTATCAAACACATCTAGACTGACACCCACATCATTTATCTCAGTTAATTCGTGCATTACACTTCCAAGACTTCTTGGTGACTACAGGCCAAGAATGAAGAAATACATGTCGGGAGTAGTAAAATCATTCCCAAAATGGAAGGCTGAAACAAAAATGGCTGAAAAGATGTAGTACATGCCGTGGAAACTGTTGTTGGCCTACCTTCAGCCACTTGTCAATACAACCAGCATGGAAGTCATGGAAACAAGTGAGAATGCGAACATCTTCGCTCCTCTGGAACTCGCACATGCACACCAGGCACTCTACATTCTGGGCACTCTCCCCTGACAAGGGTACAAACTTCTTCACAGGCAGGCAATTGATCTGGCTCTTTGTGAGTCCCTTTGGCTTGGCATCCCCCAGACTCTCAGCGAGGTTCAGCAAAGCCTGTAAAGCATAACCAGCCAAATATAATCACATGGCCCTCTTTTATGTTCTTTGCTACATTACTGCTATCACTGTTGCTCTCAAAGACTGTGACAGCCTTATTTTACTGTCACCTGAAGAAGTTTGGTCCCATAATGTTACATGGGTCCAAGTGCTTTGAAATTACCCTCACAAATATTAAGTTGTGTCTAGTAAAATTAAATAGAGCCCCACTAAATATGCTTACTGGTCAAGTAATTGTGTGTGATTCACAAAGGTGACTTGGAGACAGTAAAGAAAAAAAAATGAAGAAAAATACTCAAGTTGCCTTAGCTTGGGATGACCAATAATAATTTAAGCTACAATACAGTCATTAATGTTCATAATTGTGGCATGTTTTTCTCATTTTCTTGGCTAAATTTCAACCTGTCATTTGAAAAGGGTGGTGGCTGATAGGGCCATAGTTATTTATTACTTATGTAGTTTTGTAAGCATGAAACATTATACAGGTATGTGAATGAATGGCAAATGGCTGAAAGCATTTGCCTAAAGGTTACGCAAAATCGTTTTTGTGGGAAGACTAGTAGGTCAACATGCGCCATCAGACTCGTTTGATCCAAAAAAATTATTTTCAATAAATACCTGTTTTTGTTTTAAATTACTAGTGGAACATGTTATTTATTTACTAAGAGAGTACATGTATTTCAAATATATTAGAAAATAACTTTGTTTGGTGTTTACACTAAAGCATACTGCTCAAACCTTGCCAGCTGCTCAGTGATAATCTCAAGCGATCAGAGATACTTGAGTTGTACTAACCGCCCTTGTGCCAAGATTCAGTCAAGAAAGAAACTGGGTCAATTTTGGGGGAAAAGGGCTGGCAGGTGGAGAAGTATGACATTTATTCAAACAAATACATTACATAATTATATAAATGAAAGAAAATAAAAAGGTGAGCCCAAAACGAATTTGTTTAATGCAACAGTAGTGCGATATCTAGTGCGACTAAATTCAGACATTTACAACCTGTCACACCCAATTCTTTTCTTTCTGAGACATAGTCATGTGATGATGTAGTATGGAAAACAATAATGTTGGTTGCTGCCAAAAGGTATTGTAAAACTGTACCAGAGGAAACTTTCAAAAGCTGGCAGTTCTCAAATTTAAGTCTCACACATTCTGTGAACGATGACAGCAAAGCCTACAATGCAGTATGTCAATCTGCTTTCGAACTTCTTGTTTTTGATCTAGGATACCATGACAAGCAAGGCTTACAACTGAAAATTTACGGTAGCCAAATAGGTTACCATAAATTTTTTCAAGGTAACCCAATGGGTTTCTGTAAGTTTTCAGTGGCAAGACCTACAATGGGTTACCATAGGTAGAAAAAATTCATTCACACCCCTGTTATAGGCATTAATTCCATGTCTCTCTAACCTCGTAGTCCTCCCCATTTACACCTGGACTGTTGAGACCAATCACAGCATTGCGTCGTCCCATGCGCCCTGTTTGACCTCTGCGAGCTCCGCGGCTCTGCCGGGTCATTCGCCTCCGTGGAGGACTCTGCAACACCACAACATATACAACTGTTAGGGCTTAAAATACACATGTGCAGGTATCACATGGGGACAGGGTTAGTGCTTTGAGGATTAACATGGATATTAAAGAACACTGAAATCAAACCACTGACTTGTGGTCGATATTACCATATGTTGTACAACAGTATTTCAGACTTGGGCATGACAGTTGCACTTTTTGCACAGGTCTTAACTCTCCATTTGTTGGAAACGGCTGTTGCCTGCTATCCTCATTTTACATCATGTCTTTTCAGGGCTCCAGATAACATTCTTGCCTGATGAGTATTTACTCATCCTTAACAAATAAGCATGAGTAAAATGTAAAGGGGATAAGTAAAATAAGTCGGATAATTTGCATTTCAATGTCAAATGGTTGCAACAACGTAAAAGTTTATGCCTTTTCCCCGAAGACCCCCACACACACACCCAAAAAAAATCATTGCTATGAGTTTAACCAATTACAGGTAACAATAAATTGATATTTATGTATGTTGTTTATAACTGACATCTCACAGTACACCACTTTACATTAAAGACACCACATTTAAAAAAAAAACTGTCGTCAAGATACTGACAGAAGAGCCTCCTGGCAACCAATAAAACCTTGGGATACCAATGTTCAACTTACCAACTTACCAAATGCTTTATCACTGAGACTGCATCACTTTTCATCATTATTTCTGTCAAAGTTAAAGGGTCTGTCAAAGGCACGGTCATGCAATGTCAAGATCTTTAAGGAACTCTTCTGTGTGTGAAGGTTTAAATGCCCTTGCGTTCGACAAAACAGGCATCTGAAAGCCTACCTCTGCTGCAACCAATTCAGCTTCAACAGTATTTTTATCATCAGGAACTACAGCAAAGGTGTGATCACAGGCGTTCAATCAACCGGGAAATGAAGATGGTCGAGCTCAAAATGTACTTCATTGTAGTTGTAGTCCAACATGCATAACTGCCCCTGTTAGTTGCAAGGGCTGCACATGTGCAGAAATAAAAATAAAGTTGTTTGCATATGTGTGTGTTTTGATGTGTATCAGGTACACAAGATTTTTAAAACTGATGCATATTTTTGGAAAAGTTATGCGTAATTTACGCAAATACGCACGTTATCTGGAGATCTGTCTTATGGTCAGTACTGCCAGCTTAAATTCATCTGGGCAACAACGTACAGTTGGTTATTCATAGGTGTTATTACCTCAAAGTTCCAGTTATTTCCCATGCCCAGCACATCTCCAGTCACTAGGGCTGAAATGAGAATTAAACCATGAATAAATGCATGATTATGGCTTTATGCCATGTCGTCAATATTTCAGCCATATTTTGTGGTAGGAACGATGTTCAAACCAGGAAGCCGTGATTGGTTTTCGACGTGATGAGACCATTACAAGCCAAATAAACAACTAAACATCAGTTAACAATCAAAAGGTCATCCTGGTTCCAGGGCTCCACAATTTTTATTTGAGATCATCTGTGTCAGGATTCAGGATGGTAATGTGAACCTGGCCAATCACAAACAAAAGGAAATTTAAATACGAAATCATCCACCTTATGGAGAATGCAACTTGCAGATAGGAATATAATATTGTGGCACCAGGAGGGAGTTGTGCACCCAGGTATTACCACAGCCAGCACGACTCACTGGGGTTCCAGAGTTATCTATTTGTAAGTTCTAACAGTCGATGGTAACGAACATACTCACCATACTGCTGTTCTGCCCAGTTTCCTGCATTCATAACAGGAAATCCCTGCAAAGTATGAATCAAATCAACTGCTGTCATTGTAAGGATGATCACAGATCCATTGCTTCATCAATGATCAATTTCAGCAAATACATGCAGAAGAACGTTTGCAAACACTTACAGGAACTGAATTACACAACTGTTCATTTATACTGAGTTTTTCGCAACTTTCATATTTAGAGCTTCACACATATGTTTAAAAATTAAATGCTCAATCTTCCTTTCCCATAACCCTGGGTCACACAATTTACAACAATATTGACACATTTTATGTTATACTATATTGGCTAATTATGTATTCAGGGTTTGCTTTAATTGAAAAAAAAAAAAACCCAACAAAATCAGTGATTACTTTATACCCAAAAAGAAACTGCCGTGATGCAAGGCTTACCAGTAAAACAGAATTTACATCATTATCGGAATCGTCTGTAGAGGAATGCATTTGTACACCAAACCCTGCAAAGATATTAAATTCATCTTTACACAGAAAATACCCCTATCACAACTCATTTCCCTTAAACATGTACTCCAATCTCATCCATTTATAAAGTTACCTGGAAAATTTAACCCGCAGACTGTTACTCATCTTATACGACAATTGAAAAACTGGAAACAAAGACAAGATAAGAGTAAAAGGTGATCAATTAAATGTTTATTTTATATTTTTATTTGATTGGTGTTTTATGCTGTACTCAAGAATATTTGACTTATACAACCGCGGCGAACACTATGTGGGGGGGGAGGGGGACAAGGGGGGTGGACCTGGCAGAGAACGGGGCAAACTCACGAGAATCCACGAGTTGCTTCCCAAGTATGACCGGAGAAGAAGCCAGCATGAGCTGGACTTGAACTCACAGCCACGGCATTGGTGGGAGGCTTGTGGGTCACTGCGCTGTGTTAGCGTGCTAACCGACTGAGCCATGCAGGCCTCCAGTTAAATGATGGGATGGGTACATATTAGAAATTGTTGAAAACAGACCTCAAAATTTAATTATTAATTGAACTGATGACGAGCTGACAGGGCCAGATCTAACACACCCATGAGGGTGTGGTACAGGACAGTCAGGGGAGTGAGTCTGTGGGACAAGTTACCTGAGCTAACAGGACCAGATCTAACACACCCATGAGGGTGAGGTACAGGAGAGTGAGGGGAGTGAGTCCGTGACTAGTTACCTGAGGTGATAAGACCAGATCTAACACACTCATGTGGGTGAGGTACAGGATATTGAGGGGAGTGAGTCCGTGACTAGTTACCTGAGGTGATAAGACCAGATCTAACACACTCATGTGGGTGAGGTACAGGAGAGTGAGTCCGTGACTAGTTACCTGAGGTGATAAGACCAGATCTAACACACTCATGTGGGTGAGGTCCAGGACGGTGAGGGGAGTGAGCCTGTGACTAGTTACCTGAGGTGATAAGACCAGATCTAACACACTCATGTGGGTGAGGTACAGGATATTGAGGGGAGTGAGTCCGTGACTAGTTACCTGAGGTGATAAGACCAGATCTAACACACTCATGTGGGTGAGGTACAGGATATTGAGGGGAGTGAGTCTGTGACTAGTTACCTGAGGTGACAGGACCAGATCTAACACACTCATGAGGGTGAGGTCCAGGACGGTGCGGGGAGTGAGTCCGTGACTAGTTACCTGAGGTGACAGGACCAGATCTAACAAACTCATGAGGGTGAGGTCCAGGACGGTGAGGGGAGTGAGTCTGTGACTAGTTACCTGAGGTGACAGGACCAGATCTAACACACCCATGAGGGTGAGGTACAGGAGAGTGAGGGGAGTGAGTCTGTGACTAGTTACCTGAGGTGATAAGACCAGATCTAACACACTCATGTGGGTGAGGTCCAGGACGGTGAGGGGAGTGAGCCTGTGACTAGTTACCTGAGGTGATAAGACCAGATCTAACACACTCATGTGGGTGAGGTACAGGATATTGAGGGGAGTGAGTCTGTGACTAGTTACCTGAGGTGATAAGACCAGATCTAACACACTCATGTGGGTGAGGTACAGGATATTGAGGGGAGTGAGTCTGTGACTAGTTACCTGAGGTGACAGGACCAGATCTAACACACTCATGAGGGTGAGGTCCAGGACGGTGTGGGGAGTGAGTCCGTGACTAGTTACCTGAGGTGACAGGACCAGATCTAACAAACTCATGTGGGTGAGGTCCAGGACGGTGAGGGGAGTGAGTCCGTGACTAGTTACCTGAGGTGACAGGACCAGATCTAACACACTCATGAGGGTGAGGTCCAGGACGGTGAGGGGAGTGCATTTCAGCCAGGGACAGGGCAAACTCTCTATCCATCTCCTCCTGTAATCTTCGAGCCATAGTCTCATCTGTCTCCACTTGATTAACAACGAGTACAGCATCTTCATCACTCTCAACTGTCACAACTAATAAAAAAGCAAGAGGAACTATTTTTATTTTTTACTACTTAAATCAATTTCACAGTCATCTATTAGATTTTCTCTGACGGTTATCTGATCAAAAGCTCAAAATGTCTCACAGAGAACAGGTCAATTTGAGGTACAGTATTTACAACGAAAATCAATCAATTTTTCACCTCTATTTCACGGAAAAGAACTTCTTACAACTGCTGAAGACATGAATGACTGCCTGTTGAATCAGGACTTCACTTTTGATTTGCATGCCATTTACTTTTTTCCACCCAATGGGTACATCATGATCATCACAGACTCATGCCATTACCTTATAATTTACTTGGTTCTTATCAATCTATCAATCAGCCATAACAATTGTTTTACTTCACAGGGCAATCCTGTTTAATACAAATAGATCAAACACATGTAAGTTCAACATACACAGTAATAAAACAGATAAAGTTTTTGACTTTTATCACCTGCTTGACTCCAAGAAGCTGATTCCTTGGGCAGCTCCATTGAAGTATTTGTTCTCTTCACCTTGTCACGGCGAGCAGCCACATTTTGGTAGAATTTCTTGGTATGAACCTGTAGATCTGTGGATTTGCTGGATTTGGATTGTTTTGTAGACTGGTTGTGTTTATTGTGCCATGGTGATCCTGACAAAATCTCCATATCTGAATGGTCTAGTCCATTTGAGCTGCCGCCACCACCATGGCAATTTAACCCATTCACAGTTTCACTGTGGGGAGTACTTTCTGCTGCATGTGCATCTCTCTTCACACACTTCCCTTTACCACTGGATTTATGAGATGAAAGTTTCCCACGGTTTTTGTCTCTTATAAAAGAGCTCAATGGCACCTCTTCTATACCACCGCCCTCGATAACTTGTCTAGCCGACATAAAATCAGAACACGAGGTAACCTTTGATGTACTTGGCGTATCCAGTTTGTGAGCACCAGTTTCAGGAGGACACCTACTGTCCGTATCATTAGTTGAAAGTTTTACCTGGTTACTTTCTGAAGCTTCAGCGTGCCTGAGTTTAATACGCTTCCTTAACGGCAGGAATGGACTGTCTGTTGAGAAGCTGCTTATTATCCTAGTTTCTAACCCACCTCTGTGAAGCTTTCCTTGCATTGCACTTTCACCACCAGTTTTTCTTGCATCATTTCTCGTATGTTGTGTTGAAAATGGAGAGTCCTGTTCAGACTCCGTATCAGACTCTGACTCAGAAGGCCACAAGCACAAAGGGGTGCTGGATCGGTCCTCTGCTTTGGGGCTTTTAGATTTCTGGGACCTAAGGTACTTCTTTTGACGAATCGCTCTTAACTTCTCAAAAGCAGAGTGCTTTTGTATATATTTGTAGGCTGCAGATTTTCCTTTCTTGTCAGCATCCTCCCTATGTTTTCCACTTATTTCTCCAAAGCGCAAAGGTTTTCTACTTTGAGGGGCAAGCTGAGGTGATGTGTTCATCTTGCTCTGATGAATTCTATTAAATATAGGACTGGAAAAGAAGAATTGATAAGTCAAAAAATGATTTGCATACTAAGCTCTTCACAAATGCCATTTGTTCGTTGCTACACCAGAACCATTATCAAATTAATACAAACTGTATGTCAGCCTAAGTGCTTTCAGACATATACTGTGTATGAAATAAATACATATACTAGTACGTTATTAGAAACTCAATCAGGTGAAAGGCAAAAATTCCCTGGCAGATGTCTGCCCCCTCAGAGGAACTGTGGTTATTGTGAATACCTCAGTAACAACTGCTGCAAAGGAAAATGTGTTGTGACATATATAGGGACTACTTGTTGGTCTATCTGGGGAAAATATTACCATTTAAAACGGGCATGGTTTTTCTTGAAAGTCAACTCTAATAACGGCAATCACTTGTGCTAGGGGCAACTATCTCATATGGCTCAGTTGCAGCAGTGTACTTATTCCACAACAATTATGATTACAAAATCAAGGCCTGAGTCGCACACATGTGCCAACGGCTAAATGTTCACGTCTGGAATTTTGCTGCTGACATCTATCAATGTTTTGGTGATCAAAAATGAAACCTGGAGATGAAGTTGCAAACAATGTGTGCCTTGAAAGTCAATGACACCATAGTAGGCAACATGAGAAACTGTGTGAGCTCACAGTCAATCTTGTTACACTAAGAGTAGAGAGGATTGGTACAGACCAGAGAAGCTTACTGTTCGTAATTTATAATTTCATTCATCCCTCTGCTTCCAAATAAATCCTTCTCAAGTCTAAATTAAGGCAGCTGGTCATGGAGATTTCTATACAAGGGAAATAACTCATAAGATGCACAGGTTGCTTCTCAGGATTTTGGACATGTTAAAATCAAGTTTATGTAAAAGTATGAACATTTCTTTCCCAAAACAACATAAAATGAGTACATAAAATCAAGAATTGGGTGTTTTGATTGATGGACGGAGTACTGGATTGTTCAGATGATTTCTATGAACTGTCAACCTCTGGAGGCTCAGCCAATACAACAAAACTTCAGGTGACATTCTGGTTTACCTTGGTGTCTCAGGAACAAGGATCTGCCCACAGGATCTGGTAGGAGTTGAGCCCTCAGCAAGGGCATTGTCCCAATCTTCCATATCCGCAGGTATGCCAGGTTGTGTCACTTTCAACTGTTGCCCAACATATGCCTGGGGTTTAAGGACACTCGCCTGGTTTAATAAGTGCACTCTTCTCATCACTGCCAAAGTTACCTGTAAGTTTATTACATTCAAAAATAAAAACATAATAAGGCAATCTTTTAAAACAAGTATAAGAAAAAGGCTCTACAAGCGCGAACACAGCTGTAGTTGAAGCTTTTTGTCAAATGTAGATCCCTGATGCAATAAAATCTTTGAGGCACATGCAACTGTTTAAGTTTTACTGTTATAAATATACCACATTAGAATCTTACATTCTTACAGTTCATTTTTAGTCCAGATTTCATATCCCATCTCTCCCATGCTATCAGTGGTAAAAAGAGGATGCCCAAATATCATTAAGTTTTATTCCGTCAATCCACATGGGCAGACAGTTGGTTAACTCTATACTTACATATGACAATTATGTCTGAACAGGAATAATTATATAAAGTTGTCACGAACCATATACAGACTTTAGAGAGGGGCTTACATGCTGATAAGTACAGGAATTATGTTCTTCTGAAAATATTATGCAGAGTCACTCGAATCCAGCAACCCTATTTGCCATCTGCTCGATGCTAGGGTACATCTAAAGAATTAAAGGCAGGAAATGAACCTTAACAATGTATCAGGAGATCAAACTTCAATATACCTTTGATTCCATGCATTACACGTACAAAATGTCTGATCCGCAGGTATATTTGGTCAGTACACTCAAACCAGTTTAAAAGCCCAAGAACAGACCATTCATGTTCTATCATTTTTTATCTATACTGCAACACCTCCGTCACCTTGAATGTATAACAGTGATGGCATGAACAGGCAATGAAATCTGTTTGGTGGAATACTTTGAGAGCAGATATGCTTCACAGGTCAGTTCTTCTATCGTTTTTGTGTGATGAGGTGGGTAAAGTACATGTATTTCATGAACACAAGACCCGCGACACACTTAAATCACATTCAACATAAAAGATTAATTAACTAATTTCTAAAACGAAAGTGATGCAGGTGGTGCATGTAGGCAGTGCAACAACACAATACCAATGAAAGTGAGGTGTGCTGTAGCAATATGCCAAAATATGTATGTATCCATCATGCCGAAGACATTTAAGCAACACACTTCATCATGTGGGCTAGCTGATCGTTGTTCATTGAACTACACTAGGACACAAATCACATCTTCCTCCGACATGACACACTCTGTAGCTCACCTATCACCTATCTTACTGTGTACCTATAGTGTTTTGACTCTCGTATTTTAGACAGCGATCAAGATCCTTGGCTTACGCTTTAACTGACATCAATTCACTTGTTGTCTAATTACATTTATACAAATCTTATACAACACAGTGTATAGCACAGCCAGATTTTATTTCATTACCTTCTACGAGGCCTGACCTGATGGAGTTGTATAGGCCTGAACTTTTCTCAGCTTCAATTTCATGTTCCAACACTCCCCTGCATTTGTTGATCATCTTAACAACTGAGGTGACAAACTTATTCTTGAGAGTGTTTGAAATTTGTGAATACACTGCATTCTTTCAAATTTGGCACATTCAAAAATAAAAAAAAAAAATATTTTTTAAAAATTAAAAAAGTATGCCTGGGATTCAATGCCACCTATATATAGCTGTAAGCACAAAAGTGGATTCCAGATCCTTTCTGAATATCTCTTTTCATGGATCTATATTTTCCAGATTTTAAGGAATAACTGGCGAAAAAATAATACTTTGGGACAATCAGATAATAGCTCACACCAAATATATTGTCAGCAGATATAAAATACTATACTATCTAATAAAAATAACCAAAAGGGTAGTAAATAAATGTACCAGCAGAACAAGAAGATCAGTTTATGATTCATATATATTCAAATATCATACACTCATGAGGCCATGAGCTTGGGGAGAGAAAATTTTTTTTTTCGTATTTTCTGACAAAACATGCGTAACAACATCGGTTTTAACATCCTGCAATAGTGGCACTTTAAATAGCCACTGATGGTTATTTAGTGGGCCAGAGCAGTGGAAGCCAAAAATATCGTGCATTGTCCTTTACTACGTCACTGTTTCGTAAGTTAATTTATATTTGAATTTTATCAAATGGACAATATTAGCTTTACATTGCCAATATGTTAAATTAAATCAACTGATTGTGTTGCAGAATAATATTATTCAACAAAGACAATAGCAATAAGTGTTGCTTCAGGCTTCTGAACAAAGTTTACCACTGTTACTTCCCTTTCAGCACTCTCGAGTTAAAATTCAGGTTTCCTATATTTCATACTTCGAAATTTATGTTTCACTTCGAGGGGAAAGTCTTCTCGGAAAACAGCAGTTAAGTGTGCAAAAGTGTGTATATTTACAAATATATCTGGCTAACAGGACATGGGTCATACATAATCGATAGTATCAGGTTAACTTTAGAGACAGAGGCAGCCTTTATCAGCCAAAATGTTTTGCGTCCAAGAAAACGTGTCATCCGTTAAATGTCTACCGACTGAATGAATGTAACAAATATAAAATATGGAGGTATAGTCTGGATTCAGTGTGTTATTTTAAAATTCTGACACTGATCACAACACTAAGGAGATCACCCCAAGTACAAAAAGAAATCCTATCAGATTTCTGAATTCGGAGTAGATGGAAGTGCTTAAAGCAAGATCAACAGTCGTCTCAAGCAAAACTTACTTGCTTTAAGAAATGGAATTCTTTTTATGTTTTCCTCAGCTGTATTATGAAACTTGAAGTTCATAGTTTTCAAGATGCTTTCGATGCCAGAATTCAGTACATTTCTGAACCAAGAGTAGGTTAAGTCACTTTTCAAAATGGCTGTTTTCACTCGAAGTTCTCACAGTTAATGTGACCACACAACAGTGAGTTAATTAGTTTTCAATGGTAAGGGTAGTGAATTAAGACAGCATTTGATATTCCATAAAAAAATGAAATAGAAATGGACAAAAGAGATGAGTTAGAGTGTCACTTGTGTCAATTGACTTGGAGTTGTGAAATCTGCAGCGATTTTGTTGAGTTCAGTTGATGGACTCAATATCATGAAGAATGTCAAAATGTAGACGGACTAATGGAGACAGCATATCTAACACTATTGAATTTGGCAAACCTGAGAATGAGTAGCAACCCCAAACCCCACTACGTGTTGCTAGCGACACCAGAAGCAAAACTGGCAAAAACTGACCTGTCTAACATCTACCATAGTATCAAAGTGTTACGGCCTATACCATAAAATGAAGGCGTATAATTCTCACATTTTTGCATGTGACATTTGAACAAGGGGATATCTTTTGCCATTTTCGACATATCAATGCCAGAGATGCTCGAAGCCAGATCATGGACAGTAAATTTGTGGGTAAGTATCGCTTAAATGTCAGTTAATTCTGTTTGAAGCCTCAGAGACATACTTGGAATTATTTTCTAGGGTCTTTTCCGTCAATATCTGCTGAACTTTTTCAGTAAAAAAAACATCAAGTTGAACATGTACTTTTGATCTCATTTTCCTCAAGGGGGTCACGATTTGTGCGGCCATGATTGGGCTACTGTGTATGCGCGGCCTTGTTCAGCCAGCCTGCCGAGTTGACAGTTTAGACCTAGCGTGACGCTTGCTACTAATAGTCATTTTCATGCTGATCAGATTTTAAAATTCTGAACGGCATCTTGAAGACGAGTTAAAAGCTATTAACAGTAAGTACGAGCGGTTGTCCCTGTTATTGGAATCCTATTCTGTCTAATCCAACTTAAAGTTCACAATACTGCTGACTGTACAAATCAATAATCTGAAACTATCCTTGTTGCCTAAGCCTTAATTATGTGTAAATAAAAATAAGTAAATAAAAAAAATTGACATATTTCTCGTAAACTAAAATAAATTACTGCTTTGCCAGAGACATCTATAACATAGTTCTTCTGGGAATCCTTGATTCCAGTTTACAAAAGAAAAAATAGATAAATAAATTTAGAAATAGTGCTTGGCCGATCTATTTACATGTCTTTCATTTTTCCTGACCTGTTCCCCAATATTTATTACAAAATATATGGGAAATTTTACATGCAGCCTACCAGAATGTCAAACTGTAACCCATGAGACACAAACTTCTGAAACAGTTTGGTTTCAAATATTAAAGCTGAATGGCAATTTTTTGTCAGATTTCATTGTAAGGAATGTTAAAGTCCCATTGAACACTAATCATGCAAACTCGGCCACCTACCGTCCGGTTTTCTGTTGCATGTTTGTCATTAGGTGGGGCACTTTGCATCCACTACAATTTCCGACCCCTATCGCCCACTGTTGAGTCATAATAAACTTGAACTAACTCCACCTAGAACTCGATAAGGCAAGAAGGCGCCACATTTGAAGACGAAAAGCATTATGGGAACAATACTCGCCCCTTCACCATCTTGACCTCCGCAAAATGTATCCTAGGATTTACACTCTGCTGTAGCAAGTTGTTCATTCTTTGGAGCTATATTTAGACCGTGGCGACATTTGATCCCCTTTAATAATCACCTGAAGTATTTCACATTTGTCTGTAACAACGGCTGCAAAAGTTGATTTTAAATAGCTCAGCATAATCTCTAGATCGAGATGCTCAGCTTAATCAAACATGGCAAACCCTTGCATGTACTCAGAGAAACAGAATTTGCTCGAGTTTTATTATGATTTAACAGCTGGTGTTGGAAGTTGAAAATTGTAGCGGATGCAAAAACGTCCAACCCAAGAAGAAAAATGCAACTCAGAAGCAGAGCTGAACTGGTTGAGTGAAAGCCGGAAGGTAGTTGGCCATTTTGGCGCTATTACTGTTCAATGGGACCTTCCCATGGCCTTGTAGCATAGTGGAAGGGCCATGTGATTACTTGGCTAATGTCGCAATCGTCCAGATATTGGTCTGAAGAATGACCAACTTGCTATAAAACATTGTAAATCCGAGGTTTAGGTGGGGTTCACTCGAGTTTATTATAACTTACAGTTGGTGTTTGGGGTCGGAAATTGTAGCGGATTCAAAGCATCCAACCTAACCAGAAAAATGCAACACAGAAGCAGAGCCGACCTGGTCGGGTGAAAGCCGGACGGTAGGTGGCCAAGTTTGCGCTATTCGTGTTCAATGGGACCTTCCCATGGCGTTGTAGCGTAGTGCAAACGCCATGTGATTATTTGGCTACCTGGATCAGTGACAGTCAGTGGTGGTACACTGTTCGCAAAACATTTTACGAAAATTGGACACCCCTTAGTCTTTGCATGAATAACGGTGGAGGGTATCTGCATTTAACATAAACCTTTGTTAGAACTATCTTACTGAAGTTAAAACCAAAATTAGGGAGATCATTTGGCTGAGAAACAAATTTACGCACATAAGCACGTGACCACTTCCCTCGGAGTAGAAACTCAATTTGTCCAAAATTATTTCCTTCGCCGCCCCACGATCGCTTGCGATTGGCTAATTAATCTCCGCATTCCCATGCGCTCAGTATAACCATTCGACTTCCGGAAAATGTCGGCTCCGAAATCTAACTAATATCTATCCAGATGTAATTGTTTGGTCTTTTCATAGGTCAACTGAAAGTTCTGCCTTTTTCAAAATGGACAGAAAGAGGCTGGCTGTTTTGTTGCAAAACATTCAATGGTTTATGGTGCTGCACTTGGGATTAGGGTTGTCAGAGGCCAGAGTTCAACGGAGGGAGTTCAGTGTAGAGAAATTAGGAGATCAGAGTTAATATTTCGTCCTTTATATTTCTCCAATCGTGCATCTGTTACATATATACACAGCTTTACTTCTCAAACCACTAATTTTCTAATATTATGGACGACGATGATAGAAGGTGGGGTTTGTTCCCGCCACTTCTACCCGCTATTGAATACATCTGCTGATAGGCTATTGAATTTGACTTCCGCTTTAGACCCCACCCCTTAGTAACCTGCCAACAAACAAGTTGGTGCGAGAAATGGGTGTCGGGTGAATGCGTCACGGACTGGTCCGGCACCAAGAACTACATGTATGTTAAAGGGCATCAGCCACCATTGAGGTGTGTAAGTAATTTATT
Organism: Acanthopleura granulata; assembly: GCA_016165875.1. Taxonomy (NCBI): domain Eukaryota; kingdom Metazoa; phylum Mollusca; class Polyplacophora; order Chitonida; family Chitonidae; genus Acanthopleura; species Acanthopleura granulata. The sequence goes on from JABBOT010000001.1 coordinate 23,101,450, forward strand.
CATGACATGAACTTGACCACAGTGAATTAATTATTCGTTCATTTTTGCGAGCGAAGGACACCGCGGAAATTACGCCTTTCAAAATGCTCACAGAAATTAACACGGACTATCTGTCTCAGACTACAGCTGTGTGTAAAATTCAATACATCTATGTTTTGCTCAAAACGATTATTTACTAAAACTCACAAGCAATGAATTTTGCAGTGCATTAGATAAATAGGAATAATCGGTAATAATTTTCAATGTTACGTCTCATCACTACAATTGGTTTCTGCCACAATGCTACTGATGTTGATAGCAGAAATCTGGCATAACATACGCTAAACTTATGTTGACACTAGTAGATCAGAAAAAAATACGTCAATCGAAAGAAAGGAAAAGTGAATAAAGGCAAACAGGAAGTTAATGGATGTTTAGAAGTTAATAATGTTGTGATTTATAAAGCTGATACGTGTATGTCTGACGTGTTTGACACTTAAAAGTTTGTTGGGAAAGGGTAGGAGTGATTGTTGTTTTGTGGGATTTTGTTAACAATAAGTGATCACTGATGCTCATGTCCTTGTTTGCATAGTTTAAGAAGACCATTTCACTAATGTGTTGTGCACATAGATCTGTACATAACATCTGGGAAGCTGATCTTCATCAGATAGTGCAGAAAGTAGTGTAAAAAGAGTATTGCATTAATCAACAATCAAACAAATACATAAAGTGATCTGTTATTTGGTAAGTTTTGACTGTCTTGCTCGTTTGAAACTACATGTATATTCTATATATTAAAATGAATGCTTTGTACTGTTGAATGATAAAGCATTATGTAAACAAAAGATAAGGCCATCCTTAAAACATTGTGTTGGTGACCCAAACCTGTCAGAAAAAATACATGTAGGATAGGTTGGTTGGGAATTTTATGATGGGTAATGAAAAAGATAGTGATTTTAAAGAAATGAACATTAATATTATTGTTAATACTTATATTATTAAGCACAGTGACTCAAGATTGTAATACATACGCGTGCATGTGGAGCAAAAGTGTCACTTTGTCACTTTTCAGCTTCTTACACTTGGTAAGGTAACACACATCTGTATTAGAAAAGCAGCTTTGTTTATGATGGCTGCACATAATGACATCTATTTAAGGCTGAAAGCTATTGGTATATACTTGCGTGGCGTTTTTTGGGAAATTGTATTTATGAAGTTTTGAGAAAGTGTTGTTTAGTATTACAACAACAACAACAAAATTAAAAACTTTGTGGTTCCAATAAGCAGGGATTTGTATTTGTTTTCTAAGAACCTCAGGATTTTGTGGGTAGGGCTAACGGATTTCCTGCTTCTTTATTCTGGGTTTGTCAGTTTGATGAAGTATTGTCTTTAGCTATGAACTCATATCATGATAAATTATTGGTTTTCATGAATTGGCAGATAATCATGAAAATATGTGAGAGTCAGAGAGTGCAGCTCAAAACCGTTGTCCATGCAAGTGTAATGAAAATAGCATTCCTTCTCTCAAAGTGTTAGTTGTGGCATACTTACAATATCCCCTGGCTTTGGTGAAACTCTTTTTTACATAATGCAGTAATGTAGCCAACCCTTATATAAAGGTGACCTATCATTGTTGAAGTCTTGCTAATGTATAGTAAAATTCCCCACAAAGTCTCATATGTACACATACTACTGCGAACAAGCTTCTGAAATCATTTTGAAGTTAAATGTGTTTAGCCTGCTGTCTGACAAGGTTGCTGTTTTCTTTTCTTTAACTAGAAAAGCCTGCATAGTAAGTTCACAATGGCCAGTAGATAATGAGCTTTGCCCTACTCAGCTGTTAATTATTGATTTACCTGCATGTTGATGTTGCCTAGATGCATTGTTTAATACCAACACAGTCTATCAGATGTTAGTTTGTTGGTTATCAATTTCGGCAAATATGTACAGTGTTGTCATTTTTGATTCTGCATGCTGCTAAGTTTGTGAAATAACGACTTACTGATACTTTGTCATTTAAACATCAGGTAACTTAGAACTCTGACGTGTTATGGCAGAAGACAGGTAAGCCATTGACTGTGGTGTCTGTTTCACAAGTGTTGCACATGTAGAATAGCCTGGCACCTATGTTTTTGTTGTGTTATTAGTGCATTAAGGATGGTTTGTAGATGTACACAGTTATTGAAAAACCTGTACAATTACTTTCCACTGGCTGTCACATTTACATCTTTGTAAGTTTTCTTTGTTATTTATTTTCACCAACCCACTCTTCTACGAACATGGTTAGTACAAACAAAAATCTAAAAAGTAAACAACATAAAAACAACTCTAATGTTATGTAGCATGTCTCTTATTATTATTAAATTATGGTATTGTTATTCATAATCATATATTGTTATGATATTTGTAATGTGTTTTAGCTGTACAGCCTCAGTAGTAACCTTTGTTACTGTATTTTTGTTTTTTATAATAAAATATGTAGAGTACTGACCTCATATCATTAGACCTCAGAACATTGGGATCTCAAATGTATGCTTAGCTTGATAGGCATTAAAGCCTTTGGAGAAACTTCTGTTGCTGCTAGATTTGAAATAGATTCTGGTGGATTCTTACAAGCAAGTCTATGGGAATATCCTTTTACGTTAAGATAAAAAGATGGTGAAAATAAAGACCTGCCTAAGGCGGGTTGAAGTCTGTAGATTGATATTAGTGATGAGAACTGCATATTTTGGACTTCTGTGATATCCATTACTGGTTTGTCAGCATTTTGACATTGTAGTGAACTATCACAATGCTGTCAGGACATCCCCAGAAAGATTGCACCAAACTTAACCAAGGTTTATTTGAAGCTTATTACATCTGCCTCAGAAACCTCATTATCGGGTTCACATATTAACTATGGAGGTATTTTGTTATGTCATATTGTATTCCTTCTCTTGATCGTTTCTTATGCTTGGTACTATACGATATTAAATTTATGTATGCTGGGGTGAAAAGAATAGCCAGCATCTCAGCGATGTAAAGGTTACTAACCTAAACATCATTTTGCCCTGGGTGGGGAGAGAGACTATCCCCCCAAAGTGTATTCAGTATGACTTTTAACTGCATGTGCTCTTTAATCTTATTTGAGAGTGTTCCTGGTGATGCAGTAGTAACATATTTAAAGGATGTTTTAATACATGTAAATTTCATTTGATATCATGTTCAAATCTTAACTGATTCAAGTACCAGGCAAATTTACTGCAAGTAATACAGGTAGAGTTGTTTTTTTTTTGTTGTTGTTGTTTTTTCGTGTGCCAGAACATTGCCTTTTTTTTTGCTCTTTCACTCTGCCTGAAGAGGAAACGAACCATGCAGTATTTTTTGTAATGGACTGATCTATTTATAAATTGCATGTATCAGACAAGTTATAACACGAGGATACCTTGTAATGTGTGTAAATCAATGAATAGGCTAATTGCAGATCAAATAAGATATGAGTAAGCTGTATTGTCTGGTAAAGGCCACACTGCCAATATTAATGTGGCCTTATAAAGTGGAGGTAAGTAGGCCTGGGGCTACGCAGATAGCTAATTGATCATATCCAGGGTCGGATATAAACTCCAACTATGACTGGCCTTTACTCACCTGTACACAACCTAGCTGACAGTCATTGGGGCCTGTCCATGGAACACCTGACAGGGGCTGGCCAAGTTTGACACTTTCACTATGAGAGTCTCCGCCCCTCATGACTGGACATTGTCTTCATTGGTTGATGTGGGTTTGGCGTGAAATAAGTGACAGTAACCGATGCCACAATGGTTTTAGCTAGACCCAAGGCTGGACTTACATGCACAAGATATTTTGTCTGAATTTGTAATGTTTTGCTGTGAACATCTAAATGAGACTTTAAACTGTGTGGTGTTTAATAGCGAGGACAGTTCAGCAGTCTGTGGATTTATGTGTTGGTGACTGGCTTAAATGCTTATTCACCACGTGTGTAGATCTGTCTGAGGAGAGTAGAGCACAAGGAATACGAACAAGAATTGCAATCCACTTGACAGTTTAGGATTCTCTGATCTGTGGCCCTGTAAATCTCTATGCCAGGGCATATACCTGAGAGATTTGTGGAGGGAATTGGTTCTGGTGTCAGAGGTACACCTACATGTAGGACAGGCATATCCTTGTGTACACAGTCTCAAGTGGCTGTCATACTTCTCAGTGATTAGCCAGTGTCTGATTGAGGTAGTGAAGTCTGTACAAACGAGCGTCAGCATTGTTCTCTGATTTCATCGAGTTGTGCAGAATGGGGGTGAAACAGAACAGAAAAAATGTCAGGTAATGTCTTTAAAAGGTATGGTCTGTAACAGACCGTAATCCTCAGTGGTTAACGGTATATTATTCCTTTGCAGACAGTGATATCAGGATCAGTACAAGCTCTTCAATTCATTTCTCCTTCATCAGTTTCAATATCTTGAGTTTTGTATGTAATATACATACTAAAATTTGTTATTAAGGTTTTGACTTTTGTGTGTCAGTGTTGCGGTACACTCAGTCTTTGTGAAACTAGCATACATTGTACCTGTGGGTTTGTTGTTAATCCACAATCAAATATGTAAAGGAACATGCTAGGTGATAGGTAACATCCCTTAATGATGGAGAAATAGTTCTGTCCTTCAAGTTGTTTTGTCCATGTATGTGTACATACAGACACGTGCATGTATTCTTTAAATGCAAATAAGATTTCATTTTATGCACCTAAGTGTTATTCATTATTGTGAAAGAATACATGCATATGTGTTGTCTCAATCATTGCTACCATTGTCATGAAGACACTTTAGTTTATTACGTAAAATTACTCAGTACTATACAACTGTTAGATATAAAGGTGTAAGTGTTATAATGGCCTAAGGGCAACTCAGAGATATAGTCTTTGTCTATCTAGACAGGTACATATAGACTGGTCTGAGCCAGAGATCAGGAGGTTGCCAATAGTTACAGAAGTAAACACAAACGGCAAGGATCAGACTGTAAACCTTGGTGTAGACTGCAGAACTGAACCATTTGTTTGCGCATGTCAATCAACTTTTCTGGCTGGATGGATTCATTGTCAAGTGCTAATGACCATTTACTATGCTGTTCAATAGATTTATGATGCTTGTTAACAGCTTTGTATAGTATGTTCTGTATACAGTATTTAGTCTGATTTCAGTGAAAGAAAACTTTTATTCCACTGTTTATTTGCTGGTGGGTTTCATGCCAATCTTAGGAATACTTTAAGTTTTATTTTGAACTTGAATACACAACCTTCTCATTCAGTTGGTAAAGCGAGTTTGTCACCCTTGAGCACTTTGCCAACAAGTGTTTGTAAGCAATAAACTTAACACCTGTGATCTGTTCACTTTGTATTGTGTACAGTGTTGCAGCACCTAGGCCATCCTTTAAAATACATTCGTTGGGCATAACCCAATCAACTCTTCAAACAAGGGCTCTGCTTTTTAAAAATATTTTTCTCTCCATGCTAATTTCTTTAAAATCCTTATCTTTTTCGAGAGCCAGAATAATAAAGAAAAAGAGAATTCCCCACTGACCGACCCTTAAACAGATTTTTAAGGATGACCCTATTGGCCATTTAAGAGTGCGTGTAAGCATCTAAAATATTGTTGTTATAATCAGTGTAAAATAATAGCTGTAATCAGTAGCCTTCTGTTGACATTCATATGTATATACACAACAGGATTAGTAACAAACTATGTTGTATTCATATCTATACCTTTCTCCACCTAGTATGTAAATTGTTTAATAGTCATGTTTCCCTTTAGTCCACTGCCAGGCTGCCTGTGCTACACTGCATTTTATTTTAATACACAGTGACTAGGGTCTGGAAACGAAACGGACAAATCCGTCCTATGAGGGCAAAATTGTCACAGATTTAACGAAGTAGTTTCACAGTGATAGTATGTACTGCCGTGGTCTGTTTCAGCACCCCTAAAAGGTTTTCTTCTATTTGGGCAAGTAAGACTCATTGCAGCATTGCCATTGTATAGCACAATATAAGTAAGTCATGAAATACGACTCAGATTATTTTTTGACAGTAACATTGGTGTGTTGTTTACGGGCACTTTTTTGCCCCGTGATACAATATGTCAGAATTTCCTGTCATTCGGTCAGGCAAGCAGCATTAAAAAGAATGTTTGATGCGGGCAACACAACCTACTTTGGGTTGACTTAAATTTAGGTTGACTCAAACTTTTCTTTACATGAACTCTGAGGACTTTTTTGGACTAAAACAAAAACTACAGGAAACTCCTTGAAAAACCTAATTCTGCGTGGAAGATATTCCTTTTTTTTATTAAAACAAGAGAAATTTTAGTTTGTGGAGCTAACCTTTCAAAACAAATTATTAATGGTATTCAGCCAATTAATTGTTGCCGTTGTCACATTATGCATGCCCCAGTTTCCGTAAACAAGCTACACCACTATGCACATGTTACTTAGGCTTTAACAACAAACTAGGTCTTAATATATGGCTCTGGGGTCATGTTTTACCTTCTTTTCATTAGCCTTGGCAGCATGCAGTGTAAAAATCACTCAGTTAAAAAAAATGAAATGGATAAAACAAAGTTGAGCTATGTGGCATCACAGATGGCACTGCTTGTAGTCCTCACGTTTCCCCTGCTGGTAAGTCAGTAGTGTAGCACGTACATTATTATAAGGTTGACAAAGCACAGAGTGGTAAGGATTTTCAGTGAGAAGAAAATTTGGAAAAAGAGTTTATTTAGGAGGTAAAAAACAAGAGAAGAAATTTTTCCAAAATTACTGTTTGTATGCTGTACAAAGAGGATAATTTTGAGTTTTGATGGTTGAAGCAAGTGAAATAAATTTCTGCTATTGTGTTTTTTGTCTTTCTTTCGGATAAACGTAGCCATTTTGATGATAATGATCACATTACATGAATAAAACAAAAAATTGGTATAGAACTGAGAAGGTTTAAATAAATAGTTTTTTTTCTTAGACACAATGAAGTAGAAAATGAATATTTAACATAAAAAACATTGGATTTAATTAAATATGGAGAAAAAGGGAAAAAGAATATTTATTATTTGAATGGTATTATACAGCCCACTCAGGAATATTTCACTTACAGACGAAGGCCAGCATTAAATAATTGTGGAAAGAAACCAGACGTAGTCCAGTGGAAACCCACAGCCTTCCAGAGGTTGCAGGCAAACTTTATTACTTCTGACAGGAGGGGAAGTAGGCCTACGTCGGCCAGAGCTAGACGTGAACTCCCAGCATTCACACTGTTGAGAGTCTCCTGGATCATTATGAAATATGAATATTTATTTTTATTTAAAAATTGGATACTCTTAAAAGTAAATGCAAGATAAAGTCTTCCTATGAAATTAAAACTTTGTGATCAAAAACTCAGGAATTTCATATTAAATCATCTTCCTTTGTCTTACTACTATTTTTGGGGGGAGGTGAGGGAACGGTGAAATAACCAGATGCTGCACCCATTATTCTACTTGTTCATATACCCCAGCTCACCTAGATGGTCTTGCTTCCTCAATTTACTGCTCTAGAATGCCAATTTCCAGGTGCAATAGTTAATGGAAACCCAGTGTTGAAGTCAGCTCATATATTCCCATAGGTACAGTTCACTTAAGCATCCAAATCTAAGGTATGACCACCCGAAAGAGAGTTTTAAACAAGACTTTCGTTTGAACACCATCGTATACTTTATGATCCTGCAATTGCACTACGCAATAACCAGACCCCTTTTAAACCGATCAGGTTGTAGTTTTTTTATTTATTGTTATGGTTTGTATAATGATAAAGATTAAGGTTATAAAACCCACAGTTCTAGTTATGACATGAATATGCCATAGTAAATAATAGTGTATATATAGTGAATAATCGGTGGTTGTTTAGGGCTGTTACAGACAGTATGGCTCAACTATCAGGTTTACATGATATTGAGTACATAAAGATAGATGTATATATTTGCTTCTACTTGATCTGTTTTTCCATTGCTTGTTATCTATCATGTAATTGGGTTCTTTGGTCAAGTTTGGATTGAACTAAATCAAATCAGATCTAAATGTATATATTGGTGTAACACTGTACATGTACAGTGGTCGATTCATGGTATATATATTGGTCCAAATTACATTCTTGTGTCACATCATATTTTTTAACCAAAGAGCATAATGACACTCAAACTTAAAGAGCATCACACCACTCATCCAGCTAATTAGTCCAGACTACAGGTTTTATGTAACTTTCGTTTAATTTCCCATGTAGATTCAGCCCTGTTAATGAGGTAGAGGACATCAGCAGCCCTTCAGTGTCACCAGGACGACTAGATTGCGGTATCCAATCAGAGGAAGAGCCTGGTGAGAATAGTCTGGTGAAGGAGGAACCAATCAGCCAGGAACCAACCAACAGTGAGGATTTCCAGCCCCCTTCCGAGATAGGCCAGTCTGTTCAGGACACTGCCGAGATTCTAGAAGAAGGGGACATAACTGTGACCACCAAGCATGCAGAGCCAAACACTGCCGAAAGTTTAAACATCACTGCCGAGACACCTCGAGAACAAGAAGCCTGCATTCACTGTCGTTTGCCACTGAACAGCTCTGAGCTAGAAACTGCACGCTCAAACCAAACGGAAACTAAAATCACCAGTGATATAGAAGAAGTTGAATGCTCAAAACCTATACCTTTACCAAAGCAAGGGATTTCCTATATTTCCACTCGAAACTACTTAACAGAGCAAGGATTTGAGGTGGGACCCAAACCATCTCATGAGAAGAGGACATATGTCATAGGTGGAGTAGCCAATCCTGGGAGGCCTCATGAGTCGTTGGACTATTCTGGGCGAGTACCGGAGTTAGCTAAGCCAGATAACACACACGTCACACCTGGTACAGCTCACCTGAGCTACAAGACAGTGGGACCAATACTACAGAAATCACCACACTACAAGCACAGCTACAGCATGAGCTTATATCACCACCCCACCTCATTCCCATCTGGGTTCATTCGATCACAGGAGAGGGACGAGCTCCATCACTTGAATGACAGGTTCGCGGTCTATGTGCAGACAGTACGCCGTCTTGGGGAGGAGTTTAGTCAACTTGACTCATCCTCTTTCCTCCACTCTTGTAAAGTGCTGGAGGAGCAGATGGAAAACCTGAAAAATTTATATGAAAAAGAACTAGAAAGTTTAAGGTATGTATATTGAAAGGTGTTTCTTTTTATGATGACCTCAAGGTACTGTACAAAAATAAACTCAATTAATAATTAATGAAGTAAGCTTGCTGACAAAGATCTTTGGTTTATTTGACTCTCCTTTAACCTTCTCTCTTAGAGTGCATAGCTCATTGTCCTTATATTTCTGACCAGGCCTTGGTCCAGGATACTGTAATAAGTTGAAATAATATTCAGAATAATGATTGAATTTTTTGGCCAGAAAACAGTCGGATGAAAGTGTTAAGGACAAGAATCAGCTGAGACGGACAAGTGAAAAACATCAACAGGCTGCCACAAATTTACAGAATAGGTAATGTGTCGACAATAAAATCACCCTAAGTGTTATTGGAGTTTGTCTTTGAAGGCTTCAAATATTGAATTGGCAGTTATATAAAAACTCATAATTGTGCTTGTGTGATATTCCCCACAGAATAAATAGATCAGATGGTTAGCAGACCATGTAAACTATGCTGAGGCTTAGTTTTACTGGAATAATTAGCTATATGACTATTATCATTAAGTTAACTTACGGTTTTGTGAAAACTATAACGATTATATTGCAAAGGCTCAGGGCCTCATTTCACTGACAAGTCTTAAGTTGAAAATCTTAATCTCAAAGTCCTAACTTTTACCAGTCTGTAAACAGTAAAGCATAGGTAGTATTGTTTGGTGAAACGGTCATACACATATGTCTTTAACTAAGGACTTGAGTTGTGACTTATGACCTTTTGTGACACGGGATCCAGAACTAGCCAATGACTCAAGATTTTTACTCAGAAGTTGGTCTGTTATACTGTTTTTAGACTATCAAGATGAAAGTAGATTTGCTGATTTTATGTGTACTCTTTGCCTATGACTCTTTCCAGGCTGACTGAAGAATGTGAGAGAAGTTCTAGACTGATGAATGAAGTGACGGAGACGCGGCGAAAGTTATCACTGCTGGAAAGTGAAATGTCAGAAGTCAGGACTGCACAACAGAATCAAGTACATGTGCAGCAGATGAGTTCTCACAGAGACAGTTTGACCAGGGAGAACCAAGTGCTGAGAGAAAGGTGAGTTAGTTTACACGTCAACACACGTGTTGAGATACAACAGATGAGTTCACAGACAGTTTGACCAGGGAGAACCAAGTCCTGAGAGAAAGTTGAGTTAATTTACGTGTCAACACACATGTTGAGATACAAGAGATGAGTTCACATAGACAGTTTGACCAGGGAAAACCAAGTCCTGAAAGAAAGTTGAGTTAGTTTACATGTCAACACACGTGTTGAGATACAACAGATGAGTTCACAGACAGGTTGACCAGAGAGAACCAAGTCCTGAAAGAAAGGCGAGTTAGTTTACATGTCAACACACGTGTTGAGATACAAGAGATGAGTTCACAGACAGTTTGACCAGAGAGAACCAAATCCTGAAAGAAAGATGAGTTACTTTACATGTCAACACACGTGTTGAGATACAACAGATGAGTTCACAGACAGTTTGACCAGAGAGAACCAAGTCCTGAGAGAAAGGTGAGTTAGTTTACATGTCAACACACATGTTGAGATACAACAGATGAGTTCTCATAGACAGTTTGACCAGGGAGAACCAAGTCCTGAGAGAAAGGTGAGTTAGTTTACATGTCAACATGTGTTGAGATACAAGAGATGAGTTCACAGACAGTTTGACCAGAGAGAACCAAATCCTGAAAGAAAGGTGAGTTAGTTTACATGTCAACACACATGTTGAGATACAACAGATAAGTTCACAGACAGGTTGACCAGAGAGAACCAAATCCTGAAAGAAAGGTGAGTTAGTTTACATGTCAACACACATGTTGAGATACAACAGATAAGTTCACAGACAGTTTGACCAGAGAGAACCAAATCCTGAGAGAAAGGTGAGTTAGTTTACATGTCAACACACATGTTGAGATACAACAGATAAGTTCACAGACAGTTTGACCAGAGAGAACCAAATCCTGAGAGAAAGGTGAGTTAGTTTACATGTCAACACACATGTTGAGATACAACAGATAAGTTCACAGACAGTTTGACCAGAGAGAACCAAATCCTGAGAGAAAGGTGAGTTAGTTTACATGTCAACACACATGTTGAGATACAACAGATAAGTTCACAGACAGTTTGACCAGAGAGAACCAAATCCTGAGAGAAAGGTGAGTTAGTTTACATGTCAACACACATGTTGAGATACAACAGATAAGTTCACAGACAGTTTGACCAGAGAGAACCAAATCCTGAGAGAAAGGTGAGTTAGTTTACATGTCAACACACGTGTTGAGATACAACAGATAAGTTCACAGACAGTTTGACCAGAGAGAACCAAATCCTGAAAGAAAGGTGAGTTAGTTTACATGTCAACACACGTGTTGAGATACAACAGATAAGTTCACAGACAGTTTGACCAGAGAGAACCAAATCCTGAGAGAAAGGTGAGTTAGTTTACATGTGAACACGTGTTGAGATACAACAGATGAGTTCTCATAGACAGTTTGACCAGGGAGAACCAAATCCTGAGCGAAAGTTGAGTTAGTTTACATGTGAACACGTGTTGAGATACAACAGATGAGTTCACAGACAGTTTGATCAGGGAGAGCCCATTCCTCAGGAAAAGGTGAGTTAGTTTACATGTCAACACACGTGTTGAGATACAAGAGATGAGTTCACATAGACAGTTTGACCAAAGAGAACCCTGAGAGCAAGGTGAATTTAATAGTTCACATGTTCACATCAAGTGTTTGTATCCAATAAATATACATAAATATTCATTTTCTCTTTGTTGCAGTCTAGAGAAGCAACAGCAGGTCTGTGATGACTTACGAGAGAAAACACGACAGTTGGAGGAAAAATTATCTTTTGATGGTCAAATCAGCCAATCAAGTATAGGGGAGATGAGAGAGAGGCTTGAAGTTGCAAACAACAATATTTTGACCTTAGAGTCTCGACTACGTGAACTGAGCGGTACGGGAACTAATCTGGGTGACATGTTGACAAAAGTGCGCCAGGCAGCGGCTGCGGAACTGCAGAAATACCAGGCAGAATCAGAGGATAGGTTCAACAGAAATGTACGTGTAAATGTGTGAATCATGAACCGCAAATATATGACTACATAAACATTGTCAGGGTTTTCACTGGCTGGCATTTAGTGTCCAACTGTGGATATCTACAACTTATATGTTTATATTTTGTTGCATGAATTATGTGACTAGGCTTACCTGCTAGGGATTTGAACCAGTGATATCTGAGTTTCGAGTGCAAGCACCTACCACAGGACTATGAAAGCTATATTCCCTCCACACTGGAGGCAGAGCACTCTTACATGTAAATGTTATCGCTTTAGACATGTATTAGTAGCTATCTTTTTAAAATTGTGGACACCTGTGTATTTGTACATTGGATCAGATAACTGGCAGGTGACAAAGTTGTACTGTATGTTGTACTTGTAGATGGCTGCTGTGCGAGCTCAAGTGGAAGAGGATGCCAGGAGGATTGACAGTCTGAGGACGCAGAATGAAGAATTTGTTCAAAGACGAGCTGATTTTGATGCCCAAATTAAGTCACTGCAGCGAAGGGTAGGTTTTGTAGACAAATTCATATATATATCTATATGTCTGTTGGTTACTCAAACATGATAAAATTTGTCTCCTTGCATCGAGTAAAAAGTACCGATGTATGGTACAAGGCCTAAAATTTTGTCCCAAAAGTGCATTTTAGAAGCATGTAAATGTTACTAAATATGACTTTGATGATGAAATTAACTTACAAGCAAACCTCAAAACACCTTTCTAAGATCAGTAGATATCTCAGAATCAGGAAAAATAAGCAAGTCTGTCATGGATGAAACAACTAGTTTTAATATGGCTAAATTCACTTCCAAGTTCAGAAGTAAGCACATGCATTAAAATCACCCCAAAACATGGCAGGGATCCACATAGCATTGAAAAGAAATATTACTTGAAAATCCCACCAGCCTCTAGCATTTTTCAACATTCCTGAATAAGGTTGAGGCATGTAACAAAACTTCAAAGGAACTGAATGAATGCAAATAACATGATGCTCAGATAACAGATCTGGTAAGTGAAATTCTCTGTGTAACATGCTATTTCCATAGATCTACCCACATATACTTAGTGAGTAAAAAATTTCTGGATTATGTCATTAAACTGCTATCATATTAAGAAATGAATGTGATTGTTGACAAGGTATCTGCTTTAGGTTCTTCTGCACTAACATAAAACAACCAGAGATATATTGTATGATTTTCCTGAGACACTTCTCTTGCTTGTTTCAACAGCTGTCTAACTCAGAAAACGCAAACAAGGTTTTGAAAGAGACAATGGCATCAGAACGAAACCGTTACGCTAATCAGATCTCTAGCATGGAGCGTAAGGCACGGGAATTACAAGCGCTTTTGATGGACAAGATGCACGAGGCAAACATGGCAAGAGAAATGCAGCTGCCACTCAAAGCTGAAATTGAGGCATTTAAAGTTCTTTTGGAAGACGAGGAGAAAAGGTATGTTCAGTGCCTCTGCGTAGGTTTTGCTATGTCAGAGTACGTGGACAGAGCAGATCAGTGAAATACAAAATGATACTTCATAACTTCAGCACTTATTCTGTACATCTATGCAACACTAGTCTGCATGTCTTTGAGTAAAATTTGTGGTAAATGATTCATCTGGCATAGATTTCCTCAGTGTAAATTGACTCACAGTATGAGAAGCAGTTCCACTTTTATGTGTTTTTGTTTTTTTTCCTTCATGAATTTAAATCTTTTTGAACTTGAAGGTTGCGCTACCCAGTTCAAGAAGGTTTTGTACACACAAACGGGGTGTCTACATCTACAACATTAAGCTCTGCCCCTGTTCCAGAGGTAGCTTACCCCCAGTACACCGTAGCCTCAATGTACACCACGTCAGCGGGGGATTCCGCCCTGGTGCCCACTGCCCCACCTAGGTCCCCCATTCCCGTGAAGCCTGAACTACAAGCCCCTACCTCCACTGCAGCAAATGTGTACACGTACCAGACATCACCCAGCATCAACCGGCTGAACCTGGAGAGCACCTCACAATCAGGAGGGACACTGGGCAACAGGGTGCGGTCAGCTCCAGGTATTGTATGCACCAGCTCATTGTTCATTTGTAACTTCTCGTAAGTCTTATGTCCTGTTGTATTTGACAGCATGTGTATGTATTGTCTACATATGAATGGGATAGATGATGTTTGATGAGCATGATGGAATATAGTGAAGAAGTCAAGCCTAATATCATCTGGCTTTAATATTTAGAGCATGCATGTACGTCAGTTCCAGGTATCTGTCTGAAACACCTGAGGTTGAAATATATATCTCTGATAGATGGTACTATGTGATATTGCATGTCCACAATATATGCTCTCAATGGTTCACTCTAGCCTATTTTGTTTCAATGGGGCTAAAGGCCATGGTTCGGAATATTTGACATATGTGACAGTGTAGGTTTCTGTGTAAAATAATGGAAATTGGACAGAACCTGGATAAAAACAATAAGCTTCACCATGCACCTTACACACCTCCTGTCACAGCATGCAGGGTCATTTGGCAAGAGCTCATCAATTGCACCAGCCGAATAAGCTGTCAAGGATCCCCATACTAGTTGAAATGATATTGGAAAGCCCTGGCAGAATAATAGTTAATGTCTTTTGAAATGAAGACGATTTGAAGCTCTTTTTTCCTTCTTTCTATCACTTTCATTGGCAAATACAATCAGAATCCCCAACTTGGTAAATTTGGGATTTGTTGAAGACATAGCGTCTTAATTATAAGTGAAACTTTCAATGTCTTAAAATTTTCATCAAGCTGACTTTTAACTGGGACAGTTTTCGCAGATAATATTTTGGTGGCCTAAATTGTAAGTTGACCATCATACCAGTCACTGTGAAGACTTGTACCTGTGTCTCATTTCCAGCGTCACATCATCGCCCCGTCAGCTCCAGACTGGGTCAGGGTAGGGACTACTTCCAGGAAATGTTCACAACAGGAAAGAAGAGACCACCCCACATGCCTCACCGCCCCCACAGTACACCGATCACTACATGTGCCTCTCACGATTACAACACCTGTACAACCAGGTAAGAATTGTGAAAGACATCTAAACAAAAACCTCTTGGTTTGCATAATGCATAGATACTGAATGTTTTACAGGGTGTAGACACAGCAGTTGTAATCATTTCAAGAGGTTGGACAATGTCCCAGGTTGATGAGATCTTCAGATAAAAGTACCTGGATTACCAGGCATTATGATTAAAGTGTTTAGGTTAAGTTTACTGATTGACCTGGTGTTTGGATAAAGTTTCCTGGTTGTTCAGGTGTTCAGATAAAGGTTCCTGGTTGTTCTGGTGTTCAGATAAAGGTTCCTGGTTGTTCAGGTGTTCAGATAAAAGTTCCTGGTTGTTCAGGTGTTTGGATCAAGATTCCTGGTTTATCGAGTGTTTGTACAAGTCAAATAAGTATTTGAATAAAGGATCTTTCTTGATTAGTTGTTTAGATCATTGACAATTGTTGATAAGGGTAAGTGTGTTAGATAATGCCCATGGTTGATTAGCTGTGGAAATGCTCCCCTGATTGACCGTGTGTTTACAAAATGTCTGTGGTTAACTTGGCTGTCAGATAATGTCCATTGTTGACTGGGTGATATGTAATAGGTAACCAGCTGTTGGCATAAACTCCTTGACCATATATTTGGATGTTGCCCTTGGCTGATCAGGTGTTTAGCTAATAGTTTTGAAGTTGTTTGATGACGTCCTGAAATGACCACATGTTTGGACAATGTCCATAATTTTTCAGATCAAAAAAACTTTAGTTGCCTCTGCATCCTTTTTACTGCATGTGGTTGTTTAGGTGTGTGTTTATAGTAGTGGTAAAGAGTGTTGAGAGTCTTGTTAGCGGTATGGTACAACCTTCACACATGCAGTCATATACTTTATACCTGGGTGAGCACACCTACTATATTGTTGTAAATTTAGGCACGGTATGTAGCGCCACTTCAAAAGGATTTCTCAGGGCAGTCCTGATTTGTATGTCTCTGTAATTATGTGTAATTGTGAAATTGTCATTTTGGACTGTGTTCATAATGCTTTTAATATGTTGATCAGTAGACCTTTGTCAACAGTAAGCGCCTGGCTTAATCATGGTCAAAACAGATTGATTATGAATATGTATTGGTACATTCTATTAAGCTGGGAATAGCTGTGTACTGTAGGTTGCACATGTTGGAAGGTCACACTGGTCTTGTCCATGGTAAGGGTTAATGTGTACCATGTGGTTATAATTTTTGAAACGGCCTCTTATGTTTTGTTTGTGATAAAAAAATATTACAACTTATAATCTGAACTTTAGAACCTTGAAAAGATGTCAAAGCATATACATGTAGCCATTTGAATAACTTAGCCTGGCTTGGTGTTAGAAAAGTTGTTAGTGCTATATAATGGAACTGTCAAGTGTTTGATTTATGCCCGCCTGTGAAGGTGAGTTTAGACTATGTTAGACGGAGGTCTGGCAAAATTCCCAAATGGATTATGGTAATAACTTATGAATATACCTGATGGCCTTTGTGTGGTTGCTAGAGGGTATTGTTATGGTGGGCTCACCTGGTTACCAGGCTAAGAGGCTTATCTCTGCAGAAATCTCACCTGAACGAACAGGCCAAATAGGGGCATTAAGCATGGCCTGGCCTTGACTTAACATTACAGTTAATGCCTGCACATGTTGTAAAGGTGGGCCTGCAAACAACAACAACGATATAGAGCACATTTCCATGTGATCTACTGATCCCTCTATTATAATGCTCGTCAAAACATTTTTCCACAGTGCTACAGGGGATCTTAAGGTGTTAGAAGTGCACCAAGATGGCAGATATGTTCGTCTGATGAATACAGGAAATCAAGTAAGTATACCATTGTTTTCTATGACTGTGTGTTCTGTTTTGGTGTTGCTTGGATGCTTGTGTTCCTAAATTAACTGCTTGCACATACATGTAATCCTGATATGTAAGGTGTGTTCTTTTTAACTCCATTGTGAATTCCTTACCTGATTTTTAAATTCATGTCTTCAAATCGATTTGTTTGATGAGTTACTTGATTTATCATCTGACAAGGACTTTGACAGGTACACATAAGTACACTCACATAGGTGTACATGTAAATGTAGCACAAGTTCAATATTTCACTTTTTTGAGGTATATAGTGACGAAAACATATCCATGTAAATGTGTGATATGAGTTTTAGTTTTTACATTGTTGTGACTGAGTGAGACAAACCTTATTGTGAACACGTTCATTGTTGATGCGAAATAAGTATTTTATGTTCAGTGTGCTTTTGATGATGGTGTCCAGTTGGAATCACATCAGTACATTTCTGTTATCAGGATGCAGAAATAGGAGGTTACATGATTCAGCAGAATGTGGGGGGACACCCAGTGGCAGTGTATAGATTCAGTCCTCACACCCGTCTGCCTGCCCAGAAGACCGTGACAGTCTGGTGTGGCACCAGTGACCCCATGTTGCACCAACCCCCAACGGACTTTGTGTGGAAGGAGCAGGAGAGGTGGGGTACAGGGCCAGAGTGTACCACCATTCTGTGTAAACCCAGTGGACAGGTAGGAAGTAACATGTCAAGTATTTCCAATACAAATTAGGCAATGATAACATTGCAAACAGGCACTGGAGTAGTTTTTCTAATTTCTAAAATTAATTTTGGGACTTGTAATCAGTACACGACCGAACATGTCCGTCTGTTTCATTCATATTTAGCGTCATACTTAGAAAAAGTATAATGTTGCATCATGAGTTTATAACTGAGTTGTAGAAGGAGTATAACTGAGTTGTAGAAGGAGTACAACTGAGTTGTAGAAGGAGTGTAACTGAGTTGTAGAAGGAGTGTAACTGAGTTGTAGAAGGAGTATAACTGAGTTGTAGAAGGAGTGTAACTGAGTTGTAGAAGGAGTATTTTTATGATGAAGATTGTTCTGATTCATGTCATAGGCTATAGCGTGGACGACTGCTGCACATCGTTTCACTCGTAACAGATTTGAGGAGGAGTCACGATCCAGCACAACAGAGCCTCATATCCAAGGTTGGATTTACTTTTTTTCAAACACTTTGTGTAAGATACAGCAAAGAACTCAAATTGCTTAACAGTGCATGGTTTGGGGTTTTTTGTTTCACTGCTGTATACAAGTATTTTAGGAATGGTTGATCTCAGTATTCTAAATTGTATTACAATGTTAGTTATAAGTGCTAATAAAAGCTGACTGTACCATTCAGTATTTTGCATTGTTTAACAGAGAATGGGGCTGAACATGAAGTAATGACAGAGACCTATGTAAATGGGACAGCAATCCCTTCAGATTCGGTTTATCTGCGAAGGTGAGCGTGGCTTTCAAATAATAAATATGCTGATATGTTCACAAAACCAGGAGACCTTCCAGGAGGCGAAGACATCTTACTAAAATCACGAGAAGTCTCTGTGATCTTTTTGTTTTCTGTGCCTTATATTTAGCACTATCAACTACAGAAAATTCTTGTGAAGACATATTTATAAAATGCCCATTGAGGTAATGTTGCTCATTCTTATCATGATGATTCCTGTTGGTAAAATATTTAAACTTTTAGCGCTGGCTGGCCACACTGGCCTGGTCGCTAGCGCAGTACAATGACCCAGGAGCCTCGCAGCAATGTGGTCTCTGCAAGTTCAAGTCCAGATCCTCCTGGCTTCCTCTCCAGGCGTAGATTGTCTGTGGGTTGTCCTGGGTTTGGGCAATCAAAGAAATAAATAAATTCTATCACTGGTGTAATTTATCTGAAACATTTTCTCAAATATAACTGCAGTTAGCTCCCATCAGTCTGCTTCAAGCACAGCCATTATAAAGTGTAACTTTGATTTCAGGCCTTTGAAGTGACTGAGAGCCATAGCACACAGAGAGTTGAAAACGGCTATAGTTTTCCGTTGAAAGCACAGAAAGTTTTGATTTCTGAATCTCTTTATTGTTAAAATAGGCCAATTGTAAATATTTACTCTGTTTTATGTACAACATGGTCTATTTTGTAAAACTCCTTTCGGTCTTACACATGGCTGTCCGAAGCTATGTACTCATTTGTTGTTTTCTGCAGTACATCACACTTTTGTGCAGGCCAGATATGTGTGCTCAGCAAGCTATGCTTCAGTAGAATACTCTGTGTCTTCCTACAATATATAGATTTGTATATAATATTCAGAATCTCCTGAAAGGATACTGATTGGAATCATAATGACAGAACTAGTCTATGTTACAGAGAGAAGCAGTCTCCACCTTCGCTGTCCCCCACCAAACACCCACATGGAACTTTCCCAGGTAAGAGAATCCACCCACATGCATGCCCACAGCGTCCCTTGACGGCAGGTAACGACAACAGCAGCCTTAATCGCCAGTCGCGCTCACAGACCTGCACACCTGACCCCACTCCAGGTAATTAGCACACCTGAGTTACACATCATTAGATGCCTGAACACCTTTACCAAAGGGTTGGCTGAGCTAACTGTACATGTAGCCTCTTCACCTAGGATCACTTTGGTTTACTTATTATAATTATAAAGTTGGAAGAGAAGATAATCAAGACCATGATTAATTGCTGCCAAGTCATGGAACAGAATACTGTTAGTTTATGACTGTAAGAGTTAAGAGAGTGTGTGTTAGTAATTGAATGACCTCTGACATAATCAACCTGAAGACACACATCAAAAATAGTTTGAAGTCAGCTAAGGGCATGCTTTAACACTATGAAACATATCACTTTAATTTATGCATTGCACAGAAGGGTGTGTATATTTATTATCATAATACTAGTTCTTTGTGTATTTAGTGGCACTGTAAGCTAGTAAGTGGTGGTTTGTGTGTTGAACAGGACAGCCGTATGCTGGCCCCAGTGGACAAAGAATAGGGTATTATGCCCCTCCACCAGGGATTCCTGCACACGGCAGTGGCAAGGTTGCAAACAAAGCCGTAAGTTGGAATATTCACTGGTTGTAACATAAATATAAGATAATTTTCCCATTGATCTAATCATCACTCCATCCCATGAGTAGTACCCCCCAAAAATAAATCATCTTATCGTGATGACTGAAGAGTCATTGTTTTTGATACAGACTTATATTGTCTGACTTAAAGAGTAATGACATAAAAACCTAGAGAACAGCTCATTGTCATTGCATTTGAAATCTTTGTACATGTTTTGTTTGTGCCTCAAGGATTCCACCGCTGCCCAGGAATTGGAACTGTCTGTTACAGACTTTGTTATTCCACATAGGCATGTAGAAGAGACATACATGTGCCTTGTTTCGTTTAGGTGGATACATGCTTTAGAGAATTAATTTCCAGTATCAACTACTTTTTATGTTTATTAGATTTGTTTATAATGAGGTTGTTTTGTTTATTGTTTCTGGCTCGGCACTGCATGCATACCCAGCTTTTCTCCTCCTCCACCTGTACATACATTCATGTGCATTAAGTTTCCTGCAGGTTTTCATCACGTTACAGTCCATAGCTGCTCCAGCTTGCATGCACTCCTTTTCCTGTTTTTTGTCACACGAAGATCCATTTGGACTTCAGTGGTGGTGGTTCTGTTTTAGGCAGGTTTTAATTCCTTTGCATGTTCTTGTTACACTTTAAGGTGGTAACTTGTGCAGTTGTGATCAAATTCATTTCCTGGTAGTTTTGTGTTCACCTTAAGTTTTCAGTATAATCTCTTATTATACCTGTGATTTGATTCATTCCCCATGGTGTGAACCGAAGTTAAGTTTTGGTTTGAAAATATATTTTGCTGTTAGTGCTGGTCTCACTACACTGTTACAAATTTTAGTTTTTGTGTCTGCAAGTTGTTTACACATGTAAGTCACGGCGACTGGCAAACAAAAATCTTCATAGTGTGTTCTCCATAGTGCAAATTTTTTACCATTCTTAATAAATAGTTTCTTCCATAAAACGGCATTGCCCTGCTTTGATCAGATAACAGCATGATGAAAGTTTGCATTACATGGTTGTCTCCCCTGGGTTGTCATGGATAGAAACCTGTGGTATTTGTATGTGCTCATCTAATTGTACAACATTTTTGTGTGTAAGTACCCAAAGTTTCTGTCCACTACTACCATCTTGACATGCATCCTGGTGTTACTGCTGTACAAATTAGCTCACTTGTAGTTTAATATGCGCACTGCTCATGCAAAGAAGCAAGCATATTTTTCCTCACAGTTGTGTTCTTTGTGCATGTGTGGCAGGGTATCCTGTCTTGCATGTTAAGATGGTCGGGCATGGACCAGCCTGCACATCTCTCGTCTTGTGCTCTGTTAATAATATCTCCTGCTGGCTTCATGTGCAGCCTTATATGGCTCAGCCTGTGGTCCTTCTGTGGCATGTCCTAGTCTTTGTCCTGGTCATTTCCATAAGCATTTTAATTCACATATTTTTATTTTTAGGCGGACACTCGCCGTTTTGGCCCACCAACACCATTTTTATCTCCACTCCAACAAGAGTTCTCCCAGGCCTGCAGTAATAAAAGCACATGTCTTGCTCGTTTCATAACTCCCTAGGTGTGTCTCAGTTTTTATGCGATTTTGCCTTAGTTCAGTCTGTCCCCGTTTCTAGCCTCTGCCAGTAACTTAAAATGGTTTTAGTACTGCCTCCTTTCATGCTTGGGTTTTTGTCTTCATCACTTCAAAAGGTGCTTTAAAGTTTTTGTAATCTGAGGCTTGTCTAGAACACTTTTCATATTCCCTATGATTGGCTGATATGCACAATTTTGAATTGGCCACTTTCCTTGGTTATTGTTTGTTTAGCTAATCTGATTTGGAGAGTGGGACTATTGTCAAGGCTTCTGTGGATTGAATGAAGTTAGTGGGAATGTATGTGTTTGAATGAGGGTGCATGTCAAATTTATTTATTTATTTATTTGATTGGTGTTTTACGCCGTACTCAAGAATATTTCACTCATACAACGGCGGCCAGCATTATGGTGGGAGAAAACCAGGCTGAGCCCAGCAGAAACCCATGACCATGCGCAGGTTACTGGCAGACATTCCTATGTACAGCCAGAGAGGAAGCCAGCATGGGCTGGACTTGAACTCACAGCGACTGCATTGGTGGGAGGCATTCTGGGTCATTGCGCTGCAATAGCGCGCTAACCGACTGAGCTGCGGAAGCCTGGGTGCATGTCAAAAGGCATATAGATATGTACATGATCTATTTTGAATGCAGACTGGTTATCTGTTTTATATTGAATACCCTGTTTGGGTTTTACCTGATACCAATCACATGTTAAGTGTGTAATTTAGCTGCTCAAAAATTCAATGAGAACTATAATTTTATCCTTTTCTTAGGGTAATATGGCATATAGATATAGTTGTTTTCTCATGCTTTCCTTGAAAAAAAAGAAAAGAAAAAAGAACATGTATAAGTTTGTAATGTATCATTCCCTTTCTGTTTCATAAATGGTGCTCTTTCTTGTAACTATGTGATAGTATTTCATGGGGTTGTTCCATAGAATGATCCATGGTTATTGAATAAGAAGTATACTTCCTCTTAATGTGTTTTTTTTTCACACTGAAGATAAAGAAATCAGTATTTATGTACCTCAAACATTGAACTAAGATAATTTAGCTTACAAACTGTCCATTAATATGTCCTGTATGGATTAAAAAACGTTTATGATCCATGAAAACATTTTATTTAGCAACAAGATGTACTGCATTGTGGCTAATATGTAACTGTCTTCCCCAGACCAATCCAGGGGTGACGTCTATGCCCCCAAGTGCTTTCATGACCCCCCGTGATCGCTTCAGTGTCGGCCTTCAGCAAGTCCAGTCTCAGCACCATGATTATAATGCACCCATGCCCCGGCCCCCACTATACTCAGCCTGGTGATTTCCTGGGATGGAAGAGGCAGTGAGGAAGGGGGTTACCTCCCTTCAGTCTATGTTCCCAGACAATTCAGAAGAGGAAGCTAAGATAACATCGCATATTTCTGACCATTTCATGACTCATACCTCGTTTTTCTTCATTACATGTTTGTTGAATTTCGGAATCGGTATGTTAATACCAGATTTTTATTTTTTCAGATTTATGGACATATTTGTCTTAGATAGGTATACAGTATTAACAAGTACAGTATTGATGAAATGTGTGTAAGCTAAGTTTGTTTGTATTATTTAGTCACCATGTAAAGCATAATGATATATAGCGATTAACACTGGTAGATATATCTTTTGTATTTTTGAATTGAAGTTCCTATGATGCAGTATGTGTTGCATTGGTAGGAATAGAAGAATGTCTGTGATATTGACTTTACTTTAGGTAAATAAAGTGTCAACATGAAGCATCAGGAATGCCAAATGTTGCATGGACCATGCTTCAGGACCATACCTACCAAAAAGCTTTCTGTGATATGATAGCATATTTTGTTCTTACCTTTCGATGCATTATTTAAAGGCACTTGAATCATGATGGCATGGGAACATACCTATTGTTTCAACAATAATATATACGTATACCTCCCTGAAGAAAGTTTATCTTTTTATTTCACGAGTGGTTTCAAAATCAATACATGTTAATGGGTGAGAGTTAAAGGAATGATTTGAACTTCTTTAATGTTTGTTTTTGTTTTTCTTTTTTGGTAATTAGTGTACCATATTCTGAAGGCATTAGGGTAATAAAATGATACTGGTAATGCCTGATGTTAGCTAACCTGACTGATGTAATTAAGTGTCTTAAATCAGTTATTAGGGGTGCTTTAACTGCATTTGAACTTGCTTTTTTCTTATGAATAGGTAGAAAACTTTTATTTTGTGCATATGCAGAGCTATTTTTTGTACACGTGTGTATGTAGGAGAAAACAGTTTTTGTAGTTTTGGAAGTGTATGCATATTATTACATATTTTAAATGAATTAGCAAAAACAAAATAATGTATTGTTACTTTTCACTGAATTTTATACTAATAATAATCATTCAAAGGTATATATGCAGATGAAATACTTTATTATGCAACCTTTATTAAAGATGAACTTATATGAAGATGTTTTTGTACATGTACAAGTATGTAGTTTGTTGACAGACTGATAAAATTTAGAGAAAGATTGTTATTTTCTGGAGTTTGATTTGAATTCTAAATATTAATAGTACACTTTTCTGTAGACACAGGTTTTACCTAGAACATCTGTGGATGCCACAAACAGGAGATTAATGGTGTTTTCTGGCTGCATGCGCTGAGTTTTATGCACGTGCAGTTATTTATTTATTTGATTAGTGTTTTACACCCTACTTAAGAATATTTCACTTATACAACGGCAGCCAGCATTATGGTGGGAGGAAACCCACGAGAGAGGAAGCCAACATGAGTTGAACTTACAGCGATCTCATTGGTGGGAGGCTTCTGGGTCATCAAACTGCTTTAGCTCACTAACCAACTGAGCTATTTCACTTAGACGACGACAACCAGCAGTATGGTAGGAATACGTATGTGCAAGTTTCAACTGTAGGTAGGGGCTACTTGCAGGAATCCCTCTCACTGTTACGTGCACATAGGGGCCATCACCTATGTTCTTAATAGGAACTAGATGCATGGCTTCACCAAGATAAGTTTCATGAAGCATACTTAGTGCTAAAGTAGCCCTTAGCTAAGTGCACTTCCTATCTCTACAAGATACATTGTCATGGAAGTTAAGCGAATACTTAGCTAAGTGTGCTTATTGAAACTGGGGCCAGATCACATTCTGGTTGTGGGTCTAAGCATTCATTTTGGACAAAATTACAGCAGTTTTGGACTTTCTAAAAGCACTTCATCATACTGACTTGAAACGAAGTTGTCAGTTCAGTTTGCACCAGGGAAAGGTACACCATTGACTGAGAACAGAGCTCTGTCTTCTGACTTTACCAGCAGTGACCAATGAGAAATAAGACTGATGACTAAACAAACACAGAATATATAGTCTTGAAGGAACATTGACCTTATTAGCTTTCAAGCTTACTACTTCCCAAAGATGTATACACAAGTTTATAGTGTCACCTCGTATAGTCAAATGGGCCACTCCTTGGAAAGATAACAAACTCTGGAATTAGCTATTATATAAATCAAGACGCATTCACACAAAACTCGTCCACTGAATGCTCAACCAGCAGCACATGGTTTTGTTTATGTTCAAAAAGTGAAACTTTGGATATGTGTATTCTTATAATCTAGTGATAACTAAAATATAAGCATAAGTGAACTCTATAGAAAATTCGGGAAGAAACAAAAAAGTCACAGTTAATGTTATTACTTCAGGTTTAATCACATTAAATACTGAATGACCTGAAGATATAATGGATGTTCTGCTCATGAAGGGCAGTTTATACAAAATAATGTTTTCTTGACAACTCTGTACTGCTTACCATTTCAAACAGAATACATAGCTTCTCGTGCAACAATCATTCTTGCTATGTACCCAAATTCTTGATAGTTACTAATAGAACTTGTACAACAATATTGCATGAAACCTGCTTTCATTACCCCCTCAGGGAAATAAACTGCAGTAATCAAGAATGGGAAAATTTTGGTTTATGATATTTCCTTGATCATCATATATGAGAACAGTTGAATGCTGTACTCAAAAATTTTTAACTCATACAAGGTTGGTCAAGTTTAGGAGGAAACAAGACAATTGCCTAAAGAAAACCACTCTGCCCATTGCCAGGGCACTGACAGCCCCATCCTTTCCCATCCACCTTAGGGGAAGCTTAGATGTGAACATGCAACCTTACAGGGCTGGTCAGCTGCACTTATAGCAGCACCTCAGTATAGTATGTCAGCAGGGGTCTCGCACGGGAAGAGAAACTACACACATACATATATTTGTGCCAGAGCAGAATATTTGTTCAACATTGCTAACATGAAATACTTGAGCTACTGTCAGTGAACATGGGTCCTATAGCTAAACAATCTACAGGTAGTATTTTCAGTAAATAGCTTACCTTCACCAGTACATCACCAGTATCAGTAAAACACCCAGACTTGATCATAACAAGGAATGTTCAAAACAACCTTTTCAGGCATAACATGTACACACATCTCTAACAGTGATGGATTGCAGATATCTTGATCTTTGGGTTGTTCAGATAAATGTGCCTTTTGTGTCACAGTGCATATCTACAAAGAAATAATGGTTATCTCCCCCTTAGATTCAGAGGCTGATTGCCTTTCCAAACCAGCCTTGTACATGTAGATTCCTTCTTCAGTTTGTATGCAAACAATGCAATGAACAAAAGGTAGTTGACAAAATTACTAGTAATTCAGGTTCTGGTGGAATTAAAGCGGTCTGCTGTCGTAATTAAGTTTACACCACATTTTTGTGACCTTCCTGTAAACCAGAAATACTGTCTTGGCTCTGCAAACTTTGCGAGACTTCATGCTGCAGTATGAATATCAACATTTAACAACAACAATGAAAGGAAAAACAATTGTAGCTAGCAGTATGCCTACAGCTACTGCCCATATCTTTGAAAGGCATGTTAAGTTCTTCTAGAATCTGAAACCCAAAATCAGAATCTAATTCCTTAAGCTTTGCAAATATTTTTTTAGGTTTGAGGTTTATACAGCAACATAAATATATTCTGAATATGAACTTGCATTGCCTTAGACAGCCAACCTGAAGGCTTCACAACAGTTTACCAGTCTACACAACACAATGCTCTCAAAATAAGACAAGATATACATGTACATCCTATAACCATGTATAACAATTTTAAATTATAATCTTCATAATTAAAAAAAATTGAAATTCTTCAGAGTTAAACTATTTACTTTTGGTAGCAAAATTTAACAAAAAATACATAACTCAGCCAATCAGTTAAAGGTTAAGAAATTGTGCCACACCCAAAACAAGGCCAAAGTTCCCTGGTTCATCCTGACTGCTAAACTTAAGCCATTGACCAGTGCTTTATACCAGGTCATGAGTTCAAACCCAGAGCACATTTCTTGGTTGTGGCTTAATTTGTTGTAAATGTCTATTTAAAACTTTTGTCGAACTCACAACAGTACAAAAACATAAGTGTTTAACATTAGTGGGTCTGCTTATTGAAAGAAGTGCACACTGTACATGATCAGTGATCACAGATAAAATAGTGATTAGCAAAACCAAAGGTGGGAGATAAGCACAAAAAATGTTCACATACATATGTACAAGCAATCAGGTAGGAAGCCAAACTCCACGCAATATTACAGAATTCCATTCATGTAACAAACTACCTGTCTACTTAAAAGTACATACACGTAATATATTTAATATGGATACATGTATTGTTATTCTATGTAAATAAAAAATGTCTACACATAAACCTATTTGAATTCATAAAAATTTACATACTTGAACTAAGATATGTTTTGCATAACTATATGTATATTATGCCATGAAGTAAGTTAATTTTCGACACAGTTATGAGTATAAACCTGAAAATCACTAAAATTCAAGTTTGACAAAACAAAGTATGACAGCAATGCAACGTCGATTGAAGAAATTATCAAACAGCAAACTTACAAGTGCTTCATGCTGTATCACCTATTATTTACTTATCCAAGATGGCCATCAAAAGCTGTATTTAACACTCAGATTTATGACAAACATAATGGAATGACACTGAAGTCAGTGACCCCTGAAACTTATCTATGTCAGCATGCAACACTTAAAAATTTACATTTACAACATAAATCTATCATAGCTGCAAATACAGCTGCGAGATCTGTCTTTAGCAAAACAGAAATAACCTTAGTGTAGCCGACAAAACATCAAGTCAGATGTAAACATTCTGAAGCATAGTAGTAAGAGATGTATCACAGTATTCACCCTCAGCCACTTCGTCCTGCTGCCCATCTCTTCAAGTATTGATCTGGCTCCTTTAAATAACACTAACCCATATGTATTGTAAGTTTTTAAGATGGGACAAATCCACCAATCACTGTGGAGCACCAGTCCTGTCAGCCAATCCCATCAAATACCCTTTGACCTCTGATGCATATTCATCAGAATCTGGTTTTTCAGTCAGGACCCATGTGTCATCAGAACTTTCTACTTTGGCTCTACATATAGGACAGGTGTTGTGAGTAACATTCCTGTCAGAAAGAAAAGTGTGAAAAAGGAATTGAGTCAAACAATAGAGGACATCGACGAAAGAAGTACATGCGCCTCAAAAATAACTCTCCAGAATGACAATCTATTTCAATAACAACACACAAAAACAGAATACTTAATCAAGCATTTGTCACTATAACCTTACTCATCACCTTGCCATCATTATTACTGTTGAAAGTCTAAGCCCGCATAAGACAGGTTGCTAAATATTGTGGCCACATAGGACAGTTGGGAGCTGAATACAGATGGCTGTTTCATAGTAATTTAATGCAATTTATTTTTTAGACTAACATAAACCCAGTCGAATTTAAAGCAAAGTATGCTGGTTATATGTATTTTTGAAAAGAATAATATAAAACATTAATTGTACATACCAGGAATCAATGCATCTCTCACAGAATCTATGTTCACAGGCCAGAATAACTTCTGATTTATTGTCCATACAAATACAGCACTCATCAGAGTCATCCGGTAGACCAGGCAGTTCATCAACACTGAAATGTATGATCAAATATAATTCATTATTTTAAAATAAAAGAAAATAATTCAAAGCAAAAAGAAAGAGAGAAAAGAAATCTTTAATGACTTCGTTAATTAGCCCTTCACCCACAAAAATTAGAGCCATGGACACTAAAGGAAGATAAGGTCACTTTAATCAAGGGGAATAACTCCTGATTGAATTACCAGTTGGTCTCAACTGAATACCATTTAACTGTAACATGAGCTATTATTAAACAGAAAATATATCACTGCATCTATATATGTACATGTTAGAGCATAGTCCGGTGTAGCATCCAAAACTCCAACCTGACCTGCCTATTATAAATGATTCCTTGCTTGTTATATTTTCAAACTGATCAAAACATTTCCGGTATTTCCAAATACCTGAAGATGGTTGTTTTAGATAACGCTTCAAGAACAACTGCTGCAAAGGTACATGTAGTTCCATGAAACAGTATTAATGACATATCTTAGACACAGTAGACACTTGTTTAGTATCTTTACATATCACATCATTGATATAGCCTAGGCATTTCCTCACCCTTTGAGGATCATCGATATGGAGGTGGCCCCTTGTTGAGTTTGGTCCAACAGTCCCATGTTCACCTGCTCTGTGATCTCCTGACACAGTATGATGTACTGTCGCAGGTTCAGCAGCCGTGAAGACTCCACACAATTTGTACGGGTATTCACCTGGTTAAAACAGTACAGCTTCTACCAGTGAGTTATTTTCGCTTATTTTTTAACGGATATGATGGCAGTCAGATTTATGCGAGAAGGTAACAGAAGTGCCTGAGGAAAACCACTGAACTTTGGTAAGTTACAAACAAACTTTCCCACATGCAGCGTACACGTGTGAATGCCATACCGGTGTAAGACAAGTTGTATTTAAGTAGTGGAGATAGGCCGAGTAAGTGTACATTCCTGGATAAGAAAGTACGAGGCACGAAGCGCCCAGGACTTTGTTATCCAGGAATGTACAGTTACGAGATCTTTCTTCCACTTAAACGTAAAACCCCAATCAATTAAAAGATATATCTGATACACTAGGGAGCATCGGGAATCTGACATACCCTGCTTTTACCCTTTCTGGCCTCCAACAGCACTGTGCCGTTGTAAAAGTAAAATGACACTTTGATTGGAATAAAACCCAAAACAAAAACAAAAAAATTAATGTTTTTTTTCTGGCATCAGATTTTCATGTTGGAATACATCGTACATTTAATATATCAATCGTAAGATCTGAAAGCTCCTTGTCATTTATATGGATTAAAATCTCCCAGTTTGCATTAGAAGTCTTGCCACCTTGTGTATGACTGAAACTAGATTATATAATACTGCTGAAGGTTATTTTTATAGTAGACTAAAAACAAGGGTAGCGTAAGCCAGCTTGGATAGCTCAGAGGATATACGAATGACTACAACTGTCAGGTTTATTGGATCAAAACCCATACTTGAACCTCCACACATAACATTACACAAAATCGCACACTGAAAACAGTGGTCTGCCTATCCAGGTTAAATATGGGACACTGATTGATTCGTCTTATATGAAGAATGTTTTACATGTATTATGTAATTTGCCAGACAAATATAGGAATATATAGATGCCATACTTTCCTGACGGAGAAAGTATGGTTTTCTGAATAGAGTTACATGACAACAAGTGCTTAAGCATTGTGAGACTGTGCACATGACCACACTCTGTCAACAGCTTATCGTCACCCATGCCACATGAACAGTAAGAGTAGGGGAATCTACAAATTCCCTGGCAGGTTTGATCCTGTACCTCATGTAGCAATTAAAGGCCAGCACTTTAACCACTCAGCCACTGTTATATCATCTATTAATATCAAGGATGTAATTCACTAACTCATCCTCGTTGTATTACTGAGAAGGGAGGCCCTTCATCACCTACTGACCATGACCTTCATGTATGACTTGACATTATCATCGTCATGAATTCGTTTGCTTTCTCAACACTGAACACAGGTTTATAAACACTTATGAAAGTATCATAATGCATGTAGCTATGTAACAAACAGATACTGACCTCAAATTTTGTTCAGGAATAGGTTACTAAATTTTTCTGATTCTGGGACTTCTATTGATTATAGGAAGGTGTTTTAAGGCTAGTTTTGAAGGTTGGATTATATCCTAATGGAAAAATGTAAGTTTCAACACCAAATGTAATACCTTTTGGACGAAATTTTAGATCATTTACAGTATTTATTTCTTTATTTGATTGGTGGTTTACGCTGTACTCAAGAATATTCACTTATACGACGGTGGCCAGCATTATGGTGGGAGGAAACCGGGCAGATCCGGGGAAACCCACCACCATCCACAGGTTGCTGGCAGACCTCCCCATGCACGGCTGGAGAGGAATTCAGCATGAGCTGGACTTGAACTCATAGTGATCACATTTGTTGGAGGCTTCAAGGTCATTACGCTGCACTGGTGCTCTAGCCAACTGAGCCACAGAGGCCCCCTCATTTACAGTGGGCTACAAATGGAACATTCATACCTAAGCTCTCCTATTACACATCTGATGTATCAATATTCACATCTTGTAACTGGATGACCTGACCTGAATTGGGTTGTTTGCTAAAGCTGAACAACACTATGTACATTAATCAAATGCATCATTAACCTGTTTGAGTTATGATGCTTTTTGATCACTGACTGAATACTATACATGTAATATGCCGTACAATGGTCGCTGCTTGGCAACCTACCTTGAGGCATTTAATCCTGACAGTTGCTTTCCAGAGGAAAGTCTCATCTGTACCAGCCTTGACAGCAAAGAGCAACTGCTTGCCGTGGCTATCTGTAAAACTTTGGGTGCTGAAAGAGAAAATGGAAACACTTTAAAAACTACTCTGAGGCTACAGTGTATCTCTTTCTTATGGAATTTTCCTCTGTAAATGAACATAAGCTGTTACTGTTTGAAATTATGGTCTAACCACATATTTACGATTATTAAATGGATAATTCATACGAAGCAATAAATTCTATGATACTTAGATATTAAATAAATATTGCTCCATATTGTTCAGGAAAACATACAGTATCAGAATTTATTCAACAATTTATTCAAGGTACTGAATGATTTTACTTGATTGAAATTATGGCCAAAATAACAATGAAGAGGAAGTCAACAAAACATCCTCAACTGAGGGCATCTACAACCATGCCATGCAAACTAATGTAATTCTTTGCAATGACATAGCTTCTGACATCACAATGTATTGTTCTGTGGTCATATGCTATTACAGCTAATTCATAAATATTTTTAAAAATTGATGTTTTTGCACAATTTACACAAAGTTTATGTTGTAACAGTGATACTTGACCATGTTGATTTCCTTGTCAGTATCTGTCTTCCCATAATTTTGTTAACTGTACCTATACATAAACTCTGTTTAATAGCTGTCAGTTGTGTAGGGCCTGTCTGATAAGAGATAAGTGTAATTAGTTTAAATTCCTGTATGTGTTCATAGGTGGATGAAATAGAGCAGTGTGTTGGGTAAACCAATGCATCCTTCAAAAGTACGTACATATACGTACAAACCTCCTGACATAAAGCTAAGCTGCTGAGAGCAGAATTTAAATTAGAACTGAAACCCTGGTTGTAAGCACAAGTTTCTTTGATTAAATTTGAACGTGCCACATGACTGATGAAAAAGTAAGGGACTTTAGAAAATATCCAGTGAAGTGCAATTCATCCATCAGATGTCTTCAAAATAAATCACTTGATCATGTTGCTCTAGGTTGAGGGAATACATACAGATATACATTCCAGGATTTACAAAAATTTTCTGACACTGCTTTTTTGGCATCTTAATTTTAGGTTCCATTATGAATAACAAATGCCTTTCCCCCTTTAATATCTTTTCACCAGTATACCAAATTTATCATATTAAATGAAGGATAAATTTGTTACAAACCACAATTTCAACCCACACACAGTAATCATCAGTGGAATACTGTAAAGATATGTAACTGTTGTAGATTACTTCATATAAATCAACAAAAAAGGAGGTTCAAAGAAGGGGGTCCTTCCCCTGATTTTTAATAAACGTTTGAAGTGATCAAATGAAAGTAGAAGGTTATAGATGCTCTACATGTCTCTTGGACGTTAAAAATATCAGGACATTTTCTTTTTACCAAGTTTCTCTAACTCACACTTTGTTCAGTTCTGTAACAGACAGAAGGAAATCTTTGTAGGTTAAAACTGTGGCTTTCTTGATGATGGTTAGGTGCTGTTGTATCTTCCCTTGTATATAGGCCACAGAGCCATCCTCTGTACTTTCCGACTGTCCCATTTTATCCACATGTGTCACATTTTCTGTAAGAAATAGAATATGTTCAAATTAGAATGATAGAGTACTTACACTCAACAATATGTACCACTAAGCATACAATATCACAAAGAAGCCAATATTTATTACTGCACACTGACATACCAGTACAGTTTGGTTTAACTGATTCAAAACTCTTAGTGAAACACACAAAAGTATCTTAAAACATTCAATCAACCTGTTTGAACCCAATGGCATTGAGAGCATTCACAAGAAGCATTTTAAAGTGTTGTTACTTGACATGACAGAGTTTACAGATTGCAACACATTTAATGTTTGAAGATGTATTCATTTATCTGATTGGTATTTCACATGTTTTCATATTAATTTACAACATAGTTAATATGCATTTTCTGTGCAAAAATATTAACAATTTTAAGAAGCTGCACAAACCCAAATGAAAACACTAATTTGACACACATCAAAAAATACATGATATTTATTTTAGTGGGTTTAAGGACATTAAGATCATAGTCCTACTAGCACCACCGAGCTTACACATATATATAACTATGTCTAGAGCCTAAGCCTAGATCCTTCCTATTGCCTGCAGCCGTATTTTACCCACATACTGTTCTGTTCCTCTCAGTTTTATGTTGGCATCAATAAAACATTTATTTCCGTACACCCACACGTCTAAGCTGTTCGCTGTCCCATGTTTTCTGGTCGCACAGCCTCTAGTGAATGCACACGGGTACAAAACCCCTCAATGGTAGATCCACTTCGAAAGTCATTCGTGCCAGACTGTTCATGTTAACATCTACGTTATCGTTTTGGGGGCACGCTAGCCTAGCGCTCGGCTCTTACTGGACTTTACCGATCGAGACTTGGACGTAAACAGCAACATCTTCCGAGTCTCGATCGAAACTCAGCAGTAAACAACAACACCTTACGAGTCTCGATTGGTAAAGTCCCGCAAGAGCCAAACGCTCGACTAGGGGCCCCCAAAACAATGACACAGATGTCAACATGGCCAGTTCGGCTTGAATGACTTTCAAAATGGATCAACTGTCAAGGAGTTTTGTACTGGTATGCATTCACTACAGGCTGTGCAACCGCAAAAAACGGGACAAAGAACAGCTTAGACAGGTGGGTGTACGGAAATAAATGTTTCACTGGTGCCAACATGAAACTGAGAGGGACAGCATGCTATGCTGGTAAAATACCGCCGCATGCAGTAGGAACGCTATAAGACTTAGCCTCTATAGATAATAATCTATGAGTAAGCTCGCAAGAGCTAAATCCTACAAGCGCTGTCATTGACTTGTTGCCATTAAAACCTACATGTAGAGAGCAACTTTGTGAGCGAATCTTAAGAATTCTGAGACTGGGATTTTCAACCAATACCAAGTGTGGTTAGATAGCAAAGGCCTTAATTACTCGACCATTGATTTGAGAATCATGATGGAGTATCTTAGCACAAGGTGAAATTTTTGAGGCAACATAAAAATTCCCTACCTTGCATCTGCAGTCATTCCTACAAACGCCTAAATATCCAATATCAGTCAAAAATGAATCAGCCTGAATTTGTTGCAGGATAGGTAAATGTCAGAAAGAACATGAACTCTGCACATTATTCAATGAAATAAAGAGGCATCCGCTCAAATTGAAGAAAAGGTGCCAACTTAGGGTCAATGACTGATCATCTAGATTAAATATTCGACACCCCCATGTGTATTGAAAATCAAAATGGTTGAATGGAGAGCATGTCACGATAAATTCATGGCTGTCAGTGTTACTATTCCTAATTACATAATCCATTAATCCGTTTGATACGCACATTATCCTGTCTCAACGCAAAGTCACACAGTTTTCGTTGATCTTCATAGCGATTCTCGGTCACAGTATTTCTCCCCCCGACAGCTGATGTGCGAAACGTCAAAAAATATGTGAACTACGTCATGGCATTCTGCGTAGGTGTGTTCTGTCAACAGAGAAGCAAGTGCAAGTGCGGATCTATCGTGGTGTTGACAAAATTTCTAAAACAAGATTGCCTGTGATAGTTTTTGGGAATGTCTGTCTCTGTTTGAGGTAAGCTGACTTATACATAACCATGTACTTGTATTTATAGTTGTTTTTAACACTTTACTGATCTTACGACCAATTATAGAAATGATCTGTGAGTAGTGTGTCTCCCCGGCTTAGCCAGTGTGGACGGTGGAACACCGTCGGGCGGCTGGTGTTCATTGGAAATGCCAGGTTTTTAACTGGGAAACCGACCGGCCTCTCGTTGAACTCATAATACGAAAGAAGGGAAGGGATTTGTAAAGAATAGATTGAGCCATTGTTCGTCGCTGACCCACTTTTCCGATGTTCATTGAGAAAAGGACATTTTTGAATTAAATGACGTCACCCTACCTCGTGATATCACCCTCATCCTTACTACTGCCGAAGGGACGGATATGTCGTTTATTGTATCTGCGTATTTGAAACGCCAAGCAATAATAACTTTTCCCAAACTTGTCTACAATATGTCATTCATTTGTGTCTTCAAACATATCCCTCAGCCCAGGAAGTGGAAAAACTAGCAGAAAACAATGCAATAGTTCCACTTCAGCTGAGTGTAGTCATTGACACTTCCCCTTTATTCAAATTTGTCAGAAGTTTAATACCAACATTTTTGACAAGACTTTTAATCTCTTCACGTAGAATAGAACTTTCAACAGACATATACAATATATTTTTTAAAATGAACGTCTGTGGTGTCCATCTAAAATTTGACGTTTTCATGTCATATTAGCTTTTTCCAAACACTGGCACACATCAAAAGTGATTCACAAGAACTTTATTATAATAATGTAGTTAGGACAAGATGTACGAGAAGTTTTGTGACGTCACTGTTGACACTTACTATCAATAGGTTCCATAAAACCCACCCTGTAATCAAAACATTTGACTGCATTTGATTTGGTGAAGAAAAAAAATCTGAAAGAATCAGTGAAGATATTATTAATGGTCTTTTTACTTACTCTTACTTCTTTTTTGCAAGGTTTTTCCCTGTAATGTTATGTTAAAACATGTAAGACTTGACAGCTTTTCAAAATGATAGGGATGGGTTGAGATGAAGTGGGAACAAATATTTAGATGAACTTTACTTTCCCAGGGAATCCAGTTCTGGTCATGACTCCCATAAACCCAACTAGGGGTATATGCTTGATATTGACATTTTGATTACAGTTCTAAGTAGCATATAAATTGTTTCACATTATCAAAGTAATAAACATGGTATTACCAAAATCTGTTTACTTTTATATGCAAGATTTGTACTTGGAGCAACAACTTATTATATTAGATTTTGACCAGATTCTTTTGGAATTGCGCATAGCGAGTCTTACAAGAATCCATTTAGACTCTGGTGAAAATGACAAGAAATAAGATCAGGGATAATATATAAAAGCTTTCCATTTGCATTACATGCATGTAACCATACCCGTTTCTATACCTCTCAAAAATTTTCAAGTTAGACCATTTTGAGAACTGAGAAAGAATCTTGTGTATTGTTATCAGTATAATCTATCAATACATACATGTGTACACGTTTTGATTCCATCCCTATCTATTGTATTTTGTAGCTTCACCTTCCAAAATATTTCATTTTTGGTGCCTATGGGAAAAAAAGAGTGTATTTTGTTATAGTAAATAGTTTTATTCACATATACATATACAAACTATATGTAGTTCTTAATTTGTTTTTGCACGTCACAGTGAAAGTAATGAGAAAATCACAATTTCATTGACCTTGACCTGATGAACAGGCAGCATGGACCTGGTTATATTTAGACGAGTCCTTTTAACAAGTGTACATGTGATTTACTGTTTAAATGTTGCCCTTTCTTTCACTTCAGATAGTTTACTGTGTCAGATGGAGGTAATTTTAACTCCAATCAAGACAACAATGCCTTGATAACAAGTTTTCCTCTTACGAAAGAATATGCTGTGAAAAGTCAGTCATGAAAACTAGGCCTTATTCTGTCAGGGTTGGAGGGGGAGGGTGGGGGATGGGGAGACAGTGCAAGGATCTCTATGCGTGCAGATACATGTAGCTTACAGCAAAAAGCATAAGACTCAAGAAATATATAAGAAAGTGCATCAGGAAGAAGTTTAATCATGCCTAACTGCACATTTGCACTGACTGTTCATAAGCTCATTCTTCTCTGTTTCAAAAAAAAAAAGAAAAAAAAACAGGATGAAAGGATCAGCTGATTAACCTGAACATATGTATGAAATCAGATGTGTTATTATCTTTATATATGTTGCTATAATCATGAGACAGTTAATTATGCTGTTTGAACAATACACACATTAATTATCAAGAAGTCAGTTTCTGTACATGCTTTTCTTACATTTTTGCACATTAATTAAGCTATGGTTAAGCACTCCTGTTTCAAGTGTAATCAAATTTATTTCCAGATCTGTTCACTTTAAAGCATAGAAGATCAGGTCTAATTTTCCGTGTGTGTTATCAAAACTAGATTTGAAATCTATTTTAGAAACGTTGAACCAGACTTTTGATTTCAACTAGGTCATGTATGATCACATCACCTTCAGAATTTGCATGGTCATCTACTATAGCTGGTGCCCATATCAAAATTGATAACATCAGAAAAGACTTCTTTAGGGATGTAATTACAGAACAATGCCACCTACCTTACCTATACATCCATTGTGAGGCCTGACGAGTGATATTCTCTGAACGTTAACCAAATTGACTTCATCATTTTTCCCATTAATTATCGATATTTAATTTAAGTCAATTTTGTATTTTCCCATAATTTCCATTTCAGGTTCGAAACTCCCAGATTATATGTCCCTGTTATTGTACATTATAAATCTCCTGTCAGGTACCATGTAGATATCGTAATGTGTTTGTGGATGGTGTGATGTTTCACACTGAATACGCTCTACAGGAT
Organism: Acanthopleura granulata; assembly: GCA_016165875.1. Taxonomy (NCBI): domain Eukaryota; kingdom Metazoa; phylum Mollusca; class Polyplacophora; order Chitonida; family Chitonidae; genus Acanthopleura; species Acanthopleura granulata. Next base: position 23,139,602 of record JABBOT010000001.1, read on the forward strand.
TATATACAAGTTCATGTGGTATAGAGGACTAACTTTATGTATGATCCTGTAACATTAAATATGCAAATACTGCCTCATAAATTTTGCATCTTCATAATAAGACAAATATTAACATATTAGCGATTTTCTATGCAAGGTACATGCATTTGTCAACTGATGTTGAACAGGAAATGGATAGATATGAACATTATTTTGGACTCGATCACTAAGCACTTCATACACAGTTTGTCTGATAACAGTGGTAACTATCACAGACATCGGCACAAGATGTTACGTTATGAAAATTTAAGGATTGAATATGCATTATAGTATGCACAAACATGTTCATGTAGGCCTACATACCCCACAAGTACATGTGGCATTAGTTGTTCCATGGCATACATATCAGTGGTATGATAATGCTTTATGGATAAATTCACGTCCTAGGGTCGAACGATAAAAGTTGATGTATAATCCTTTAGACTTGCTTGATCCCCTGCCACATACCAAGGCTTTGGGAATCAGCCTTTCCTCCAGTTACCTGATTGAAGCAAAGTTCCATTTAATTGCATGTATCTTCTTATGATGCAGAACTGAATCCATGGTTAATGCAAAAAGTTAGGATTTTGATGTCCTGTAAATGTGTATATGTAAACACTGTAAAAGGAACTGTTTGGGGGTTAAGTACACATGTGTAATTCACAACATAAGAGTAGCCCTCGTTGTGTTTATTCACCTAACAGGCAGATGAGCACTGATTATTGTTCAAAGGCTAGCAAGACTAAAATTATCTGCAGTGTTTACTTTGAGCCATAAGTCAAGACTGGCTTTTAGTACAGCTTTGCTTAGCTCTGTTATTGTTAGTAGCATAGAAGTTCTAGGAAGAATTTTGATAGTTTACCTGTCGGTGAAGGAATCCCTACACCTGGAAGATGATACAGGTAAAGGTAATTACATGTACATCTGTTCATTTCTTGCCCATAATACAAATTTATTCCTGTTAAGATCAGGAAGAATTTGTATGAATTATACCTTAATGTATGCCAGGAAATTTCATCAGAGGCTGTCTCAGCATACAGTGTAGTCACATGTATGTCAGGAATTGTGGCCTGAAATGTACACTTACATGTACCTGCTTAGAGGTATAGTGTACCTTTTTGTGTCACTCATCTCAGGTTCATCTGATTGTAATCTAACACACCCATTCATAGTCCTTTTGTGTTGGTCTATAGGTAAGAATACCGTACATAAATCTACACAAGGTGTTAAATGTCAAGGTTTTACATGTACCTGTATCATGGGCTGTTGTAAGGAATAGTTGGTTTGTTTGAAAATTCACATGTACTTCAGTCTGGCTCTATCAAATAATTATGGACCAGCAGTGTTCTTCACTTGTTCTACTGTATACATGTTGTCAAGTGGCTTCATATCTTAGTGGATTAATGAAATGCAAGAAAAAACACCTTGGCGTAACAGCTGTTCCATGTTCTTGATGCAATTTGCCCTATTGTTTATGCTGAAGGTTATATGGCAGCCATTGTGTTTTATAAGGTTAAATTTTTTCTGCTTGCTAAGCCTTGGATGGGATGAAGACAGAGGGTTCTGGACAATCTCAAGCCTTGTGTTTGGTGGGGCCCTGTGGGGCCGTTCTGAAGCCACAGGACCACATGTGAGAATAAACATACCCAGCCCAACCCCTGGCCTGTCAGGCTGCTCAGGTTACAGACTCTAATGAGACAAATCATTCCACAGGCGGCTTCATTAGTATCAGTCCACCATCAGGCCAGGGTGGTGGATGGAACAGGACATATGTGCTTTTCTAGGTGTCCACCCTGCGTACTGAAACTATACTCAGTCTGTACAACACATGTAAGGAGGTTCTACTCAAAGTCCAGGAACTCGGTCATGTATGGCTCTTACCATAGTATTGTTCATATTTGTACATAATACAAGCACATGTGCCCAAATATGTCTCCAGGCTGACATCAGCTTGAGACAGACTGGTGACATATGACATGGAATCGATGATTGCTTTGATGTTAGCTCATTGTACACTTGTTGTTTTGTACATGCAACTTGTAATGCACACATTTGTTTTTGTTTTTCTTGTTGGTTTCAGCTTGACTTGGATTTGCTGGTATGCTGCTGCCCTATCTTAGCTGCAGTAAAAGGTAAGGTGTAATACATGTACATGTAGACTTCTTTTGGGGGTTGAGGGAGGGATGGAGGCACAAGTAGGATGTACATGTAGACTTCTTTTGGGGGTTGAGGGAGGGATGGAGGCACAAGTAGGATGTACATGTAGACTTCTTTTGGAGGTTGAGGGAGGGATGGAGGCACAAGTAGGATGTACATGTAGACTTCTTTTGGAGGTTGAGGGAGGGATGGAGGCACAAGTAGGATGTACATGTAAACTTCTTTTGGGGGTTGAGGGAGGGATGGAGGCACAAGTAGGATGTACATGTACATATGAAGTCTACATGTTTAATTGAGATACTCCCTTAAACATTACCAATATTTCGCGTACAAGTAAAAGAGGTCAGTGAAGTTTGAAAATCTGTTTTAACATATTTTGCCACTTGCACATATTCGGTCCTAATTTTTGGTTATCCTTTTGATAGTACATGTATGTATTCTTGCACATATCCTTGTAACTGTAGACTTGGCCTTGCAGTTGGTAATTAAGGTGTTAGTGACATTTTTATAGCTAAGACCAGGGCGTGCATGTGTGAAGATATCTGTAACTTAATACAGGTATCAGTGAATCAACCTGTGTGTAAATTTCATAGCACTCCAGGCAGAAATTTGAAACTTTTGTCCTTAAAACTGATACATGTATGTGTTTGGTTTCATTTTGAAGAACTCATCACATGTTGTGCCCATTGTAATTTGGCATTTCCCGACTGAAGTAGGTTTGTTGGCCACCAACAATGTTGAAACTGTATGAACCCGGCTTGAATGTTGAACTCTGAAGGCCTGCATTTATAACAAAGCTGCTTTTGTTGTATAATCAGCTTTACATGTAGTTTACCATCCTCCTTTGCCTATTGAAGCAGCAGTTTGGAATGTGGAGTGGGATCAACTTTCCCAGAGTATCATATAAACATGTCATATTCACTAACACTCTTTTTCCTTGTAAAACCCGTTTTTGCCATTTACATAAACCAGGTGTTAATGGATAAACAGATATAGGCTTCTATCGCTGGGGCTTCATGTAGATATTTACAGGTATACTTAAACATCCACACATATATACTGTGTATTCAAATAGATGCACAGGTATGTTTTGTTCAGTGTATAATGTTTGCAGCTTACCTTTATGTGGCTATGTATTAGTATGCCCTTGTGAATATAACATACATTATGCTGAACCAGGCCATCATTAAAACTATGTTTGTTGGGACTAACCAAATCAGTCCTCAAAATAAAAGCTTTGTCCCACTCCAAAGCCTTTATTTGGTTTTAAATGGAATTTCTTTTTTTTCCCCTTTCACTGCATGTTTATTTCTTTAAAATCCCTGTATATTGCATTAGCAAGAATGATAAAAAAATATTTCCCTCACCAACCAACCCCTTTTTTTTTAAGGATGGCCCTATTGCATATACATGTTCTTATCATACCACATGGGTTTCACTTAACCAGAATTGTTCATCCTGCTTGTACCAAAGCCTAAGGTATACAAAATTTTTCCTGTGCTGTTAGGAGCTGTCCAGAAATATCTTGCATAATTTACATGTAGTGTCATTACTTTAAAAAAAAATTAGAAGAAAAACATGATATTGGAAGGATGGGTAACTGTCATCAACTTTGTCTAAGGACAAGAGAGAATCTAACATCTGTTGACAACAAGTTTTAACTTCTTATCCTTTTCATATCCATATTTTCATTTTGTAAAAAAATATAGTGTTTTTCTGGAGTGGCTATGCATTGTTTCTGTCTTGCACATGTGGGATGCTGTTGAGGCCCAGCCTTCACTTGTTATGGCCTCACCACCCTACCCCACCCAGCTGTCACCTATATCCTCCTCCTCCCCCCCCCCTCAACCAGCTAAACCCTGTCCCTTCTCCTGATTAATCAAATGACCCTCCAGGAAGAAGTGATAGGAAAATAAATAACCCAGAACAGAAAACATGTGGCTATGTTGCTGTCTGTGGTCTGGCGTGGGATCAGGATGGTTGCAGTTGCTGTTGACTGGCCAGGATTGGGCTAGAGAACAATAAGGTGCTGTATGGTTTCTTCCTGTAGTGTTCTGGGGTATAGATCTCTACTAAGGCAGGATGCTAATGGTGTTTTTGTACTTCCTACTTTCCATTGTTTTAATGGAGCTTGCAAAGGTACAGTATACTTTTACTGCAAATGTCTGCTATAGTATTCTAAGTCTCATGGTAAATATAATTTACTTCTAAACTTCCTGCTCCAGGCTGATAATTAATGTGCCATGCAAACTTTGTTAAGAGTCTGTGCAGGCTGTAGGTTCAGGAAGTGAGCCACTTAAGGAAGCCTGGTGGCCACTTTATGCGTTAAAGCTGTTGCCTGAAGAGCACTAACCTGTTATATGGGAGCATTGGCTCATTATGTATATATATATATGCCTCAGGACATAAAATGTTGTGTAATACTAGGATATGGAAAACTTTGTAATGTTCATTACCCTAGGTGAACTGAGTGTATGTATCGTACTTTTGAGTTCTTGTAGAGTATTACATACATGTATAAAATGCATATTAACTATGTTGTAATAGTACATCAGTCCTGGATACATATATGTACATGTATTCTTGTGTAAGCAGGATTTCGGAAATAGCCAGTAGCATCATTGTTCAATAAGATGGGTGTAATTGTAAATGGTGCATGGACTGCACTTTACACGATGTACTGATATGTCAGAATGAGGCGAAGATTTTGCTGGTTTAACCATTTGACCATGGAAGAGCTAACATATGTGACTTTGTGAAGAATGCTAAGATGGCTGTGATTACAGGTGCAGGTAAGTCTAAACTGTTACCTGTAAATGTGTGTCGAGTTCAGCCTGAAATTTCCAAACCTCATATTGTATCATCACATGATCATGAGTTTTTCAGTACTAATTGAGTACTTTCTTGAGGTTCTGTTGTTTCCTGTTAGATTGTAAGGTTGCTGTTTATCCTATTTAGGTAAATATCTTGTGTATTATGGAATGGTTAGTGCTGTTGATAGTTTTTGTGTATAGACAATTAGTACATGAAAATGAACCTGAGTAACAGATGTTTATGCAAATAAGTAAACATAACGCATTTCCCCCAGCTCTGTCTACGAACTTATCTAATCTTAATAAATGTGCTGAAAAACAACATACAATATATACTCTATTAAAAATAAAGGGTGGCTAAAATACTGGATATGTTTTAATCCAGTGGTTATCGGGTGATATTGAATGAGTAGTGAATGTCTTATTAGTTCATGGATATGAAAGGCTGATATCTGTGCAAGCTGTTAAAAGTTTAAACTATAAAGGCGACCTTGTGCATACAAGCTTTTTATTTGAAGCATGAGAGGCTCTATAATAAAGTGCACATGTATTTTATTTAATGCCAGAATTTGTAGTCCATTTTCTCAGGTGAATAGCTTGTCAGTGTTTAGTCAGTGAGTTGTAAAGACTTGTGATTGGGTTGTTTGTACACTGGCTGCTGCACTTTGTGTCTCATCTAAATAAACAAAGAAAGACCGGAGACTTCAGTGAAGCAAAAAACACCACACACAGAAAACTTGTTTATATACATGATGTTGCGTGGACAAGGTAGAGCTGTGCCCTGAAGGCTTGGTTACAGGTGAGACAATAGTTGGCAGTGGCAGTCAGGAGAGAGAATAGGAAGGTACAGTTTGATAGTTCGTTAATATAATACGAATATGAGTCTAGGTATTAACTTCACTGGGGCTGAAATTTGCTACTTTGGCCAGAGGTATTTGTTCACGTGCAAAGTTGAAGGTTTGCATGGAGGTTGATGCGACTTGGTAAGCTCTGCTATATTTCTATAAGTTTGCAAGTTGTCACGTAAAGCATTCTCATGTTCAGTTCCCATATTTACCGGTTTGTTAGTAGGAAAATTTGCGAACGTGGAGTTGTCGGCAGATATTTAAGTTCTTACATTGACAGGCTAATGAGGAATTGACATGTGATGTAGCAGTGGTGCGTGGTTGTACAGTTAGATGGTGCCCGAGGCTTGATTTGTCAGACTTATGCCTTGTATGTGTACATGTTCAGTTGTCCAGTGTGCTGACAAGACCAGATATTTTCCGTGTGAATCAGCCTGACTTTATACAGTAGTTATTTCCTAGTTCTATGCATGTCATTGTGTACTGAAGCTACATGCATTGTTACTAATTGATATTGGCTGTTTGCTGTGTAATTAGTATCTAGAAAACACAATGTGTTTAATTTCCTGTACAAGCATTTACTTTTTTGTCCTGTGTCTTTGTCTTACATGTATATATTTGTTTGTCATAGTTTTATTAATGTTCATGTCAGTATAAGTTGAAGGCCACATTAATGGAAGAACACAATCATCCAGAAAGATATTAGAGATGAAACCTGTTCTCGTAATCTTTCTTCCCACTGAGGCATGGAGATCTGCTAGTAATTTAATTTCTGATGTGCATCTTAGGCTTATGCTCATGAATATTGAAATTGTTCCTCCAAGTAGCTTGAGCACAAAAATCAGTATGCAGGGAGGGTGGACAGTGGTTCTTTGATCACATACGGAGGAGTCACTTTTTAAATGGGAGACAAAAAACTTGTTTGCTGACATTACTACATGTACATATAGTAGCTAGGGTGCACAGCTACATTGTGGCTAACTGATTCCTGTGTGTCATAATTGAAGTAGTAAGAATTGACAGGCATTTTTTGATGACATGTCACTAGCAGCCATTTAATCCAGTAAGCACATGCACATATTTTGCTACCACATTGTCACATTTTGGGAGTATTTTCTTTGAAGGTTGTAAATTAATCTATCACAACTTAAGGCTTACTTATGTATTAAACTGTGCATATAACTGTGTCATAAGATCTACAGATATAGATTTTATTGGATTGTATTTCTTATACAGAAGGCTTGGAGGACAATGTGGTGATTTCAGACAGAAACATAGGCAGAGAAGCCCCAACAGTTTTGCACATGTACATGATGGTGACAGATACAAGTTAGATACTGATAGCATCAGAGATTTACAGGTTGGGAAAATTCTTTACTAATCGCACTTAGAGTATTAGACGTTAGTGAAAATAACTGTCTGATTAAATACATGTAATCTTCAGATAATGATTGTTAAAATCACAGATGTTTGGTCAGAGGTAACATTAGTCACATAATATGACACCATTGAACCACTGGAGTGGTGACAGAGGTGTTACTTGGAAAGAAAAAAATACACTGATTTGACTTCAAACACACTTGTCAGAAAATGTAATTACTGGCATCTTATAACATAACTGTCTTCTAAGCAAACAGGTGAACACCTGTTTTAAGCAGTAACGAAAGTTAGATTTATGTTATTGTTATTATGGTAGCTTTTTGGCAAACACTTCCTGAACAGGTTGAATACTCACAAGTGGAGAATATCTAAAGTGACAGCTGTTTTTTTTCCTCCTTGCTGAGGCATAAAGCCAAATGGCAGACCCAGGGTGTATACTGTAGCTCTGTGATAATCTGTACCACTCCATTCAGCTTGACACCCCTTGTCACCATGTTAGATTCCTGGCTTCCCTCATCAGTTGTTTTTTGCTCTAAGGATTTGGATCCTACATCTGGCTGCAGTATGTACTGCATCATTTCAAGAGCCTGTTGATTGTGCCGTGAGGAGTTGTAGCCTACAGTTGGCTGCATCACTTCCCACCTTTTGTAGAGAACCTGTTTATTGTGCTCTAAGGAATTGTAGCCTACAGTTGGCTGCATCGCATCTCACCTTTTGTAGAGAACCTGTTTATTGTGCTCTAAGGAATTGTAGCCTACAGTTGGCTGCATCACGTCCCACCTTTTGTAGAGAACCTGTTGATTGTGCTCTAAGGAATTGTAGCCTACAGTTGGCTGCATCGCGTCTCACCTTTTGTAGAGAACCTGTTAATTGTGCTCTAAGGAATTGCAGCCTACAGTTGGCTGCATCACGTCCCACCTTTTGTAGAGAACCTGTTTATTGTGCTGTGAGGAATTGTGGCCTACAGTCGGCTACGTCGCGCCCCACCTTTTGTAGAGAACCTGTTGATTGTGCTCTAAGGAATTGTAGCCTACAGTTGGCTGCATCACGTCCCACCTTTTGTTGAGAACCTGTTAATTGTGCTCTAAGGAATTGTAGCCTACAGTCGGCTGCGTCGCGTCCCACCTTTTGTGGAGAACCTGTTTATTGTGCTGTAAGGAGTTGGAACCTGCATTTCACTGCAGCATGTTCCACATGGTGTCAAGAACCTTTTGATTGTGTAGGGCATTGGACCCGAGTGTCTAACGTCTTCTAAATGCTGTGTGGAATCAGAGTATACACATTTTTTGTTAATCAAAAACTAAAAAAGCTCTAAAAATTTGCCCCAAAAGGCACATTTTAAGAAAGCAATATTATATTTAGTCCCAAATTTTTAGGCCGAAGAGAGTACCATGTCTTGAACTGACTGATGTGATAGAAGATTCTTGATGCAGTTTGGCTTGAAAATACATGACATGTTATTGGAATGAAATGTAGAGGCTTATGACTTACCACAATTATTTAGACCTGTCACCCTTCAAGGTATAATTACCTATTAACATATATTCTGAGCGACATCATTATCAAACATAGCTGAAGAACCTTTGTCTGTTGTACAAATTCCTGTGTAACGACAGTCTTTGTGATAATGTTGTCAGGCAGTTGGGAAAAACTAAAAAACATTATCTCCTCACAAAGGTTTTTATATTGATGTAAAAATGTGTCGACTGCTAATGTGCAAGATCAGTTTTTACTGGCCATTCTTTTGATGCCACACACAGACTAAGTACACTGACCCAGTCATCAAATGTACATGTAGGTTGTATTCATGTTGTGCATATTTAATAAGATGTTGAGATATTGCTCGTACTAGTGTTTACATGTATGCTTGTATAATTACCACACTGTACCTAAATCACATCCCTGGAACGTTTAGACAGAAAATTCTGACAAGCAGTTGATTTACCTTGATAAAGGTTGGTGTTGTTTAACGGGTGTGCTTTACGTGTGCATGTAACTTCCAATTACAGAACTCCCCTCTCACCTGTATGTACATGTATGTATAAACAGGTCACCTGTTTATTAAACCAGCAATTATTAACCTGCCGTACATAGGCCTTGGGTACAAATAATGACACCTTTAACATCAGGTCTTTTCGTTTCTAGGTGCAGTAGTCTAAGATCTCTGTACATGTAGGCAGATTGTTTTTTTTAGTAGCTGTGATTATCACATACCTCAGCTGCTCCTGTTGGTTATGTTCTTCATGACCTGGAAAGTTGTATCATACATGTAGATGTACATGTGTTTGTCTTAACTGTGAGGAGAGGTGCAGGAAAAACAGGTTTGACTTCTCTCTGTGGCTGCTAACTGTCAATGTCCACAACACCTGAGAGTGGACAGATGTGTGGCGAGGCTGTACGAGTGTATCTGCACTTCATTAGGAGCCAACATCTACCTGAACTGTTGAGAGATGCGCCGCATTATCTTCTCATGCCCTGAGATGATGATGTGTTAACACGAGTTGGTTTACACCTGGCTGCCTGGGAAAGTAATCAAGGTAAAGCTTAGCTCCCATCACCTGAGGACAGATGTGTCTCATTCACAGCTGACTCCTGGTTCAGTGTATTGAGCGAGTAAGCCTACCTGTACTTAATATGCCTGTATGTTGAAGTGTTTGATGAAGTGAACAGGACTGCATGATGTCAGGATGTACAAGTAACAATATACTTTTAATAGGAATTTATTGTATGTCTTGCTGGACTGTTTGACCTTGGTGACCTTGCTACCTTTGACTCTCCTGAGAAAAATGTTCTACTTTAGGGCCTAAAAGTGTGATTCATAAGCCTAAATTTTCAGATGTAATTAAATGTTCTTACGTAATAGATTATTCAAATGGGTGCATAAGCCCAGAAGTGAAAATGTATATCCCATCTCTTTTTAGAAAGTTAAAGTGAGCAGAAAAGAGATAATGAAGAGTATGGAGTTTTTAATTTATTTTTCAACTCTATATTTACATCCGTGAAATGGAAATTCACCTTAAAGTTAATCTGTCGCAATGCATAATATATCTTGACAAAAAGACATCTGCATGTATTTATAACAGGTGATGTAGAGTTTCCACGGTTTGGATATGGACCCATATGCAATAAAACCTTGTACATGTGTGCAGTGGAAGATTGTATTAAGGCAAATCAGGGCAGGGAGACTGAGCTGAAAACAGTCATACTTGTCTGGTTTTTTAAGATGTATATTTATTCCAACACTTGTGCCATCATATTTATTTTTTTGGTTGTTAATATAGATTCTGATCTGTGATGTAATGTCAATGTAGATAATATTTCAGGTGTGTGTAAACAGAAACAGAAACTCACGCACATCTACAATACATCTATGATAGAAGTATGTAAGCCGCATAAGTCTGCATTGCGAGACTGACGCTGTTTGGGTGAGACATGAGTGGCTGCTCTCGCAAATTAACACAAAATAACCCTAAAAAGTTGCTGCAGAATACAGACAGATATAATTCCGCAACCACTTTTCAGTCAATTTTTCTTTGTTATTTGTTCTGGACTTTGCTCACACAGAACATAGGTGATGTAGAGTTTCCACCGTAAGCCGAGAGCGATTGCTCTTTGATCTTAAGTGCCCTGCATCGAATTGGTGCTGTTGAGCCCAACAACAACAACATTCTAAGGTATGGCATCTACCAGAAATCACGTCTTTTTAGAGTTACTTTGCATTAGTTTGCAAGAACACCCAGCCATGTCTGGTCAAAACTGCCTTAACCTCACAAGACAGCTCCAATGCAGATTCGGCTTATTGAAAGTGGTGTATACTTGTAGCACCGATTGTGATGTCATTTGCATGGGTGTGTGTCCATTGGTCAGTGAATCATACCACAAGCGTTTCAGACAAAACAGCTAATCTGTGTTGGCATTCGACAAACAAAACTAGGCTCTCTGTATCCAGGTTAGACCAGAACAATGGCAATACAACTGCCTCCAATGCCTATATAGTACTGAGGCCTGTGTTATCTGAACGAGGGCATTCCTTCAACAGCCAGTGTAACACGTAACAGTCTTACAGCACTTGCAACACCTACGAATTCCTAACATTTGGTATTCATGCCTTTGCTATGCAGCCAGTCTTAAATACATACCTTCATGAAGTGAGTTTTTCTTTGTGCGTTAAGTTGGGGATTATTTTTGTTAAGCCAGAGTAGAATTGTAGCTAGCTGGGTTTGGATGTCGAGCGAGAGAGAGAGAAAGGAGCTAAGTCAACGCAGCAGGGGTCAACCTAGCCACAGACATTATACTGCTGAAACTGTGCATCTTATCTCATCCAGGTACATGTGCAAGCGTTCTACAGGCAGGCAGGTCTGATTTTACCGTCTCTGATTGTATTCTAGAGTTTTAGGGCAGGTGGAATATGATTAAAATTGATCTCTGTGGTTGGTTGTGAAATAAAAGGTACTTGTATAATGTACTGTATACATTATAGACGTACTCTAAGTGACTTTATATTTGGTGTGACCTCGACAAAGTTGAATTCAGTTTTTACCTAAAGGATGTAGATCTTCTTGTGGGCTCTTTTTGAATAATTTTAAAAGCTGCAATCCCTCTGCATACACACAGTGTATAGGCACAAGTGTATGGTAGTCCCTTGACTGTTTTGTGCAACATGCATGTACATGTCTCTGAGTAAATAGCACCTTGACACTAATACAGTGTAGGTTACTTTTATTTGACAGAGGATATTTGAACTGTTGCCACATTTACGTATTTAAATGTATGCCCTCTTCCTTGGAAAGACTTTTTGAACTGATGACTAGCTATCCCATTAGTTAAGTGCTTACTTGCTCAAAATTGTTTAAGAATTAAATTTGGTCTGGAGTGTCATAATGTTTCTTAATTGACTTTGATTTATGATGAGGCTGGTATTAATATTTAAGTGTCACTTAAAAAAGGCAGCAGATCTGTTTTCAACAATTTATCATAGATAAAAGAAGGATGATATCAATAAGGTTTAGGTTGAAACATCTGTGCCGAGGAGTAGGAAAAGTGTGTCTTCATTTAAACGCATCATTGAGAATCATCTGTGTGTCAGTATCTGTAGAAGGCTTGTATTATTGCTTTATAAGCTTTGGTGTTGATACATAGCATTGTCCAGTTTATTGTCAGACACTTAAAGTGGAAACCTGTCATGGTTTTAGAGGATTATAGGGTAGGATTTAGTGACATGGTAAGTAATGTTTTGGGATCTTTAATTTTGTACACAGTTTCATGTAATTACTACAGTTATCATGTGGGCATGAAGTACACATGTACTTTAAGGTAAATGATAATATCTCAGAAGTGTTGATATTAGAGAAGTATTGGGTTATTATCTTTGTAAAGCCGTTCAAAGTGAAAATATTTAAATGTTATGAATTTACAGAAATACTTGCTCGCTTAGTTCCTCAGGCGTCAGGATGGGAATAAATACTTGATGGTGTTTGTTGTGCTAGTTCGGCAGCCTGACGTTCATTGCAGACCACTACTTGTCCATTTACTTGGCCTGCAAATCCATAGAGCCAAATCCGTACTTTCTTAAGTTTAGTGCCATACAGCATTCAACTCCAGTGGAAAAAAAAAACATACAAACCAAAAAAAAAAAAAAAACTACGCACACAGTTGTAGAATGCAGATGTGGCATTGACTGTCTCTGACCCCACCTTGGCTGGTCTCAGTGATGCCAGGGGACAGGATCTAGAGCATCCGCTGAGGCTGTGTGTGGAGGTACATATAGACCGGAGGTGTGAATCACTCATGCTCTCATTGTTTAGGTTGTTTGCTTTGTTACCTGATTGTCACCTGAAGCAGAAGAAAATCTTACAGGTAGAAAAGATTAGTCATGCTTTTTAATTATTTACTTTCCTCATTTTTTTTGTTCTCCATATATTAAGAAGAAGGGCAGAAAAGATTTTCTAGTTTGTCATTAGGTCACATTTACTTGTATATGTTTAAACAAAATTTGCTTCAATTTTTATGGATTTTAATGTACGGTTGACAAAACTAAAATATTACTAATAACAAGCACCTGGTGTTTCTGTTGTTACATGTGTTGTAACATGCTCCATGTCCACATAGATGTAAGCCTTCAGTACCTTATTTATTTGAAGTATCTTTATCCACTCTACCGTGTTTGTAAGAAAAAAAAAGAAAACATTGTGAACTTCTTGTTCCAGTTTTTATTATGTCTCGTTAGGTGTGGCTGCATGTACATGTATATTTACCTGTACATGAATTCTCACATCTGTAATATTAACAGAGTGATCAGGTGCAAAGTGTGTGAGAAAGCATGTAAAAAAGGGTTAAGGACAGGTGAGGATTGCTTTGTGCACACTGTATTATAACTTCACCCCGACCTATGTTTAGGTCTGTATACTGGATTATATCTTGTCTTTTGTATGATAACCACAGGAAATTACCTCTTCACACATGGAAGAGGCTTAAATTGGGGGTCTATCAAATAGAGTATGACCCCAGGCAGTGTACGGATCGAATTAGTAGATTGGATATTCAGCTGTTTTGATGCTTATCTATCTGTACCTGTACCATTGATGAGGGACTGTCATGCTGAGCCCTAGATGCAGCCGTACATGTATATTTTTATGTCTGTATATGTGTATGTAAATGTATCCCTGAGTGCAAACAGCTTCCATATGTCTGTGTGTGTGTGAGTGTGCAGTATAGCTTTCTGTCTAATGTGGGATTTATCGCATTATGGATGCATTGCAGATGTACATGTAGGTAATTTGAAACGATGAACTGTGAGATAAGAGTGGATACCTGTGAAGTTCAGTGTGCTGGTATGTGCGCTAGAGTTGACATTTCACATTGCTTTTTCCACCATGTTGACTCCATGCCTATAATTTCCGGCTGACTTCTCCGATACTTTATATGACAGGTTCGTCTCTGCCTTTTTTCAATCCAGTGGGATGAGGATTGATTAACACTAATGCGCAAGGGACTGCTTCTAATTGGACCCAGCCACTTTCACCCTGATTAGCTGGGAAGTCGCTTCTATCTTCAGGTATTTGGATGGTTTAAGCCTTAGCACACAGCTTGAATATTTAATCTCACTGGGAAAAAAACATGGGTTGATTTAATTAAGTGAATTGGAAACTTTTTGTACCTCTATTGATAGATCTGCTTTTATGTGTCAGGGTATGCATAAAATTAGATCCTGTTAGGTGAATAGGTGTCTCAAAAGAAAATATTGTGTCATGTACATTGTATGTAGGCCTGGAGACATTCTTCACTTTGCCTGGTATTCTGTATAAACACATATATAGGATCTACACTGGAGATACATATACATGTACATCAAGGTAAGGCTTACCGGTATTTCTAACCATGATCAGGTGTTACAGACAGTTGTTCACTGCAGACAGTTTTAGGCCTTGCCGACGTGAAACAATAACATATCATTTATTTATAGCCACTGCAGCATGAAAATAAACTAGGGCTGGGATATCATCATGCTCCCTGTGCATGTTAGACACTGTATTCCGTGTCCAAATAATTTTGTGTATCACTATTTCTCAGTGTAACTAGACTTTCTGTGCTGTACATGTAGTCATGCAGTGAGCAGTTTCCTGAAGTAATTGTCCATATACCTTTTCACATTTTTAGCTATTTACCTGGCTGGTAGATCATTAGCTTGAACAGGTGTGTGGGTGTAGTACAAACTAGTGGATACACTGTGAACATGTAGCCGCTGGCCAGCTTGTCTGGCACCAATCCGTGATTGATCTCTTACTATACCACTTTTCACACACTGCTGGCTGGAAGAATAGCTGCACTAATTCTTATGTATGTAACATCAGGTAACAGGCAAGCTCTAAGCATGGTTATAGCCGTGTAGCTTAAATGCACCTGTGATCGTTGCATTGATTTCTGATCATTTTCCTTTGGTTCTCTGTCCACATTAACAATCAGCTCT
The DNA here is from genome assembly GCA_016165875.1 of Acanthopleura granulata. Lineage (NCBI taxonomy): Eukaryota > Metazoa > Mollusca > Polyplacophora > Chitonida > Chitonidae > Acanthopleura > Acanthopleura granulata. The sequence goes on from JABBOT010000001.1 coordinate 23,154,781, forward strand.
AGTTTGCTATTCATAAAAGGCTGATAATCGGGCCCTAATTGACAGACAGAAATATATAGATGGACAGAAATTATTGATGGGCATTTTGCGAATCATTATACATCACTGCATGAAAATTAAGAGTTCAGTATTGTGCGGATCTTTCAGTGCTTTCAGTGCCATGGGTTTGTTGTAATTCATGGTGGCATGCCATACATGCATGTGTTAGTAAAAAACATGTAGAAGTAAGCAGTATACTGCAAGACTTGGCTTGAAACCCCTAGTTTTGTAAGGACATATGCATGGTTTGAAGATGTTCAGTCTTTTTATGAAATGGCCAAAGGACTCGGTGCAAACCATGTATTTATTGCAGAAATTGTTTCATAGTTGGCAGGACTGAGAAGTTAATTAATAACCACTTGAAACGTGAATTGTAAACAGGGATGTTCTTGACCAATGCTTTGTTTTAACAATACACTGTTTAAAAAGTCATATCCCAGCATTTGTAGTGTTCAGATTAATCTACCCATTAATTAAATGACAGCCAGATTGGTTTGGTTTTGACAGGGTTTGAGTTCCCTGGAAATGAGTACTATCATTTAATTCAGTATACGTGTAATACTAAAAAAAAATTTTTTCCGTGAGGGACATAACATATATGTAAATTCAACATTCTTTGTGTCTAGTCAAGGTGAGTTTAAACTGGCACAGCTGAGTCATCAGATGTACTGCACAGTGTACCATCCTGAGTGAGTTTGCATCAGAATAGAGCATTGTGAGCCCTGGATATGCGGGACACCAAGATTCTGCTCCTGAATGTGGATACTGAGATAGAGATTCTGTGTCTGTGACTTGGATTAACTCTAAAACCTTCATCATATTCACAAACATGTTCACTGTGTGTTTTCACTGATACGCTGCATTCCCCAGCTGGTAAGGGTACATGTGTGCTATAAGTATGTGTAACATTAGTGAATTGGCGTTTGTGTCGTTTCCTGTAATGTCTATGGTGTAGGTAGGATATCACTATACCAATCACTGTCAGTGTGTGTAGGTTTATGATATTGTCCTTGACAGTTGACAGAACCTATAGCTATCTCCTGGAGTGATTCATAGACTGCTTACTGCAATTTACCTTGGCCACATCCCCCTCTGACCAGGTGAATGGTGTGCAGGGGTGAGGAGAAGGTTCAGGTGCTAATTGAGGAACATGTTGAGGTGCACGTGATGTGCACACCTGGCAAAATGTCCATGTGGCTACTGGTCATCAGAACACAGCTAAGCCAGAACAGATTTGTCTCACAGACAGGAATACCTGTTAATCGATGACTAAGGTAAAGCTTGATAGCCTCTGACAGCAACACCTGTGTAACTTTCTGTTGGAAATGATAGTGTGGCGAGGCTGTGGTTAGGGTATTAATCTGAAACAATGTTTGGATATCAGTTACATGTAACTTCTTTATAACACTAATCTTGTAATCAGCTACATGTAGATCTGTGCAAAATGTGTCTAAATTTATTCTTACTGATATTAAGTTGAATTGCATTTACATTCCAGACATATCAAATTACAGTTGAATGATACATGCTTGTGCTTCTAAAGTTAAAATCATATTTACACATAGGCTCATAATGATAAAGATATATATGTATGTTTAAAGTAGAGGATGTTTTTTGTTTCAAAATTAAATTCAAGTTCATTTGGGGAGTAATACTGTATCATCACTCAGTGTGTCAGTCCGATAACCAGCTGACAACTTTACTCTTGTGTGTGTACATATCAGCATTAATTTGACCACAGTGTATGATTTGGAATGGAGAAATGTTGAAGAAACTGTGCCCTTTGTTTGACTCAGTCCTTGAATATCAGTATTGTTGTCACAGATAACATGTCACTCACTTCTTTGAGTAGAACAGAGTTATCAAAACTGTACAAAGGCTGGCTGTCAATGTTTTTGTTCCTCTGACTTTCCCCATTGTTCATTATATTCTCAACAAACATAGGAATGAACTTACATGTGCATATATATGTATGTGAGTTAGTGTCTTGTTCAGTACACTAGATGTGACACATAAATGTAGTTAGTGACATACTACATATACTGGGTATATGTTGGCCATCAAATGGGCCAAACTTAACACAGGGCCATGGTTATAAATAGGTGACATTTTGGCCGAGATTTGTTTGAAGGCACCAGAAATAGCTGTGTTCAACAAACTATATCCATCAGCTTAAGATAAGTTTTTTGTTTGATTCATATTTCCTGTGTTTATTGATACTGATCAATACTCTTTCATCAACGATGCTTGATAATACAGATGACAGCGTTTATGACTGATCACATGTACCTGCTGGTATACAGCAATCACCCATGTCTGAGGACAGACTGGACAGGTGTGAGATGTTACCTGTGCTGTACACTACCACAGGTACATTCTCACAATCATGCTAATACTTCGGTCAGAAACAGTTGTCTGACTTATTGCCAGCTGGTACAGCAGTCATTTGTGTCTGGGGACTGACTGCACAGGTGTGAGATGTTACCTGTGCTCTATATTACCACAGGAACAGTCTCACACTCCTAATACTCCAATCAGAGAGAGTTGTCTGACTTATTACGTGCTGATAATACTCATTACATTACATTACCTCAAGTACAGTTTCACACTCATATTCTTACTTAAAACTAGCATTGAAGTCTTTTGGTACATGTAGAAGGAGACTTTCGATAACGTGATTATGCAGGTACATGTAAGTGTGTATGTACTTGACTGGCACATCAGTTGTGCCTGTAGCATTATCCATTCCATGTTTAGTACCTGCGTAATACATGGAAGTTTAGTGACGTATGTCTTGATACAAAAGCTTTGTTAGCTTAATTAGTCACTTATCAGGAGTATTAGTATTGCCACTTTTTGCACTGTATGAGAACTTCCTGTGTATTTGTGAGATTGCATAATCATATTATAAATTAGATGTTCCAACATTATTAATATATATGCTGTGACAGAAAATTCGGAATGGGCATTTCATAGTTCTCATCAACTTGAATCTTGTATTTGTTAAATATGATTTTTTTTATGAAACTGTTCATTTCCTTTGTAAGGCTAAAAGGCTTACATGGTAAACAAGGGCTCCTTGTGTAATTGAACCTCAAGTGTATGTCATGATTGACCTGCCATGCCATTGACAAGCAAAACATGCAGACGTAAATATTGATGACAGAGCCTCATTTGTGTTAGAAACAGAAACATTACATCATGCAATGTACATGTGGCCTTTGATTTAGCAAACATGTTTTTCATTCACTTACTTGTAGGTTTAAGAATTATTGACTTTATGAATCCAAGAAAAATTATAATGGAAAATCATTAATGAGAATCTGCAGTTTTTAGCTGGGTGATCTGAAGTAAGACAAGGTGTGGTGTGTGAAGGAAAAGTGGCATCAGCATCAGCCTAAACGCTGCCAGGTGTCAGTGTCTGGGTAATCATTAGGTAAATGTTTATTGGCATGTTTGTGTTTTGTTACATTTTACAAAATCTGCGTGTGTATATATACTACATGTGTGTGTGTACCATTTAGTGACACGTGCATGTGGTATTGCAGAGGTGTAAGTACTGCATGACCCAGGTGCAAATATATCCATGTAGGTAGACAGTGTTTTGAATAAATGTGAAGGAAGTCATATCTCTGCGATGTATTCCCTGATGATGATTGCTAATAGACGGTATTTGTTATCAAACTGTTATCTTGAATTCCATCCATCATCCATTTGTTAGATGACAACTTGAGCATCTAGTGATTGAGCTGATTTTTCATGTAGGCAAGGTGCTGTCACATTGTATGTCACAAATTACCCTCTTAGGGGTTGTTTTTGTGGAGTTGCTGACTCTGTCTAGACCACAAATTGACTTGAGCGTAAGAGGTGCTTAACTCCAGCCAAATAGCCTATCAATTCATCAATTTTAGGAATGCCATTGATTAAGCCTGGCTGGGCTACTCTCAGGTATGTCCAGTGTTTACCCCTTGCATATTTGGGGTGGATGGAGGGTGACCACACTTGTCCCTAGCTATTGCTAGGGAGTTTGAACCATTGACATCAAAGGTTGGGTTTGTGGTACACCACTGTGAAGCATGCTGTCCACCCCTGCTAGGAGAGTAGTTAACAGCCTAGCATTTCACATCTGGAGATGTAGGTGTGTTTTTTGTAACCTGTATGACTAGAGTGTTAATATGAGGATTCTTATTGGCAAACATAAGTTGCAGTTGTATGAAAGGAGCTTTGCAAATTACATGTTAGTATCTTCAGCGTGACAGCTCACTACCTGGAAAAGGTGCTCAACATGAAGCTGAAATAGGAGGTTTTGTTTTAGTATTGAGTCTCCACTTCTGTAATTGGAGCACCACAGAGGGATTTCCATACATACATGTACCTGTACCACGTGTGTGACAGGTGTCTCATAGTCACAGTATGGATGTATACTGCACATGTATAAGAGCAGCTGATGATTGATTCAGGTACACACTTTGCTGTTTCGTATAAGATTTCTGTTGTTGCTGCTGTGTATATGTCTGTGATACACTCTAAGCATGGCAGATTAACTCTCTATTCAGTATGTACATCTGTTTCGTGTCCATGAACAGTATATAGCCAGCAGTGGCCATGACAACTGGATGCTAATCTCTCTGTACCTGTGTACCAATCATCCCTCCAGTTCCTGTTGACTCAGCCTGTTTACCTGTCCATCTGCAGTCTAGCGTTGTCGTTAAGGTAATAAATCCAGCCAGTGGTCAGATGCTGACCATCAAGTCGCTCATTGGGATCCCTGGGGTTTGGGTCTATAGGGGGATTCCCCTGGGTTGTCCCTAGGGATGTCGGTAATGTTTTACCAGATGTCTCTTAATTTGGACTGGGTTTAGGCTTCCATGTTGAGAAGTGGTAATGACTTAAGCCCGGGCTGGAGACCAAATTCCAGTCAAATCCCGGGTAAATTGTCGTAGACTTTGATGTGATCGAGACAGCCCCGTAAGGTAATACCTGGCTGAATGCGAGTTAGCTGTATTAACTTTGTACATTCCATTGCACGAAGATGCCTTAAGATTTGGCCAGGTGAAATGACTATGGTTCGTGCCAGGTGAGTTCCTGTGTGAACTGTGGTATCCATGGCTGTCCTCAGATATGGGACACCTGATGCCCTCTGACCTCTGGTAATGTGAGATCCTTCTGTTCAGGCAAGATTAGTGGTGTATACATTACCTGGGGTAACACCTACCAGGTATAGCTTCAGGTACATGTACATCCTCACACAAGCAGTCTGATGACTACAGGTAGTAGGCCACCCCTATGTTATGGTCAGTGTACAAACTAGTATTACCTCTTCATGCTGTCACAGGTAGGCTGATGTTATCATTTGATTCTCAGGCCATATGTTGTGAACATTTTACATCTGATTATCTCAGTATTCCTGTGCAAAATCCCTGTATTTTGTAGTAGATGATGTTAATTCAGGGTTTTTAAATGTTTAGGTTCATGTAGTGTAGGATGATCTCTGTAAACATGATCATTGTGGGTTATCAATACCCAGTAAGCATAATGGTCAGGATCATATTGACACTAAATTGTTGGGTGTCATTCACTTATTGGTAATTTTGCATGTTCATTTTGATCGTGTCTTACCCTACCTTAACTGTTCGCTGATGTTCAGGTGTGGGAATCAGGGATGTGTCCATTCAGTGTGATATTGGCCTGTAGTAAATCAGTTATGTAGCAGCTCATTGTGAAGGTGGTGTGTACATGTAGCTGTAGTGGACACAGCTGTGTGAAAATAGCCCTTCTGTATGATACTTAGATTTGTACTAGACTCATTTACATGTACACACAAATTTTGTTTATTTGAGTTTTTTTACACCGCACTCCAGAATATTTCACTTATAGGCCGGCAGCCAGCATCATGGTGGGAGGAAACCGTGCAGTGCTCGCAGGAAACCCATGACCATCCACAGGTTGCTAACGGACCTTCCCACATACTGCTGAAGACGACGCCAGCATGAGCTAGTGAAGTCACAGTAATCATATTGGTGAAGTTACATACAGATAATGGTTCAGTGTGAGACTTGTTTCATGGTGATACACTCATCTGTATATACATGTGTGTGTACACACAGTGGTTCACATATTGGTATACAGTAAATGTGCATTTTTCCATGAGTAGAGTGTAGATTTGAAGGTATAGCATGGGTATGAACATATTGTTTGTGATACCAGGTACATGTGACTGCAGTTACCCAACTGGAGCCTTTTAAACATATTTACATACCATTAGTGTGTGAAGTACAAGTACGGTTAGCTAGTACAGAGTTCATTCACCTTGACTTTTACAGGAGGAATACCCTAGAGCCTCCCTAATTAAAAGCTGGATCTGCTGTGTGGTACAACAGATTTTTCTAACCAGAGGGCCCTATCTGTCAAAAAAGTTATGATTTAATTTTAAACTATAGAAAATAACTCAGGGGTTTATTATTATCCTTAGAAATATGATGAAGTAGTTTGCTGGACTGATGCCTGATTTAATAGAGTATAGTATATACTTATACATTTACATTTCACCAGGAACTTTTGCATATATTCACATACCTGTAGTACACGTACAGTATATGTTAATTTCAGGACTTTCCATTGTCCTGTTAAATGTTACACTTGCCATACCTTTAAACTGCCGTCAGTTGTTAATGTCTCAGCTTTTTTTGGGGGGGGGGGGGGCTTTTTTTCCCAACAAATATGATATCAAACAGCAGAGCAGTTGATAAACTGTATGGTCCACCCAGTAGTAATACATTATTGTAACCTTGGTTCAGTGTATTAAAGTGTCACAAGCACTCAGATTCCACATGGTCTCCATACAAAACAACATTTATAATTGGAAAGTGAAGACAGTGGCCAGGAGTCTGCATGACATTGATTAGGTTTATTACATGTGCTTTGGCACATATGGCTATCAAAAAATTAATTAGGTTTAACCGGATAGCCTATTCTTGTGAGATCATTTTCCGCATGCTTTATTTGATATGAATATACTAGCATGAAGACTGTGTGCATGCATGTAGCACTAGTATTAATGGGAGAATGGTAGATCTGTATGTGGATATGTGTATTGTACACCTGGGCAAGAAGACTGTGTATTTCTCCATGCCTAACAAATACGGGTATGTTACATACATAAATATATATATACATGTAAATATGCGTCCATATGGAAACAGTCACTGTGTTCATCACATAAACACCCATACAAATATAGTCCACAGTATACAGGGATGTTTATAAGGGCAAACAAGCAACATGTGCTTGTGGTGTTCATACTGACTGTGTCACAGTGTGCTCACACATGTATATAGAACGCTTTACAACCTATGTGAGACTGGATTTACATGTACGTAAACAGTCTTAAATAACCAAAGCTTGGCATGGTACACATTATGTGTAGTCCATTTGGTGGCATCCCATCTACATGCTAATGTACTAGACTCATTCACAGTGTGAATTGGTTTTGTCATAGCAATGTTGTTATGTGGAGAGCATGTACCTCAGCAGCCATACTAGCAGTATACGAGTTGTGTACCCATATTAGGCACTAATGTATTAAGAGTACAGCTGTCATATTGACAGGCCACTGATACTCCGACTACACAACTTATGTGCACCATGAACATATGTGGGACAAACGTCAGACAATAGAAATGCTGTTATAGCCGCCGTATCAACGCCTGTGACAGCCGCTGTCAGTGTACCCAGGCCGTCTCCCGGACCAGATTTACCTGGCCTGCCACCACAGAGCAGCCTGTAAGAGTTTGAGCCATCACCAAACATCCCTCACCACTGTCAACATAGCCGCCATGCAATAGGCCTGATTGCTCCCCAAACCTGATGTTTTCTTTCTCCGCTCTGTTCATAATGTCATCACGACCCTTGCCCCACCAGTTTCATGTGGATGTCTTATGTGTTATGCGTTAGCTATAACTGGATCTTGTCTGCTCTCTGTTTCAGTTAGGGCAGTCCGGGAGCGGCTGATCGAGGTAGGAGAGCCCTGGTAGAGATGACAGTCCAGACTCTCACCTGTCCTCACCTGGATGATTTACCTGTAGGAAAAGCCCAGGCTCGTTATTGCCACTGTCTGGGTTAGTGGGCAGCATGGAGCTGAAGGTGTGGGTGGATGGCATACAGAGGGTGATCTGCGGAGTTTCGGACACTACCACCTGTCAGGACATCGTGTTGGCCCTCGCCCATGCCACTGGCCGCACTGGCAGGTTCACACTGATAGAAAAGTGGCGAAGTAATGAGCGGCCACTGGCACCCGACGAGCAGCCATTACAGGTGCTGCATAAGTGGGGAGAGTATGCTGCAGATGTTCAATTCATGCTGATACAGACTGACAAAGATGGTCTCAAGTCACCATCAAGGACTAGACTTCCTTCACATGACAAAAAAGATCGCTTCACCCATAATTTCACCCCGCCTCATCACGGGGACTCTTCCATTAAGCGATCTTTTACATTCAGTGGTGCTCCGTCTGGAAACTCCTTCACGTCTCCTGCCAGAAAGCGGGAAAAGTTTCGAGAAGTATTTCACGAAAGCTCCATTTCTGAGGAGAGTGAGTTAGGATCATCGTCTCATGCATCACATCAGTCACCCTCCTCTGTCAAACCTACAGCAGTGTCACGCTCACCCAATCATAAACTGCCCGGTGCTCCCTCATCCAATCACAGACTTGAGTCTCATGCTTTAGACCGGACCAGTCGACAGAAATCTCCACTTAGGTCTGCCCCAGTGAACTCTGACTCCACCAGTAGCTGTCAGGTGAGGCGCTCTAATGGACGGCCTATACCCAAACCTCGGAGTCGGGGGTCCTCCTCCTCCACAACTAACGGACCCAAATCTCTAGACACTTACCTATCCCAGAATTCTCCTCCGGACTTCCAGGAAGCGTGGTCGTCAAGCCCGTTACCAGAATTCGAGGAGTATGATCTGGATAGAAACTTTCCCAATACTTCGCCTCAGACGCGGGGAGCGAAAAATCAAGCGACTCACGCGTCTAAGGCAGACGGCAATTCTTCGTCTGATGAATCTCAAGAATACTCGAGTCTAGTGAAGCTGGTGAGCCAGCAACAGGACAGACTTCAAGTACAGGAGTCTGAGATCAGCAAAATAGAGACAGGTGAGGCTCTTCTGGGGCTACAGCTGTGATTTACATGTATGACCAACTGTACGGTCATGTTGCCACCTGAGGGTGATTATGGGCATCTTGTGCTTATACTAGACCACAGTCAAGGGTGATGATAGAAATCCTGCCTTTCAATTTGTATCCATATATTCTTTTTTACTTTTTGGTGATGTAAGCCTCTGCTTCCATTTTAAGTATAAATGGACCTGAGACACTGGGTGCAATATCCACATTACAAACCAAAATACATGTATCTGTGATAATCAGAAATGTTTGTAAAACTAGGGAGCACACTTTGTAGGTATGCAATGACAGTCATGGTGATTTTTTGGCATTGCATTTTCATATCTTTTTTGCAGTCATGATAAAATTAAAAATCTACATATACAATACAAACATCAGGAGAATGCCTGTGGTTAGTGAGACTTAGCTAGACCACTTGTTGGAAGACACATTTCTTATTCATTTTGTTGGCACCTACATGTAGAATTAACATATACCAGGCTATCTAGTTTAGCAGCTTCATTTTCTTTACAACGTACATGTACATGTATTAAGTTGGGCCTCTACAAACTTCATACAGTGTACGTGGTTGACTGTAATGCTGAGTAGATGTTCATGTTTCTAGAGGACATACATGTAGAAGCGCATACAGAGGAGGTGTACGCAAACTGAAGAAAGCGAGATGGGAAATGAAAATCGAAGTTTCATGTATAAACAATAGTATGTCAGTGTGCATCTCATTATTCATGTGTAACAGCAAACATAGCAGAGTACACTTGAGCGTAGCGTTTTTATCCATTGCCTTGTTCTGGATATTGGGTGGATGAGTATGTCTTCGTTGTATAAGTTCCAGTGATTACCTCCCTTTCTTTACCTGTCCCTTAACCAGTCAGCAGGTATACATTGCCTTGTTCTGGATATTGGGAGGATGAGTATGTCTTCGTTGTATAAGTTCCAGTGATTACCTCCCTTTCTTTACCTGTCCCTTAACCAGTCAGAAGGTATACATTGCCTTGTTCTGGATATTGGGAGGATGAGTATGTCTTCGTTGTATAAGTTCCAGTGATTACCTCCCTTTCTTTACCTGTCCCCTAACCTGTCAGCAGGTATACATTGCCTTGTTCTAGATATTGGGAGGATGAGTATGTCTTCGTTGTATAAGTTCCAGTGATTACCCCCCTTTCTTTACCTGTCCCTTAACCAGTCAGCAGGTATACATTGTGTGTAGACATTGCCTTGTTCTGGATATTGGGAGGATGAGTATGTCTTCGTTGTGTAAGTTCCAATGATTACCTCCCTTTCTTTACCTGTCCCTTAACCAGTCAGCAGGTATACATTGTGTGTAGACATTCACCCTGGATCTCCAACAAAAGACAAACGAAAAATTACTTAAAATTTCTTCATGACTAAGTTATCCATTTTGCCTTATTCTGAAAGTTTTTTGTGATCTTTGAGGTTTCTGTAGAAGGTAGGATGATAACCTACTGGAAAAGAGTAAGTTTTAGGGCCAAAAAGTGTAAATATTTATAGTACATGAAATTTTATACCACATTTTGTTTACTGAGGGAAAATTTTCTCTTATGGATGAAATTTTAGGCCATTTTATACATGATATGGACATGCTTGGACATGAGGTGGCTCATTCTAGCTTTCGACAGGACATTTATAGTTTCTGTCTCCACTGTTTTTAGGGGTAACAAGTGGTTGACAGCACTCTGATATATACATGTATATAGGTTTGATTCATGTGGTCTTAGATAAAGTTTGTTGGTGATTCCTTTCCTTCCATCAGTTTAAGCTTGCTCAGCAGGTGTAAAGCAAGGCTCAGCAGTTATTTGTGATTAGACAAGAATTTCTGTCAGGTGTCCTTTCCTTAAACAAACACCTTAACCACAAGGCTACGGTCTGTTACTTTCATCAGATCAGGATTAAAAGTGTAATTCTAGGTGTTTAACCTACATTTGTAAATGTACATTTATTTATTTATTTGGCGTTTTATGCCATACTTAAGAATGTTTCACTTACATGTACACGACTGCGTCCGGTATTGTATGGTGGGAGGAAACCGGGCAGAGCCTGGTGGGAAACCACAACCATCCACAGGTTGCTGGCGGAACCTTTCCCCATATGTAAATGTACAGTAAAAGAATGTGTACTCAAGGTTGTTTATCATTTACAGACAAGCTTCCAGTACTATGTGATTATATTGCAGAAGCAATTCAGCACTTACCTGAACTGGCTGAAGTTTTCATTATGTTATTTCATTGGCAGAAATCAAGGAGTTGGAGGAGAAAGGTCGGGCTGAAGAGGAGCGCCTGCGTCAGCTGGAGAGTGAAATCCTGAGTTGGGAGGGGAGGACGGGTGCATGTGAGTGTGAGCTGGAGGACCTGGTGTCAGAGGGCTGGCAGGACCAGCTAGAGGCCCAGGTACAGACTGAGCACAGCCTTAAGGCAGAGGCCGACGCCCTGCGGACACAGATCACAAACTGTCAACAACAGATCGTGGAAATGGTCCACAAAAGAGAAAGTATTATTGAAGACATTGAACGCGAAAAGAAGGACATTGCGGAAAGGGAGAAAAAAGAGACTGAGGTGGAACTGCGGGTCAAGCAGGAAGTCGCTGATGTTCAGAAAAAGGTCAGCGAGAAGCAAGCGGAGATTGAACAGGGTGAAGTGAAACTAGAGGTGCTAACCAAAGAAGTGAAGGACTTAGACGCGGCAATTCTGGAGAAAAAGTTACAGGTTGCTGAGTTAGAGAGTAGCTTGAAAGAGGCTAATTTGCAGCAGTTTGTGATAACTCCACCAGAAACACCCAATCATCTGGAAGAAGGTGGGTAACTACTTGAGACTTCACGTATGTGGACTTAGTGAAATTTCTTTTCTTATGTATTATACAAATGTATATCTTACAAATTTATTTGTTTGATTGTTGCTTAAAGCCGTACACCAGAATCTTGCACTTATATGGCGAGTTTATGAGTGGAGGAAACCTGAATCAGGGATAAAACACTGATCTTAGGCAAGTTAGTGACATCAGGGGTTGTTCTAGCCAATTTTATTTTAAGAAACTCAATTTGAACAAATCAGAAAAATCTATTTTTTTGTCCCCAATGTATCAAAAACTCAATTTATTGAAATTTATTTCATGAAAACTCAATTCAAAATTTGCCTGAAACCCAGTTTCCTGCTGTTTGTCATGGTGATTACCATTACAAGAAAGTGGTCAGAAAAACCCCTGGACATAAATGCGCACCGTTTTGGTGGAATGTACGTGTCTTTTACAAACATATGTGGCATATGGCCACATGAGCATTGTTGACCACGTACTGTCACCAGGACGCCACAAGCAGTGGGAACATATCATATAAATACATGTATGTGCTGGCATCATGTTGGATCTGAATAGAGTTTGCTGTGTTATATACTATGATACCTTCACACTTTAGAGCATACATATGTATATGTAAGTGGGAGGCACCAAGACAATATTACCAAAGGAAGGGAGATTACTCTTCTTACATTATAATTTCGAAATCACATACTCTAATTGAATGTGGCTCTGCAGTGCAATATGTCGCTCCCCTCAAACTGATGCCATGGACATAGAATCTAAGGGTAAGCCTTAGAGTCCCCCCCCCCTCCTCTCAGCACTCATGAGGCATTCATGATGATAAGAGGGTGACAGTATTCATGGAAGCATTTGCTCAGTCTTACATTTTTGAAAAACCACTTGGATTCCAATTATAATCCTGATTGTTATTATTCTACAATGTGAATAAATATTTTTATACTGAAGGGAAATGCTTTCACACAAATTTTACAGTAGTACGTGATAAGGTGGTTACTGCTTTAGCTCAGCATATTGACCCAGGGGTCTCTCATTAATGTGGTTGCAACATGTATGAGGTCAAGTCCAACTCATGCTCCTCTCAGCCTTACGTGGGAAAGATGGCCAGCAATCTGTGGATTGTTGTAGGTTTCCACTGGGCTTTTCCCCATTTCCTCCCACTGTAATGCTGGCAGTGGTTGTATAAATGAAATATCTTGAGTAAACACCAAACGAATAAATAAAATAAATACAGCAGTACTCTGTTACAGTTTCATGTCTGTGTTGTTGTTTTTTTTGCATGATCATCTTGGCATTGTCTTTACACGAATGTGTTTGTGTTGTGTTCCAGGTGAATCGGCCTTGTTTAAGCAGCTACATCGGCCACCAGCGACACGTAAGGCCAGTCCGCAAGACTTCAGCTCCACAGTGACCACCAGTGAACACCCTGATGGGGTGTGGGTCTGACAGCTAACCCTGCCCTCCTTCATCCATCCAGCATGTCATAACACTTCTGATGTCATCATACATATAGCACTTGCCACAGTCAGTTAACCATTGATACATCTAAATGTTGTTGGTTTTTTTTTTCATATTCTCAGTCAAACCATCTCAAGACAAGATGCCATTGTTTGCCAATGTTGTTATATATTCATGACTTACCTCCCCTGCAAGGATAATATTGTTACATACATGTATATGTAGAGGGACTGAAGTTTGTGTTGAAAGCTTTTATCTGATGTTAAAATAATTTACTGGCTTAAGGAGGATTGATTGTTTTAATTGTCCTAATTGACATTGTTGATTGTTTTTCAATATCTAAAGTTTCAAGCTAGAAATCTTGTATCACATTCTATTCCAAGCAAATCCTCCTTGTCTGACAGCATTAGACTTGTTACAAAATAATTCCTATCCTAATTCCTCAACCTTTTCACATATGAAAGAGCAACTTTCAGTGCAAGTTATGCACATTGATTTTGGATACGGAACTACATTGGTTGGATTGGCCAGTTTCCAGGCTGCACAAAAAGTATGGTTTTATTAGTCAATGTAGAGTAATGCTTGAATAAACGCCTTGCAAACATACGAATGTTGAAAAATTATAGAATATGTAAATTTTTCAAATTTCACAGTCTGGGAAGTCATAATCAGTATTTTTTGAAACTCTTAATTGAGCAATTTCTGTATTGCCAAAAGCATGTGGAAAAAATCTTTTCCTCTGAGTGCAATGTTTTATTATTTGCCAACTGTCAGCTTTGTAAACTTGCCAAACATTTGGATTTCATTAAATTTTTTTCAGCTCTGAATAAGCAATAACAATGGACTGAAATGTTTTACTATATCCTTTAAAAGTCTTAGTTGGGAAGGAATTTACTGGTTTCTGCTGTAGTTTTACTTGTACCTGTACTTTATTACATGTATCAGGTGTTATTACAAGGTACTCAAGTGACAGTGAAGATTGTCAGAATATCTGTTATAACATGTCATTCTGTAGAGAGACAACCAATGTAAACACTATACCTCCGTGACCAATCTCGCTCACGTCAGATCAGGTTGATTACTTAAGGTTTGTCACAATGCTTTAATACTTCTTGCTACTGAAAGTTGGAGCTTTTACACATTTGTCTCACTCTTAAGATTGCATGAATGAGGTTTGCAAAGTAACCTCTAAACTCGCATTTCAAATTTTGACTTACCTCAGATCTGGTTTTTCTGCTTTCAAGCTGTCTAGTAAGCAATCTTTGAATGGGAAGGTCAAACATTAGGAGCAATCAGAACTGTCGTTTTCAAACACTACTTAAGAGCCGACTTCACTTTAGGAAGCTGGTTTACCAAAATATTGGTTTCCTTGTACAAAAATTTAACAGGTTAGCCATATATGTTACTACAGATCTGGTGAGATGGAGACAGGAACTAGATCTGACATCATGGAGACTCCAATACTTATTCATATATCCCACAAAGCAGACAAGCACCAACCATGTTATCATGTATTCATGTACATCTACATTAACTGTGATGGTGCTTTCAAGGTCAGGCCAAATTGTAAAAACAAAAATGAAGTATTTTCACAATATGTATTTCCAAGAATCTATTTAGCCCAAAGGCAATGTTAATTCAATATGTGGGGTTTTCTTTCCATATGTGGGTATTTTTTCCATAAGGCCATTCCAGAGTTTATTTCTGACGCATGTATACATGAGACTTTCCTCACGTGTACTGGTTTGTAAACTCTTCAGTCTGTACTGTTGTCTACATTCCTATTGCCAAAGCTTTCACTCTGGCTATTTTAATTTGAGCTGTTAAACTTTGTAAGAAGGTTGTGATTTGTATTGTTTCCAAATGTGTGGTGTTTGGATTAGTTAGCTGTAGCATAATGAAAGTGACAAAAGCCCTCAGTGGTTGACTGTCAAAGGTTTGATTTGTGAAAACTTTAAAGCAATAATTACAGTGATTAAAGGTGAACACTGGGTGGCACTTGTATATACAAGCCAAGGGGGGATAACTCTTGTTGGATCTGAATTTTTGGTAGTAAGCACTGCATAGGATAAATGAAAATAATATCAATTTCAATCATATTATTTAAGCAACCACATGAACAAGTTAAATGATTGCATATTGTTACGACTGTCTTAGTTGTTTCACAACCTTCACTGTATGTATATGAATGTTGTAATGTTGTTTTAATACAAAGCTTTTATTACGTTTAAGCACACCTTTATGGGGACTCATTAGTCATACAAGACATACTCACAGGTTTCTTCTTGTGAAGGGTTCGTGTTTTCGTTTCATCAGATCATGAAAGTGAAAGGCGAGTTGCAGGCCTTTCAACTTTAAGGCACACTATCACTCTGTCACCACTACTCACTTCTGAACAAATGCTAGGTATGCTAATAACACATGCCTAAGATATACAATTCAGGTGGCAGATGAATTCAGGTGTGTAAATCACACACCTTGTCTCCTGTAAGTGGTGTTAATATTACTTGAACGCTTACAAACAAAAGCAAAAGCGTTGATTTGTACTAAATTCCACTGGTTACCATATGCTGATCCAGTCTTAAGTCATCTTTTGATGCCTCATCGATGAATCCTTGTAGAGGTTTCAGGTATGGTGGATCCAAAAGAGACCTGCCTGGATTGCTCACAGGTCACAACACTATAGGACTAATGGTAGCTGCAGGCATACCAGTAACCTTTGACCAGTGAGCTAGTGGGTTTGAATACAGTACCCACTCGGTCTGCCCTTCTTGAAGTCACAGTCAGTTGGGTGGGTCAGATACCTGTGATGTATCAGTTATGGTTGGATTCCTCACTATTTCCTCCACAAACACCCCAGACAGACATCACATACTTTATTTCCCCCAAAGCTTGGTCTGTAAAAATGTACCCCAAGAAGCACATTAATGCCATAAAATGATATTTTGGATGTCAACACTGAACTTTCTGACAAGAAATTAGCCCTACATGTATAACATGGATCAACCAGTTGGAATCCAGCAAAATGTGTCAACTGATGAAGCTAAGCTTTAGGTGACATACAGTCAGTGACATGTTCTTCAGTATGATTTTAACATCAATCGTATAGAAATGGTGGAAAAAATGGTGAGCCAAGTAACACCCAGCTAACTGTTCAAGCATGCTGTGTGTGGCAAATTTTATCACGTTCGAATCTATAATCTTAATGCCTTCACCAGACATCTACACCACTGCCATTTTCACAATGACTCGCTTGCAAACTAAACAGGCTTTTCTGTTATATCTGATATCGTGTGAACCTATTCAAACTGCAGTCGTTCGGTTTAGGTGCATGCTTTTCAATGGCAAGATCATGGATTCAGCCCCATTTTCTCCACTTCCTGTTGGTCGGTCTTGCTAGAGACCAATTTGCTTCTGCCAACATGCCTTGTGTCACACGTGCCGTGGAGGAGATTGTCCAGTAACTTGCCAGAGGTTGGTACTGCATTCCAGTCAATGTCTGGTCCACCCATAAAACTGGATGCCATCATCATATGTTGGCAATTCTTGGGCATGACATTTAATAGTAACAGAATCAATTATTAACCTGAAACATGTCCAGTGTGACTTTGACAAGTTTAAGATATGTCATGATGTGCCAAAAAGTATTCCCTCATTAAATTTGTTGTTATGTGGGACTGAAGTTGTTGTCATCAGGTGGGAATATTTGGAAATTACATACATTATCTGGTAGAAAATATTTTATGACGATGTTGTTAAGGAAACTGGTTTGCTATTATTGATCCAGAACATCCACTGTGGTTAATGGCTGGGAAAGGGATGTCTGTTCAGACACCTAGATTTCACAGATCATTTCATATCAAAAACATTGTGGCCATATATGGGTGGAAAGAAGAGGGAACATTGATATCAGATTTAAACTCTTGATGCAAGACGTATTGCTATTGCATCATAGAGCAGATCGTTTACGAAAACAGCTTCGATTTCATCAAAAATCATTAACCTGTGATGCCTGACCTCCCCCAACCTCTCTCCACCCGCGACCATGAGGCCCTCTGCACACACAACCACCCCAACCAGGAGGCCCTCTCCCAAGAAAAAGATATCAACTAAAGAGTACACACTACGTCAGATACTCCAATCCTATGCCTAGCAGTTTTCGTTGTGATATTTCAGGTTGCCATGAGTAATATGCTCCACAGTATGGTTCCACGTTTCTCCAGGAGCCCTCCAGGCTACATGTGCACTAACCTGGCTTGTTTGCTACAGATAGGTGATCAAACGACGGCCGTTAATAAATTATTATGTGGAGTAAAGGTAGATTCTGTCCAAAATCAGATGGTGAGGCTTTTTAATTGCACTGTCTGGAGCCTAAATTTACATAGGCCTTGCTGCATTGCTGAGCTGAAGGCAAACAATTTGAAGTCTATTTTGTGGAAAATCTGTACATGTATACGTATAGAACAGCACTTTTCCTTGTGCAACAGTTCGCTGAATTTACTGCAATATATATCGAGTATCTTGTCTTCCATAAGTGTTCGCTGATAAGATTAAAGCTCGGGTTTAGATGTCCGTAATTGTTGTACCCGAATGAGGAATCTTCCACGTCTGATGTACCCGGGTTCATTTTGTGTAGTTTGTTGCTCATTCCTTCCTAAATTTGCAGGTAGATTGTTAACGTGTTACATATTTATTACTGGAGAACAACTATCAGTCCAATTTGAGTCCGAGCTTTTTTTGTTTTTTTGGGTTTTTTTTTTTTTTTTTGGCGTGGGAGAAGGTATCGCATTGTGCAAGGTATAATAAGCGCTATTGTTTGCCATGTGTACGTTGTCAGTTCACGACAATCAAGATGCCCACTTCGCGTACATTCTTTACGCATACCTTAAATTAGTAAATTATCATTTAGGTAATCAGTTTGTTATATGGAATCTTTGTGCAGTTTATACTCTCCCATAAAAGAAATACATACTTAGAGGATCTGGGGGAACACCAGGTGTCACCACCGTCCATAATTAACGACCTATAGGTCATTTCTGACGGAGGTTAAACGGTGTTTAGATAGGATAACACTCGTAATCTCAAATCAGTAGGGTGGAGATTATGTACATTTTCCACGTCATGCATCTGTGTTCAGACCTGAAAAGAGCATATGTCTTGCACGCCTCGGGCCTGGAAATGTATTTAGGACGTGACCATACACGAACCTGTACGTCCACACATCAACAACGAGTTCGCAGTCAGGGGACAACGAGCATTCCAAAACACTGCATCATCTGCAGGAATGCTCACACACTCAAGAGGTGTCTTTCATTCACAAAAATAAATGTCGCCAAACTGTTTATATTCGCTATCTATCCTGTTTCGATGGCTTGTTTTTAGCACCGAACAAGACGAATGGTTAAGAGATTAAAGGCGAAATATTTCCCCTAAAACCTCGGAGTTTTATCATTGAGACGACGCTGTCATCGCGCAGGCCAGTCTATTTCATAGATGTCTGCATGGTGTGGCTGGTATAGTTGTATATGTAGGCGTATTTCTGGATGAGCACGCAGTCTGAGCAAACTGAATAGCCGCTTGGAGTCGTCATAAATTCTCAAGCTGAAACACATGTCTTTTTGACTTTATTCATATCCACAAGGCGATAAATGTCACGGCTTTGAGCAGTTAATTGCATTCCTCGACTGAACTGACAAGCATCTGTAACGCTGTAAAGAATGCTTCACTGTCACTGCAGGACGCTTTGTATTTGATACTTCATTGCATCTCTACATCTGCATGACGTAACCTAGAGTTCTTGAGAACATTTTCGCCGCAGTACACTGATGCGTAGCCAAATACGCCCTGATGTACAAACTGTATAGCCAGCAATATGTTCTAATTTACAACTACATAACCAACACTTTACGGGACAAATTATAGCCAACAGTATGTTTCACTCTTATAAATATACATCCAGCTGTGCGTTTTTTCACAGTAATGTACAGTCAGTAGTATGTTCTGATGTACAAATATATAACCAACACTTGACGGAATAAATTATAACCACCTATGTATATATATATATATTAAAAAAACATACTCTGTTGTACAAATATATATTCAGTAAAACGCTGGGCAGTACAACTACATGCTCAACTGTACAAATAATATATCCAGCAGTACGTTGTACAGTGCAGCATATATATCTAACCATACGCTGCACTGTACAAAATATATTACCAACGCTTTACGGAACAAATAGTATATAAATGATAGTCAAGTACACGTTCTACGCTACAGGTATAACTAGCCATAAGTATAGACGTTCTACGCTACAGGTATAGCCAGCCATAAGTATAAACGTTCACGGTACAGGTATAGCCAGCCATAAGTATAAACGTTCACGGTACAGGTATAGCCAGCCATAAGTATAAACGTTCACGGTACAGGTATAGCCAGCCCTAAGTATAAACGTTCACGGTACAGGTATAGCCAGCCATAAGTATAAACGTTCACGGCTCAACAAATTTCAAGAACTTTATCACTACCGTCGGAAAAAAAGGAGCATGGTACAGTGCAGTGATAATTAAGCCCCACTTACTTCATCAGATCCGTTAAAGTCTGATTTGTTGCTAACGTGACACCAACCTCAGTATAAATCTATAATTAGGGATACAGGGTATTCTTATTTAGAAAGGTATGTGAGTGCATGAGCACGTATTATTGGCTGAAAATGTACGATGTTCTATATATCACCTGTATAAATTGGAGTTACGCAACTCAAATTACACAACACAATTCAGGTATATATTAGGCATGTTACGCCAAAAAATGCACTGATCTAAGTCTGAAATACTGCAAACTGTGGGGTATAGAGTACGTATATAGATGTGTATATATCACATGATTGTACTTGTTCTGGAAATGTGCATCCCTTGCTGATATCGAGGCTGAGCTGTATGTGGGAGGCAAAAAACAGACAATTCCAGCGAAAACCGCCGTGGCCCACAAGCTGCAGGTGAAACATGCATATATATAACTACATTAATTTTTACACCGCATTAGGACACGGAGATATATAATATAGTTGCATTAATAGTTTTGAGTCTGCTCACAAGAACTAAGAGACAAGCCCTGAAGCGACGACAAGTGCATGTGGGAGCAACTTCGCATGAAGGACTAAATAATTCAGGTTATAGTGTAATGCGTACACATCACTGCTTCAATATTGCAAAAAAAGGAACATCCTGGTAAACATTTTTCCTAAGTGCACATGGGATTATATAATATATAGGTCAAATAACTTTCCAGATGTCGTCTTGCACAAAACAAGAGGATCAATGGCGCCGCGTGATGTAGGCACGGAATGTCCCAAGCCTGCAGAAAATAAAGAAGAATTGCATATACATGTCGTTCTAAAGTCGCAGCCCTGGAACTTTTGAGGTTAATATGACGCCTTTTGAAAAAGTGGAAAAGCAGTCCTGATTCAAAAACAGCGGAAGAAGACCGCCCGGGTTTTGAGCAAAATAGTAACCATAAAGATTGGTATAAATGTATATCTGCATATATATCTATATTTGTAGAAGAATTCAATTTTGGGTACAATGACTTATCAATTCTTAGAAAGAGTCACATTCATATGGATGAGCCTCGCTTATTCCGGCCAATCATCCAATTCTCCAGTCAGGTAATATACATGCATGTCTGCAAACAAGGCATACATTAAATAATAACGTTTTGATATTTTTCCACAGCATTCGGAGATTCAGTGAATTTAAGCCATCTATCGTTCGTTGAAGACCATTTATCTTCCCTCAATTTGGTGTGCTTGTCTGTATGTAACAAGAAGAAAATTTGTCCATAAGTTGCCGAAAGGTGATCGCTTACACCGGACACTCCGGTTTCTTGCTAAAACTATAAATGGCCGAAACCACATGAGGGAAAATTTTTAATTGAACAAACGCCAACAAAAATCATAGTAAACGCAGATGTTTATAAAAGAGAAAATAGATTCTCCAGTGTCCAATTTGCCCATAAACGTGGGGTGCGATTAAAGAAACCCTTATAATGTTAGGTGCGATTAATGAAATCCTTATAATGTTAGGTGCGACAAACGAAACTCTTATAACTTAAATTAGGAGCACGAAACAACGAATGCAACGTAATGTCCATCCGGTGCTTGTAGCCATGCATGATACGCGCACGTATTATTATTAACTACGGGTAAAAAACAATTTAATCAGTTTAATTCATTGTACATTGTTCTACTGTCATTTATTCTTTGGTATCGTTAAAACCATGTATTAAAATATCTTTACGGATATTAAATCTGATATATGTATTGGCATAGAGACAACATGGGCCTGTCGATATTTAAACTCTACGCCTATAAAATCAGCAATACCCTTAGCGTGAACTTGTGCATCTCGTATGTGACTTGGAAATCGATTACAGTTTATGATTTGACAAAAAAATATGTAGGATATAATAGATGTAATATCTAACACATTCTAACACAGCTGCAATTAAATGATGTGGAAGAGCATGCATAATTGTTACAGATATTTCCCAAGTTAAATGGAGGCCAGGCTGATTACATTACATTTTTGCCGCACTCTACAATTACCATCTGCACTCCACGAAAAGGACAAGTATACTCGATATGCATGTCTACACTGAGAAACAAAGCTAAATATTACGAAGTGTGCGAAGTTAGACACAAAGGCAGCTATCTAATCCCTGTCAGGATATACTAGTAACGAGTGAATTGTATAACGAGGGAAGCAAATTTCCTAAATATGTAGGCACGTATAATTATACCTCTTTCAACCTTTTCAAAAGTAAACTGATATTTATGAAGAAAAACGTTTCATGCCTTAAAAGATACGCAGGGTACTTACAATGGTATAGATTAATTGTCATGAGGCATCAACGTATACTGTTCTATGGGCACTTGTCGATACTGGGGAATTAGTATCAAGAAATATTATTTGAATATATTAATTTATCCAAACACGAAACGGATCTCTCTAAATGCTCAAGCGAATTGGTTTTTGCAAAATACACACGAACGAACACATGTAGTGACCAGAGAATAATATATACATGCGCGTATAAGAGGTAAGAGATATTTGACCATAGATAAGTGCTATCATGTATCAGTTTGCACTGACAGCCCATGCAGCAGGCGAGACTAGATGCTGGGTGGTTTAGCCACACGGTATATGCATGCACAGCGTGTCGGAGTATGTATACAGACAGGGCCATCAGCATGGCTAAACATGTTTACCGTTGAGAGTTTATCACATGCCATGGTAAAGAAGAAACATAAAGCAGCTTTTACAGAAACCGCAATATTTCAGCTATTTCCGGAGCCAGACCAATCTTAAAAAACCAACAGGATCGCTGTTTCTTTGTCTCAAACAACCAAAAAAAAACTTAACGAATATGTATTTCACGGATCAAATTAAGTTGAAAACAACTACTTTGATGGGCTTTTGCATTTTGGAATTTAATATAAATTAATGAACATATGCTTGAAACGATATGCAAATAACCATTGGTATGAAACTAAGCATGTTCTCTTCCCGCGACAAGATCGCGAGAAATAAGGGCACATACTGGGTTAGCTGTATTTCTATTTCAGTTATCACCAGAAACTGCATGAGGGCTTTTATTGTAATAAAATGTTCTTTTCACAAAGCAATGACGTAACTTTATCCTGCGGTAAAAGGTATAAATGAAAATGCACCTTTTTGCACGTGGTATTTCCAATGATACAGTAACGTTGATACATTGTGGCACATACACTGTGTCTGAGATGATGAGGGATTCTCAAGCCTTAATGGACCGCGAAGTTGTTGTCAATACTAATGTTGTATTTGACAATAACATCAAACTGAACCAAATGTAAAACCTACTCTTGTTACACTGAAACGTTATAACCTTAAATTAAATGTTAAACCCAGCAGCAGTGGAGGAGAGAAAGTACTAATATAATGTTTGACAACATTTCAAAGAGTTAGAAATTTAACATGAAGGCCTGTACTCTTCACAAAATGCTAAGAAAATGTTATTCTCTTAAACTATCTTAAATCAAATTAACAGCTTTATGAGATGTTTTCTGCATCATAAATGTTTTAATCATGTATTATATGTTACAATTTGTAAAGGATCATTTCGCTGCTGCGTTAAGCCGTAATCATTCATTCGTTATACGCGGGTAACATTATCAGATGATGGCACTCACATTTTACAGCATTTCACATGTCGTATCATTACAACACTCAAAAGTGCTGACACCTGAACATGTATGTTTTAAGATCGTATATACATGCAGAGAATCTGTACATCGGGTAAATTAAAAGTAATGACAACGTGCAGCATATATACGATTCATCCCCAAACCGATATACCTTAATACATTAATATCTTCCCTCAACCCATAAGAGTTTTAATCATAACAACGCTGAAGTCTATACACTGTATACGACTACAAAAGCCCACAGACAACGTTGGCGACAGACAAGTCGTGAACGGATAACAACATCAATAATAAAACACATTCATATTTAAACCAGTATGGCAAAAGTTATGGGATTTAAAATAACGGTTATAAATAATTTCACAAACGGCGGAACCATCTCTAGTATTATTCGGGTGTACTGAATTTTATCAGGGGCGTGTGTAGAAGTATATGGACATGTATACGGTGTATTACATTCCGCAGCGATAAATGGCAAGATATATTGATGATTTTTATATCACATTTTTATCAATTATCAGGAAAGAGGGACAACTTGTATTTTGTCTCTAGTACTTCCTCCAGATTTAAAAGACTGCATTGTATACTATTTTCAAAGCAAAAGATAAACCTGTACAAATGCATTGGTTGTTTACCACGTGATCTGCGTGCTCAACGCAGCCCCATATATTTCCTTCTAGGCTGGTAAGTTTGACCAATTGCTTTATGTTGACGTAACGATGCATGGTTTGGTAAGCCGCTCAAATTAAAGGGCAGTCAGATAATTGATGTGTAAAGTCGTTTTAGTTTTTCTTTGACCTTGCCCCAGTTTCTTGAAGCACACTGAGCTAAGTATATTGTTGAGATAGGAAGTGCACTTAGCTAAGGACTACTTAGCACTAAGCATGCTTCATGAAACCGGCCCCAGACGTTTCATGTCTGTCTTCAACATGCTGTACAAACTGTGTCCATGTCAAGATGCAGTTAAAGGTGTGTAAGATATAATAAGGGTTGCATCAAAGAAATGACGAGTACAAATGACTTCTGAAGGTGGTGTAGAATTAAGAAAAAGAATATAAAATCAGAATTTGCGCATAAAAGTGCAACATTTGAAATCAGTTGTTATGTGAATTAAGTCTATAGAATAAAACTTAAGAATTTCCATGGACATAAGTAGTGCGCCATTATAAATCATATAGTGTAAAAGATCAGAATTTAGACATAAGTGCTGCCCCATTGTAAATCACTTGTTATGAAAAGCTTAGTTTTAAAAAGTCAGAATTTGGACTTTTGTATTGTCCCACTGGAAACACTTGTTATTTAAAATCTATGGTATAAAAAGTCAGAATTTGGACATAGGTGATGTCCCACTGGAAACACTTGTTATTTAAAGTCTATAGTATAAAAAGTCAGAATTTGGACATAAGTGCTGCCCCACTGTAAATCACTTGTTATGAAAAGCTTAGTTTTAAAAAGTCAGAATTTGAACTTATGTATTGGCCCACTGGAAATACTTGTTATTTAAAATCTATGGTATAAAAAGTCAGAATTTGGACATAGGTACTGCCTCATTGTAAATCACTTGTTATGAAAAACTTAGTTTTAAAGAGTCAGAATTAAGACTTATGTATTGTCCCACAGGAAACACTTGTTATTTAACGGGTATAGTATAAAAAAGTCAGAATTTGGACTTAACTGTTGTCCCACTGGAAACATTTGTTATTTAAAGTCAATAGTAAAAATATCTCAATTTGGACATAAGTGCTGCCCAAATGTAAATCATTTGTTATGAAAAACTTAGTTTTAAAACATCAGAATTTGGACTTAAGTGTTGTCCCACTGGAAACACCTGTTATTTAAAGTCTATAGTATAAAAAGTCAGAATTTGGACATAGGTACTGCCTCATTGTAAATCACTTGTTATGAAAAAATTAGTTTTAAAAAGTCAGAATTTGGACTTATGTATTGTCCCACTGGAAACACTTGTTATTTAAAGTCAATAATAAATAAATCTGAATTTGGACATAAGTGCTGCCCCACTGTAAATCACTTGTTATGAAAAGCTTAGTTTTAAAAAGTCAGAATTTGGACTTAAGGGTTGTCCCACAGGAAACACCTGTTCTTTAAAGTCTATAGTATAAAAATCAGAATTTGGACATAGGTAGTGCCTCATTGTAAATCACTTGTTATGAAAAACTTAGTTTAAAAGAGTCAGAATTAAGACTTATGTATTGTCCCACAGGAAACACTTGTTATTTAACGGGTATAGTATAAAAAAGTCAGAATTTGGACTTAACTGTTGTCCCACTGGAAACATTTGTTATTTAAAGTCAATAGTAAAAATATCTCAATTTGGACATAAGTGCTGCCCAAATGTAAATCATTTGTTATGAAAAACTTAGTTTTAAAACATCAGAATTTGGACTTAAGTGTTGTCCCACTGGAAACACCTGTTATTTAAAGTCTATAGTATAAAAAGTCAGAATTTGGACATAAGTGATGTCCCACTGGAAACACTTGTTATTTAAAGTCTATAGTATAAAAAGTCAGAATTTGGACTTAAGGGTTGTCCTACAGGAAACACCTGTTCTTTAAATTCTATAGTATAAAAATCAGAATTTGGACATAAGTGCTGCCCCATTGTAAATCACTTGTTATGAAAAATCACAGGAAACACTTGTTATTTAAAGTCAATAATAAATAAATCTGAATTTGGACATAAGTGCTGCCCAAATGTAAATCACTTGTTATGAAAAGCTTAGTTTTAAAAAGTCAGAATTTGGACTTAAGGGTTGTCCCACAGGAAACACCTGTTCTTTAAAGTCTATAGTATAAAAATCAGAATTTGGACATAGGTAGTGCCTCATTGTAAATCACTTGTTATGAAAAACTTAGTTTTAAAGAGTCAGAATTAAGACTTATGTATTGTCCCACAGGAAACACTTGTTATTTAACGGGTATAGTATAAAAAAGTCAGAATTTGGACTTAACTGTTGTCCCACTGGAAACACTTGTTATTTAAAGTCAATAGTAAAAATATCTCAATTTGGACATAAGTGCTGCCCAATTGTAAATCATTTGTTATGAAAAACTTAGTTTTAAAACATCAGAATTTAGACTTAAGTGTTGTACCACTGGAAACACCTGTTCTTTAAAGTCTATAGTATAAAAAGTCAGAATTTGGACATAAGTGCTGCCCCACTGTAAACCACTTGTTATGAAAAGCTTAGTTTTAAAAAGTCAGAATTTGGATTTAAGTGTTGTCCCACTGGAAACACTTGTTACTTAAAGTCTATAGTATAAAAAGTCAGAATTTGGACATAAGTGCTGTCCCATTGTAAATCACTTGTTATGAAAAATCACAGGAAACACCTGTTCTTTAAAGTCTATAGTATAAAAAGTCATAATTTGGACATAAGTGCTGCCCCACTGTAAACCACTTGTTATGAAAAGCTTAGTTTTAAAAAGTCAGAATTTGGACTTATGTATTGTCCCACTGGAAACACCTGTTCGTTAAAGTCTATAGTATAAAAATCAGAATTTGGACATAAGTGCTGCCCCATTGTAAATCACTTGTTATGAAAAGCTTAGTTTTAAAAAGTCAGAATTTGGACTTACGTATTGGCCCACTGGAAATACTTGTTATTTAAAGTCTATAGCATAAAAAGTCAGAATTTGGACTTCAGTGTTGTCCCACTGGAAACACTTGTTCTTTACAGTTTTTGGTATAAAAGTTCAGAATTTGGACATAAGTGCTGCCTCACTGTAAATCACTTGTTATGAAAAACTTAATTTTAAAGAATCATAATTTGGATTTAAGTATTGTCCCACTGGAAACACTTGTTATTTGAAGTCTATAGTATAAAAAGTCAGAATTTGGACATAAGTGCTGCCCCACTATAAATCACTTGTCATGAAAATCTTAGTTTTAAAAAGTCAGAATTTGGACTTAAGTTTTGTCCCACTCGAAAGACTTGTTATTTAAAGTGTATAGTATAAAAAAGTCAGAATTTGGACTTAAGTGTTGTCCCACTGGAAACACTTGTTATTTGAAAGCTATATATAAATTATAAAGTCAAAATTGTTACATAATGCAGCCTTATTACACACCACCGGTTATGTACGACGCAGAATAAAAAGTAACAATCATCTAGATATTCCCCAAAAATAAATCTTGTCAAACTTCATCGGCAGATTATTTCACCAATATAGAATAGTCATTATTATTTTTCTTTGTTAAACATAACGTTATTTCAAGCATATACAGGATTTAAACGTCTTTATTGATTTATCTGATTGCTGCTTAACGGCCCTTAGTTAAAAACCCTTAGTTTGCACATGAATTACAGAAAATCATAGTGTATGTAAGAAATTTAAGTATTTTATCATTCTTGTCTAAAACACATTTCCTTCATTTCAAGCACACCACAAAGCTACATACAGTTCGTAAAGGACTATTGTCTACCCTCAACCCATAATTTTCATTTATAATACCATTTATGAGGAATTTGAAACCTCTCAATTCAGCGTGAAAGAATATTTTCACATGACCGTATGAACGTGAAATCATGAGGAAAATCTAAATTATCGGGAAGACATATAAACAAAGTATCACAAAATGCTATCAATTTTGAACAATGAGTAAGATGGACATTGGGAGCAATTAATTAAGTAAGTTATTCTGAGTTATGTAAGTAAGTTTGGCCTGTAAAGGATAATAATTTTGAAGCCAAGCTTTCGAAGCCATTTTCTATTGAATGTCGAAACCTGGAAAAACTACTTCTTTGAGACTTTACATGTGTTATATGTACATTTATTGTTTTCCTATATATAACTGCATCATTTATGTTAAGTCATGTACCCAAAAGGACTGTACTGGTGGCTGACAACACAAAACAAGGGGTTGAAATGTCAGGTCACTCCTACATAAGTGCAGATTATATTCCCGCCCTTGTATGATGTATAGAAATGAATTTATGTATAGAAATTCTAGTGGCTCGTCATTCTCAATATGATCCCTTCAGGCTGTTTGTACTGAGTCTAAGTTAATGTGATGTTTACATCGAGCTTTACCATCTCTATCTCCTCGAGCTCATTAGCACAGGTGCGATTGATGTGTTGACGTCATTCAACAATGTACGTCATTACAAAGCGTCATACATGCATTAAATATACAACCGCCGTACAGATGTCAAACTTAACATAACTGTGAAAAGTTCATACATGCCAACAACCAGTGCGAAACTAAAACACAGAAATAACGGGAGCACACAGGATAGTTGCTGTCTTTTGGTTGAATGACGTTAAGTTTAATGGCGTATGGCAGGACAATCTATTTATTAACAGACTATTTATTATTATTGGGAATTTGAATTATATAACTTCTTAAACAATTTGTAAGTTGGTAATTTCATCAGTTGAGTCAAGCTGCTGAAGTAGTTTTGTGTTCTTTCATATATAACTGTGCTCGATGGTTATACGATGATATACGTCATGCATAGAAAAAGGATGCATTTTCAAGCCAGAATATTTCAGACGGTGACTTGTGCCCCAGTGTTTGTTTCAGCGCCTGGATTTTGTAATTTATTTGCTTCGCATGTCAGTAAGAGTGACATGCAAATAGCT
Source organism: Acanthopleura granulata (assembly GCA_016165875.1). NCBI lineage: Eukaryota > Metazoa > Mollusca > Polyplacophora > Chitonida > Chitonidae > Acanthopleura > Acanthopleura granulata. The sequence continues at coordinate 23,184,138 of JABBOT010000001.1, forward strand.
TTGGGCCGTGACACACACGTGACCCTCTCCTCTTGACTGTTTTCATCTCTTACCAGAGGACGATTAAGAAATTCATGAAGTGCATATATTAGCATATATGAAGAAAGGCGTATCACATTTCTTAACATGCATGGTTAAGCCCTTAGATAAAGACTTCATGAAAAGTCTCACAGAGACATTCTCAAATCAGCGGCGGACATTTGCGGGAAGTCAAAGTAAGTTTCCCAGCCTGCGCTTGTATGATTTCATTTCTTTCATTTTTTTTTTTATTATATTGCTTTTTTCAGATGTGCTTCATATAAATTTAACGCGTGCACATAAAGGATTGAGCCATTTTTGTCTTTTATCTGAGTTAAAATGTTTTAAAAATATTTGAACAATAAAATAGTGAAAAAACAGTATGATTCGTATTGCTTTAGAGTAAAAAACGATTAATGATAGCGACCATACAGAAAAAATGAATTTAAGCAGTTCGCTACAATGAAATCCATCGTTCCAAAGCGATATAGGGCAACATTATGATATATTTCATCAATCATGTAATTTGTTTTTCAATAAGGGATTTATTTTTTATATGTATTATTATTTTATTACATGAATATTTTTTATATATTATTATATCCCTTTTCTTCCCTTACAATTTAAACGGTCTATATACATATAGTGCACACGATTGTAAATGAAAACAATAAACATATTTCTGACATAACATTTTGTTTTTTAAATATTGTTTATAACGCAACTGCCCGTGTATAACGCTTATTATACCTTTATTGAAATTTGATATTTTATTTTCAATTAAGATTTATCAATGTTTTTTTTTAATTTATAGCCATATGGTAATTCAGGAACACTTCATCCTCGACACCTGAGTTGTTGGACGTATCACGTGCTAGTTTCAGCAACGTCCTGCTTTTGTGCGTTTTTATGTGACGGTATACACTAACGAAAATTTAATTACTATTTTTTTCTTGATTTTTGGATATTCATATGAAACACTGTTGCGAGAACAGTAACTGTATTTAAGCTAACAAAGAAACAAGCCTTGGGGAAGACTTTGACTTCGCAAAATCATTGATATAGCGGGGTCAAAATTTTTAATTTTCACCTTTAAAATCTGCCTTGTTCAAAGGTGGATAATTAATTTAATACGCTATCATTTTCAGCTAAGTTACATAATCAGAAAGTCGGAGTACAATTAATTATAAATTAAGCATCAGAATCTCATTCTACCAGGGCGCCAGATTACCCATGCTGCATGATGTTGATGACATTTGGTGTCACTAATATGTTCTAATTATGCGTTTTCTTTTCTGGGAGAGTATAGAAGGTTATGACTTCGACAATTCGACAACAAAGGTAGAAATTCATGCTTATACTTTGTTTTAACCTGAAATATAAGTTGATGATAAAAGAAATTTATAGCATTTTTAAAGATAGGTCTACATATCATAACGTATATTGCAGTCTCTTATGACAAAGGTGCATGCATTGTTATTTTTATACGCTTTTGCTTCATCTTTGAACTCTATAAAAGGCATGGTTATGATTTAAAGGCCAATAAAAATAGTTAAATATGTAAGGCAAGGGTTCGTTTGGCACTTCACATGCAACACACGCAATTAACCGCTGATCAAACTCTTTCTTCCCTTACCTGCATGCTGTGAAGAAAATAAAACCTTGACAAAACTATTCATTACACCAGACCATTACACGCAAGCACACATTATAAGCTTGTCTTTAAATTAGTCACTGTAATCGAAGTTATACCTTTGATGCAGCGATATAAATATTAATATATAAACTCCTGCACGATCACCTTATGTACTGTCTGAAGTTTTGCAAAGATACATGTAAGTACTCACGAACAATAAAGTAACCCTATAGCTCATAACGATAATTATAGAGTCTCAATTTCTTTAATTTTATTCATATATTTAATTGGCGTTTTACGCCATACTCTGAAACATTTCACTTTCACGACTGCGGCCAGCATTATGGTGGGAGGAAACCGAGCAGAGGCCGGGGGAAATCCATGACCATCCGCAGATTGATGGCAGACCTTCCCACGTACGACCGGAGAGGCTTATACAATGGTATGAGGAAACCGGAGAGAGTCCGGCGAAAACCTACGACCAACCACAGGTCGCTGGCAGATCTTCCAACGACCGGGGAGGAAGCTAGTCTGAGCTGGTTTGTTTCTTTATAACCTACTGTATAAACGAAAACCTGATTCAAAAGAATCCTATTTACAAAATCAAAAGCAACAGTGTCAAGGTTTAAACATTTGTTTTGTTATATTATATTCTGTTGTGTCAAGAAAAGTATTTATAATAAATCTCTCAGACAAAATAGCGTGAGAAAAGACACAATGATCAAAACTTCTTGCTATCAGGGATGAAGTTTTATTTATGGCTATTTCTATACTATATGTATGTAAATATATAGAATAGACACTTTTCTTCCAGTATGATCTTAGATCAGGTATATTTAAAAGTTCTTTGTATTCAAAGGGGGAGACATAAAGTGTGTCGACAATCATAGCAATCTGTCGACTATACCGCACCATTTCTATTTTATATCAGTTGTGAACGTCTGACAAATTAGGCTACCAACGTGAGAGCGGGTCGCGGAGAGGTAGTGGTTCCTTCTCACTACACCAGAGGTCCTCCCTATAGGGATAAAAACACTAATTGGATTTTGTATGCAAGATTCAGGCGCACAGAAAATGGCGGGCACGGGTAGGGATTGGCTGTATCTCTGAAGTGTGTTGCCAGGTAATTTTGCAGGTATAAACTATGACAAATAATGGTTGAAAAAAGTGCATTACTTGTGGCCACAATTAAACAGAGAAAAATATCATCCAATGAGCAAGTGCCCCCTACACCCTGTTTCTATGGCGATAGGACGCTAGTCACCTGCATTCCACCTGGTTTATTTTGAGAACATGATGATATTTGGATATGTTGTAGGCCAGGCATCTAGTTATTTGACAGTATGTGTCATTTTGGGACAACGAAAATTAGGGAATCCAGTTTTAGGAGGGTGTTCTTTGTGAAATTATTGCATAAATAATAAGACTATTTTTTAGTGTTTTTACACCTATACAGAAATAACACTGACATCTTTGGTGGGTAATTCGAGTTCAGTTCAAATACATGTATAACTCCCTTTGCCCAATAAGGTGCCAGAAGGAAGGAGTATCTGTGACCAATCAGGCTGTCCGATTTAAAAACAAAGTAGGATGTGCTGAGATTTCATTGGAAGACCCAGTTTAGGCAAGACCGTGACCGAGTCGAACTGGTTGTGAAGTATTGTGGGAGGTTTAGGGATCTTCTGTAGCGAAGCTGAAAAGAAACCGTGACATTGTGAAGGTGGAGTGGTTAAGATGCTTATCTTTCAATCGCTAGACCATACGATGTATGACACATACCAACAAATGTAGCATATATGTCCATACATTTCCTTCCTTTCAGGCACGTAAGAAAGTCCATCAAGTGAAGATCCATGGTTTCCTTTGGTTTCCTTCGGTTTCCTCCTCCTCCTGTATGAAGTTGTATGATCGTGGCCTCTTTACGTAAAGTATTCTTAAGTCCGGCGTTAAATGCAATCCAATAAGTAAATCAGTCATTGAGCAAATCTTAATTTCCTGCTCTGCACCCTGCTTCTGTCATTTTACTCTGCCAGTCACTGCCACTAAAGTGTAAAATTAGCGTGAAATATGGATCTGATCTTGTCGCCGCACATGTACATTGCTGTCTGTTATATACCGGTAATCTTAAAGTCAATGGAATTTCCCTATTGTTATGATTTATTAGAGAGGTGTGGTTTGCCGGTCACCTTGTAGTATAATAAGCAAGGGTATAATATTTTATATTCTCATGAATCACGTCAGGATCTATTTGCACGTAAAGCATTATATGAATAATACCGTTATTTCAAATACTGTTATTTCAAACAAAATATGTCAATTTTAGACCATTTTAGTCAAGTTTAATAAGTTGCGTTTTCATTCTGCAACTGAACATGGAACTTAGGTTTGGTATATTTTGATCTGGTATAATAGTTATGTAATAGTTATGATATTTATGGCAACGCAGATAGAATTAGTCTCTGTTATATACCCTTTGTGTTCATGGAATTTTCCTATAACACGTTAATTGCGCAGAATGCATGCGCACATCCTATACGTTATGTCACGCTCATCTCTTAACTCCGCATGCCCTATGGGCCTACATCCACACACACCATCCTTACTACATAACTCTGTGGAGTACAGAGCTGGATAACTGATGCTCCCAATCTCCTTATTTAGCCGCTTGGCCCACATATTCCACAACCAGCATGGACGCTGTAAGACCAGCGTCATGATGAAATCCTCGCTCTAGTTTCACACCCTATTTCGTGTGGCCCGTCAGGAGTTTCGCAATCCTTCGTTTCACATCACCTCCTCTATACACAGCTGGCCTAGTACAAGATTCTCTCAGCAAACATATATGTAAATAGCAGACATAAATTAAAGACATTTCAAAGAAGTCCAATTAGCGATTGGCTTTCTGATGGCTAATTTGGAGTTATTCCTGCGTGCAAATTGAACCCTAACTTCTGTAGCCTACATATAGATACATTTATATGGCACCTACACACTTCTGTTTACATCTGTTATATTACATAACAGCGCGTGTGTTATAACATTTTTAAATGTATTATTTCTACCCATCTGTTATACCCTCTGTATATCTCTTTACGATACAACTGTTTCTTTATTCATGTTTAATATTAGTAAGAGGTGGGTAAATCTAACTAAGGTATATCACTACCCGTTTCTCCGAATATCTGAGGCAGAATGTAGTTGTATTAAAATGATATCCGCTTTAATTCCTACTAAAACGACACTTCTGTTTTGCTAGGAAACACTGAATGCGTTTAAATGTTAAAACCCACACGCGTATGTGTATATATATGTAGATGGGTTACTACACACATGAAGTACGTGTGCCAGTTCGCTCATTGTGTATGACGTACATCCACGCTTCTGCTAACACAAGTATTCCGGGCAACAGTTCTTTAGCTTAGGACTATTTCGATATGCACTCACTGAACTAATTCCAATGCTGCATGCTACCAAATTTCTCTTTTCTGGAAACCGCAAGTCGTACATGGTCGTACCAACTTCGATTTAAAGCGTCTACCACTTTTATCTTATTTGACAAACTAACACAAAAAGTGAGCCATTGCCTTCATCTCACCCTACTAATTAAAAGGTTTATTTCATTGTTAGTAGTCTGTACTTTTGTCTCTGCGGACCAGACTTATAAGGAAGAATATACACTTGTAGAGAAATATAAAGGTTGATGGCGTGACGAGGAGTCGTAGACATACAATTGGGTGCTGCTGTACCAATCAAAATGGCCGGGAGTTGTGGCCTGGCTTTCAGCGAGAGGATTTCCCGAGTGAACTGCGGGCATGCGGTAATTTACGGATCCCAGCCGCACGATCTCCTTACACTGGCGGTGCTCAGAGGTGACTAGCACCGGCCACAAGACCACGCACAACCTTAGCAACACAACTAGTCTACTGGTGTTTATGCATATCAATAAAAGGAAGTGTCAATTTTAGTACATCATGAGAAAAGTGACGGTATACTTTTTTCAACAAAATGTTTGTTTGCTTTCGCAAAGTCACTCTATAGACGTTTCACAATGGTCATTTACAGTGTAACATCGGTGTTGCTAAATTCCCCGCTTATTTTATTAAGCAGCAATTTATGGGTAAACCGAGGCAATAACCATGTAATTTTGCCATGTCTTTAGCAGAAAGGCGTATTGATGTGGAACCAAAGTAAATCAAAGTGATCTCACAATACTTTATTTCATTAGGGTGACCCTATAAGTCAAAGACAGATGTCCAAAAAGGATGAGGGGAAGTAAGGACAGATACTTGACAGCCAAAAACCGAAAAGCAGCAAGCATATCACACAGGAGAGACTGAATGAAACACATTCTTGTCTTTATAAAGTTTCACTAAGTTGCGATACCGAATGGTAAAGGTACAAATGATAAATAACAGTCTCATCTTTTAACCATAGCGTACCTTTTCTGAAGTAATACCTCCAAGTGTTCAGATTTTTACTTTGTTGAAATGTGAAACTGATGGCATGATACAATAAACAAGAAGTCTCGTAACATTTAGCTATAACTCATCAGTAGCCTTTGATCTCCAGCCAATCAACAGACGTTTCAATCTTCAGTCAAACGTTGTCTGACTATCCTAGACCAGATGTGGTATCGCACAGTAATATGCATTGTGCGCCGATCGATTATCGCTGTCCACACAGATCAGATGTCAACTACTGTGTGGACATTCCCGGTCAGATGTCAACCACCACTGTGTGGACATTCCCGGTCAGATGTCAACAACCACTTTGTGAACATTCCCGGCCAGGTGTCAACCACTGTGTGGACATTCCCGGTCACATATCAATCACTGTGTGGACATTCCCAGTCAGATGTCAACCACTGTGTGGACATTCCCGGTCAGATGTCAACCACCACTGTGTGGACATTCCCGGTCAGATATCAATCACTGTGGTGACATTCCCGGCCAGATGTCAACCACTGTGTTGACATTCCCGGTCAGATAACAACCACTGTGTGGACATTTCCGGCCAGATCACATCCGCCGTGTGGACATTCTCGATCAGATGACAACCACTGTGTGGATATTCCCGATCAGATGACATCCACTGTGTGGATATTTCCGGCCAGATCACATCCGCTGTGTGGACATTCCCGGTGAGATGACAACCACTGTGTGGACATTCCCGGTCAGATGACAACCGCTGTGTGGATGTCCTGGTCAGATGTCAATCACTGTATCGACATTCCCGATGAGATGACAACCACTGTGTGGACATTCCAGGGCAGATGTCAACCACTCGGTGGACATTCCCGGTCAGATGCCAACCACTGTGTGGATATTCTCGGACAGATGTCAACAGCTTTGAGGACATTCCCGGGCAGATGTCAACCACTGTGCGGACATTCCAGGCGATGTGTATCGCACAGCCGTGCTGCACGCCAATCGACAATGTATGGACATACCCGGTCAGATGTCGTATCGCAGTCGCACTGTACACTAATCGTCAACCAGAGGTGCTCAATCCTTTTGCACGTTATTCCTAACGAACTGTGTGCAATTCAGCCTTCTCGCCAGGCATTCCAGCCATTTAAAACAATAAACAAGAGAAGGCCAAGAGCAAGCAATGTTTCTGGATTTGACGCCTTACACATTTGCACCGACAGTTATTTTCTATCAGTTTCAGTCAGCATTTGCAATCATGAAAGTGACTAAGAAGACGTAGTAATGAAATATTCAATATTTTTGTACAATTAATAAAAACATTTCACCAAAAGCTGCACATGAAAGTAGTAACTCGTTATAGTTAACTTGGAACGTCATACTGCCTTACAGTGCTTGTACAATATAAAACTCTACAGCATACAGTAAAATCAGAGCAGTGACCACCGGGTGATGGCTGGCAAATGGTTACACATAACCGGTGAAATCCGGCTTCTCGTCGATTTACCTCACTGCTCAGTAAGGGTTTTGTTCTAACTACTCATGTAAATATCCGTACAGTAACAACTTAAGTACAAAATTTTTTAAGTACAGAATTAAGTACAAAGATTGCAGTGATATGTATTGCTTTAGTCGACGTCAGTGACCTAGAATTACTCAAACTGCACAGTGTTGTAATCACATTTAATACGTAAATACATATAACAAGGCAAACAAGGCACAAGTATACACATTCATATCTGTGAAGACGGCGATCCAGGTGTAGCTGATTGTATAACCTTGTTTATCTGGAAGCTCGTCCGCGGCGTTATAACATGCTATACTGAACACTACAAATAACGCAAAAATTTTTCCTCATAAAGGTTATTGTTAGAGGCAAGTTAATGTCATAAATATATTTCAGGTGCTAAAACTTGCATTCACTGACTAGGATATCATCCTATCTTCCCAGCCAACCTTACAAGACCTTTTTAAAATCAATAAACCTCTCAGAATCAGGATAAATAAGAGCAATTTATTTATCGACGAAATTGCAGGTCATTTAAAGTGCCACTCTGGTCAGAATACAAATTGCGTGGAAATATTACAATGATATGACAGAAATCCTACGGGGTAAGCCTAACACCATGTTTCAAAAGGATTTTGATGAATAACACTATTTACCCCATATAACTGAAGATTCCTTGAAAAACAAAATCTTCGGCTGTGTCCCTAAAATTTTCCTGATGTGACGTGATAAAATTCCCTGTATGACGTGGAATTAGGCAGATGTGACGTTGAGTAAGGCATTTATGCTGGGATGACATCAAGAGCGTTTAAAAGGGCAGCGTCATATGTGTATACACATCAACGATTGATGGCGTCATGCGTTCGTGGCTGACGTCACACCAGGCAAAATGATAGCGACAGAAATATTTTGTCTCCGTATACTCTGACGAAACGTACAATATCGGTCTTAATTCGCTGTAATATTTTCACAGTTTAGGAGAGCAATTCAGACCATCCCAGTCTTTATACGTTCACCTTGCTTTTAAGACACAGATGTTTTGACACCAAAGTAGCTCTTTAAGGCCATTCAACAGGCAAGAATTCCTCCAGTCGCGCTATAATTTTGCCATCAAACAAGGAAATAGCAGCTAAGTAATTTTATAGTGAGGATGCATAAATGCTTTTAACTACGTCATGTATACTTATTTGTTACAAATACAATATCACTTGAAAATATACTAATACAGGTAATTTTCATGATTCCGCCGTTTCCATTCTGCTCGGGTCTTGGTGACTCGTACATATTTGAAATCGTACAAAGGTTAAAACTTCTTAAGTAGGCCCAAGATCTTAAACAACAATAAAAATATATATAAACAAAATAAAAAAGGTCAGTTGTAAAAATTTAGTGACTATAAATTAATGGAGAACATTTCTCTGCAGCAACATAGCCTGCATCACATATATGTATATATGATGTATAGGACTGTCAACTTAACTGAAAAAGTTGAGTATATTATTCGGCAGTGTTTCATCACACCCTCTCAGTTTATAATCCATATTTACAACACCTCCCCTCTCCTTGCGCAAAATATATACCACCAACAGTCCGTGCGCTTTTGGGTTTAACACTGTCAAATTTCACAAGACTCGAGATTAATTTATCCACCCTGCATTCGCAACGTTCCATACGCTTCCATAATTGAAGAGCTTCTATTTTTACCATGGCTTCGGCCGATAATATACCAGCAGGCTGCTGAGACCTAAGGCATGCCGATAGAGACCGTGTGAGAACGTACCTGATCAAGGTCACGACATCCATAAATCGGCTTCACACGCCTACGTCATCAAGTCTCATCGTGGTCATCCCACTTTCGTGACGTCATCCACATGACAAAGCACGGTCACTTCAATTCCCGGTACATAGCTGTCGAGCGTAAGTTGTTCATATCGCGGAGAGAATACAACCGTGACTCGATAGGTCTATAATCCTCCATATAGATTTGTTCCCTGTGCATTGCGTCAGCTTGTCGCTTTGCAAAAGAACGGCTCTGATCTCTACAATCCTTTGTTCTTGTTTCCATGGCAACGGTCAGTTCACATTCTCTGGTCAACGCCATCCTCGTGTTTGGTACGGAGGCCGGGTAGTGATGATGAAGCGCTGGAAAGAACGTCACAACCGATGTAACATGGTCGAGTAATTCGATGCTACAGACCGAAAATTCTTGCCTCGTCATCTTCCATTCATCTTGGCGGCGAGCATGCCTCTGCCCGACTGCGTAGTGAACACGTGTGTATGATGGGAGGCTTAGAATATGGAGTTGACCCGTGCGTAGGTGTCACCTTCCGTCTCAGTATGTAGAACAGATTTCAGCGCAGTTTACCCCCTCATTAACACCATTAGTCAGATTAAATATGCCTAATAAGATTAATACCCTGTAACTGTATTCTATGTTTGTTTGCATGGACTCCATAAGTATACACACAACCACGCATTCACTCAAAGAACTCGCCCGATCACATTAGGCTAGACAACATGCCACTGGAGTCAGTGTCGATTTCAACACGCACGCATGTACATTACTGTCAGAGTGAGACACAAAAGCTGGAAAATACAGTCTGCTGCGGGCGACTAGAGACATTGTCGATTTCAACACGTACCCATGTATATTCCCAACTACAACCTGCTGAGGGCCACTGGAAACAGTGTCGATTTTAATACGTACTCATGTACAATACTGCCTACAATCTGCTGAGGGCCTCTGGAGGCAATGTCGATTTCAATACATACCCATGTAAATTACTATCTACAATCTGCTGAGGGCCACTGGAGGCAAAGTTGATTTCAGTCAGCACCCATGTAAATTGCTGTCTACAATCTCATGAGGGCCTCTGGAGGCAATGCCGATTTCAATACGTACTCATGTAAACTGCTGTCTATAATCTGTTGAGGGCCACCGGAAACAGTGTCGATTTCAATACATACCCGCAAGCTGACAAATACAATCTGGAGCTGGTCGATTGTCGATTTCAATACGTACCCATATACTGTCTACAGTCTGGAGCTGGTCCCTGGAGACGACGTCGATTTCAATACCTCCCCATATACATTACTGTCTACAATCGGGAGCGATGGAGACGATGTCGATTTCAATACCTACCCATATACATTACTGTCTACAATCTGGAGCGATGGAGACGATGTCGATTTCAATACGTACCCATGTACATTACTGTCAGACGCACAAGATGACAAATACAATCTGGTGCTGAAAGACAGCAACCCCCATAGGTCCACACGTCTATCTATACCCTCTGCATTAGGCCGATATGCCTCAGCAAATATCCTGTTTCAACAAATCCAGGTCAGCAATGTATAATTCACATCGCAATCCACAAATCCAGGTCGGCAATGTATAAATCACATCGCAATAATGTTGAACTGGGTATCCAATTCTCCAAGACACAGGTCAGTTACCTTTTAACTGTTACACTGAGTGAAATCCCTGAAACATCCGCGCAGCACAGCATTGGAACATCTATAAGTCCTACACGTTGATTACACAACCATTAATTACAAGCATAAATATTTGATATTTAAATAAAGTGCTACATATATCCCCCTACCCTACTTATGGAAGTAGCTATCGGTATTCACTAAATAACACCGTCCCTTATCAGGTCGTATGGTTCCCTGGTTGTCCACATCATACAAGAACACAAAGTTGTTCTCTACTCATCAAAAAATCCCCTATAGACTTAGTTCTCTATTTTAATTGGCTAACTTCGCTCGCAGCACAAGGAAGTGTTGACTTGATATTACCACTGTTGCCTGTCCGCTTTCATCAAGGTTAAACGAGCGACGTGCATTTTATCATGACTCCCCTCATTCCTAAACTAGTGTATCCTTTGTCCTGGAGTCTACGCCAAAAAGCCATGTAGACCGATATAGGGGTGCACACTGTACTGGTACACTAAGCGTAATACGTACACTGCACGCTATTGTTTTACATGTATTTATACATAACGGTATTAACATCACTTCTTCAAAAAGCAAATCAATTCAGTGGCCTGGAGAAAGTCCATGTTAACTGCTGTAGAAGCTAGCTTTGCTTTTCCGTTGATGACTGAGTATACACAACAAAGAGGTAAACAGATGTCGATGGCAGTCAGGCCGTCTTCGTCCTAATAGTATAACATGAAAGTGTGGCCTCATTGACAGGAATCATACTGATAGAATATATATATATATACTTATAGCCTGGAAAACAATTACGTACAGAAACTGCAAGAATAGTATTCAAGCTCAGTTTGCATTTAGCGCATTACCACAATTAGCACGAGGAACACGGCATGCAACCATGAAAGCGGCACACAGTCAACGCGAGGGACATGGCATGCAAAGATATGAACGTTACACAAGATGACAAGTAAGGATAATGGTACACAAGAAACACGAGGGACACTGTACGCAATGACGACAACGGTACACAACCTTCACGCGTTACACTGCATGCAAAGATATCAACAGTTCACAATCTACACGGGGGACACGGCATGCCAAGATGACAGTGACACACAGCCTACACGATATTTCACTGCGATATACATGTATAAAATTATCAAGCAAATCCCTGAGATCCGTGATGATAGAGAGGACGTTTTCCGTTATGATATGCAGTATTCGGGTGTTTACCCACAGAACCGTGCTGTTCCGCCGCTCATCCTAGGCCAGGTGCTGTGTATATAGGGCAGATCGTCTACAAGTGGCCAATGTGCCCTGAATGAAAGGATCGACAAACCTCCGACATCAACATGACCTCCAATGATTGCCATGGTAACCATAACGCTAGCTTTTGGTTGGCCAGGAACTGTACCAACTCCGCGGGTGATGGAGGTAGTTCTTTTTCTGTCGCTTTGACCGGCTGAGCATGGTGAACAGGGGCAAGATAAAGATTAGCAACAAGGAAGAGCACCCGTAGCTAGTGTCTAATTCATGAATGTTAACTGTTTGCAGGCCGTAGGGGACAGGACCACATGTTTTCCTGACACATTTGTGGGATGTGTCATTGCTTATTGAAGAGTTACCACTGCCTGCATTGGGAACTGACGACATAGACAAATAAGTGATTCAGAAATAAGTCATCGAAGGAATAAATCGATATGGACGAGGTGACTGAGTGCAGACTCAAGTCAAACTGAAGTCACGGCCGATCCCCTCACAGTATTGTCTTTAATACGAGAACAATCCTGTTAAATGATCGCTGCTCCATGTCTCAGTTTGGCATCCCGAAACTCATTGCCAATCGCCTCGTCAGCGTGACCAATCGGAATGCTTCTTGAAGACTGGCCTATCGGGATTGGCTGCTTCGGCAAGACAACACTAGCACGTTCTACTGGGTCAAATATGCACGATTCTGATCAATATAGGTATAGTGGCCAAAGCCATCAGCCCAGGTCATGTCGACATAGTTGAGGAATTGCGCCGCTGGAATGGTTCCAGAAAATGTCCACAAACATTTGTAATGATTCACACGATGACAGAGTCTTAAATCAGGTGAGCACCAGTGACTCAGCTAGTGACCACTGCGCAGCTTACATACTGACTTCACGGGATACAGCTGATGCAAGCCGAAGACGGCTAGAGCTGCTTACCTGTCAAATCAGCGACTGTCTGCAATCAAATGAGCAACTCACTTTCCCGTCGACAGACTGGATATATCTTTTATGCAAACGACTGCACCAGCTAACCCAGTCGCCCGTCGAGGTCGCGTGTTCTGCTGTTTACTATAACAGCCCACCTTTAGCCCCGGGCTATCTGCATCTTCGTAACGTCTACACCGCCATAAAAACCGCCACATACGTCAACACCTACATAGCTCCTCGAACACTTGTCGGGATCCCATTTGGAGAGATGAAAAATTTATGTAACGTTTCTTCAAAGCCACATACGCAGTTACTCTTGAATTCTCGCCACAGATGAGTGATCGCACAGTTCGTCAGGTAAGCACAGGTAACTACGCCGTAGTGCACGTGCACCGATGAGGCAGGGCGGGAACTGTACTGCACTTCAGTTCTCACTGGCTGATAGTCATGTGGGCGGAGATAAAAAAACTTCCGTGTGAATGAGCTGAAGGCTTATCTAAGAGTGTATGTCGGCGCCGGCTATTTCAAGATCATTGTCAATTTATCATCAGCTACACTGTGACATCTATAAAATGAGCGAGTGAACAGATGCCGAATCATTGTCTTTCCCGACAGAGGGAGCGCCAAAGACCAATCATCCAATCGCCATAAAGCACTGATCTTTTCAGGGTGAAATTTAAAGCTGAGGAATGAGGTCTTATTACAGGCAGAGTCTGAATATGTTATGAACGTGTGTTGCGGAGAATTGAAATATGCCACAGCATGCATTTAAATAAATCTTACTGCATGTAGAAATATTACATACAACGGTAGGTTAATTAATTAAGGTGAGGTTTACGTCTTAGGCGAGTTCTAAAAGTACCTGCCTATACTCTGCATGACTTCAAGTGTTCATCTCCCACACCTTGTAATTCTACAAAAACTTGAGAGCCTACACTTTTCACAAACGTCTAGCAAAGAAGTGGATATATGGCTTTACATATCAGTGAACCGATCTTCTAGGGATAGTGTTTCCATCTCAGCGTTGAAGACGACAGTATCACGTGCATACCTATCACCTGTCAAACACTCGTCAGGGGTGGTGTAGGTTTCCCTCACGTGACTGCTGTCTGGTCGTGGCACGGCAGGCGCTATGCACCTGTAAGCGACTCCAACCAAGTCAAGGGTCGAGGATTTCATGAGTCTGGGTTACATCCTGAATGAAATGGGGGTTCTCCTGTCATAGTATCTAATCACCCCTTAAGGTATAAAAACACCAAAAAATGCCATACTATTTACGTAGTAATTTCTTACAGAGCACCCACCAAAAACAGTATTCCCTAATTTTCGTTGGCTCAACTAACACATCTCGTCCAGTAACTACATGCCTGGCCTACAACATATCCAAATATCATCATAGGTTGACCACCAATTTCTCAAAATAAATCAACTGGAATCCAGGTACTAGCGCCCGGTCGCCATGGAAACTGACTGTAGGGGTCACTTGCTCATTGCATAAAATTTTTCTCTGTTTAATTCTGCCACCAAGTAACTGACTTTTTTCAACTTTTATTTGCCATACCTGCAAAATTACCGGGCAATGCTTCGACACGCTTCAGAGATATAACCAATCACTGTCCACCCCCACCGTTTCATGCGTGCCTGAATCTTGAGTACAAAATCGATTTAGTGTTTTTATACGTTAACAGCACCGTGACTGGTAACACCGCTCTGATTGCGTTTCACTGCTCACGAAGTTTTCCAAAAGTTTTCTTAGTTCCAAAATTGTTTCCATGAAACGTGACTGAAGGAAAGTTAAAACTGTGATGTAATTCGGTTTATCTCGGTTTATTCTAAGAAATCCGTTGTTCTCTGTATATAGGTTTCAACCGTAAGAAATATACGTATGAAAACTTATGGCAAAGCATTGCATAAAATAATAGTTCAAAAACTAGAACCAATGCATGCAATGGTATTCCAAAAACTAAAGTACGTATTTAAGCCGGTATAAACTATAATTTCACAACTGCCCAGCTCAACAGGACCTGCCATGTTAGGGCACTGTCAGTGAGTAGAACCGCCTAACGTAACTCAGGTCCAAGCGGTGTCATGCATTGTGCATTCCTGCCTTTGTGATGACAGTTTGTGAGGAAAGTGATTGCGGCGTTCCCATGTATTACATGAGAATAATGAGCAATCCGGTTCGGAGCCCCGAGTCGTCATTGATTGTGAAAGGATACCCCATTAATAGGCGTCCCCCTCGCAAATAATACCGGCTTGAGTTCCAACAATCGAAGCCACATGAACGAAGTCTACCTGAATAGCTTATATAGCCTAATCTAATTCCTTGACAAATGAGATACTTTGTTCACAGTGTATCCGTGCATTGTAGCTTTGTTCTGATTATTTCATCCATATTTCAGTCAAGTCATTCTAAGCTTGTTATTCTGTTACACTTCTGAGAAATGAAGTTAGGCTTGGTCACGGCTTACAGATATCTGCCGGAAGTAAATGCGCATGTCTACACAGATACGGGTCCCGTGACCTGGCGGATGGCACAAGGCGGTCCGCTCGTGAAACTTGCATCACGTCTATTTTCAGACTTCTTTGCAACCAAGGGGGAGACCGCTATGTATGTGTATTACAGGATATACACCACGGCCTACTCGTCTGATTCCTCGTACAAGGCCTTTTGTTACTATAAACTATGTGTGTTAAAAATAAATGAGAAGACCTGTATACACCTATATAATACATTTTTTTTACCTTTGTTCCGCATATTGTACAACTTGCAACACCACACAACTCGAAGTGCACCGAATGACCCCGAGTAGAAAATGCACATTTCCGAAACTCCGTGGTGGTATAAAAGAAGGTTTGTCGGTTTGTGCACAGGTGGTGGGTATAGTGTAACACTGGTGTAGGAGTGGCCGAATTACGTGAACAGAGGATGGGGAAGAGTGTCTCTCTGCATGACTTACCATCTGCGCAACAAGATGTGACCACAAACACAGATAAATACACACCTCTGTACAGAAATCTCTTATGTAGCGTACTAGATAGCCGGACCAAGCCCTGGGGAGACCGGATACGGTGTTAACCGAGTGAATGGCCTCCCGTAACCACAGCTCAGTATACAACCATAGCAGACTACACCAGTTCTTGTTGGAAGGATCAGTTTAAATCACTGACTTCAGGAGAGATCACAATCGACCCCAACTATGGTTAATAAACGTTTAGGTGTGTACTGCTGGAGTGTTACGGTATACCCCAGAGGGCGGATGAGTCCTTCATGAATAGCGACACCCACGCGACGTACTCATTGACTTTCTGCAGGTGCCCTCTCCCCAAGGCAGGCCTGAGGGGAACTGCCCTACCCTGACATCGTATTGTCCTACCCATCATCACACACGGTTGCCCGAGGTAATCATCCTTTACCGAAATAACATAACTTCGGGTATATTTATATAAAAAAAAGTATGAGTGTCTGCGTATATATCAATAGACAGTTTATAGTAACATATGGACGAAAACATCACAAATTAATGACCAGTAAAACTCAGGTGTTCACACGGTCACAATAAGGTGTGTCACTGTAACCACAGACTCACCCCACCCTCACCTGGGCGGCCTTAACATAACGAAATAAAGTTATGCTATTTACCAGCATAATTCTTTTCAGATGTGTGGGATACTTTCCTTTTACAACGATAAAAAAATAACGGAGGAAATAGAGTAATTGCAGAGGATATTCGATCACTATATAGACCTGTGTGATATCAAGCTGTGGACAAAATCTACAAAAATAACGACATACACGAGTCCCCTTTCACTCCACTTCACCAGATGTGATGAAACACCTACCAACCCGTTACAGGCAGCCCTTGCTATCCCTTACTAGACCCCTCCCCACCAGGCTGTGTCCCAGTTTGTTACCAGGCATCATGCATATACAATCCGAGAAAGATAAATGCGCCTGTGCCCGGCCTTGATCGTGTGACTCACAGGAACTAAGGAGTGGCATTCTGGCCTCTTGTAAATCTATCCCCATTGGTCAGGTCTGGTGTAAGTGGCAGGATAGCCTGAGTCACGTTGGCCGGCCAGATAATATAATTTAGAAACATTGCCCCCCGCCACCCCCCACCCCCACTCCTCCTCCGCCATCACTTTCCTTCGAAGCCAGCTGATCGGGAAGAATTCAGTCAACAACCTACTACACTGGCGCGATCACTGTGACCAAGCTCTCCGTGCAATACTCTGAAATGTTCTCTACTGAGGCAGATCGATAAACCTGCACTGAACGACCTTCGTTCATTCACATATTATAATCAATGGCCCAGGACGAGAACTTTCGTACGCACAGGAGGCCTTCCTCTGGGCGCAGACAGAACGCGATCATTACACGGAGACCACACCTAGTAGGTATCGAGTCAAACCTACTCATAACTTGCAAATGGTTATATTGAAACCTTTTCAACACCGGGGTTCACGCTGAACAAAGTGCCCACTTAGCCCTATAACGTAGGATACAATGGTTCGTTCACACCTTGTTTCGCTCCCTTTGTCAAACACCAGATCTGTCACAAATACACGGACGTAAAATGACTGGTTACAGCCGGGTATCAGGTAGGTGGTCAGCTGAAGTCCACATTTCACCCGACAAGTCATTGTCACTCCTCAGTACCTATATCTGACTGAAGGTCGCCCTCCCACGTGAAGGCTCTATATAGCCTGCATATTAGGAGTAATGTTCAGATATGATGATACACACGTATACGACAGACTAAATATACACAGCCATGTTGACACATGGCCTTGATGGAGGGATTCCCTCCATCCGAATATCACCTGCTTATTGGCGAAATAGCTAAAAATATAAATATAAACCAATCAATTAATCTTTATATAATCTTAAATCTATTGGCTATACACTTATCTACAGAACTGAAACAAAAGTGTTTTTAGGTAAAAAAAAATATGTATGGAAGTACACAATATCACACAAATGATAATCGGTTAGGTGGGTGTTTTTACTGGCAATTCCAGACACGGTCGTTTTGTTTGACCGGAGTTTTCGGTTGGTCGGTGGTTGACATTCCCCATCGCACAATGGTCGCTGTCTCACGCACAACAGTTATAATACACAATGTCTGCGCATGGAACAGCCACTAGTGTGGACAGACTATAGAACTGTGTTAACACTGAAAGTTAGTCATAAAACAGTATTACCTACTGTACTGACGCACTGAGAGATTGACATGACAAAACCATATGTAATATGAGTGACAGGTTCTTCGCGGATTATTATGAAATAAATCTTTCACAATATGGCTTCAAACAGGAAGTCATATAAGATTACTGAAAACAAAACATGAACGTATATAAAGTGGCCTTATCATCACTCACTTCTCTGTACTAGAATAGTTATAACATCAATTTCAATCTTAGTATTCATCACAGCACAATACCCAATCTATGGATAAGTGATGTGTAAACAAAAAGTTAATGTGAAAACTTCTGTCCGAAAACTTGATGGATTTGTAGCGCCAGACACGGGCCAATGCCGTCAGTAGAAGGGAGAAATTATTGCTGAAGGGAATCGTTCATTCACACAGCCGCGCAGATTCAGTTGTACAAGCAAGGATAAGGACTCGCCCATCTATTTGAACTGAGGTCAACTGCCAGCGTGCCATTTCAATGTTTCATCAGTCAGAGTTCCAGTTGTGTTCCAAGCCAGGAAAAGATATGAGAGCCAATTAGCTTAGACAGTTTTACAGGTGATGTGATATCTTCCGTGTCCCCCGACATCTTCAGCAAAGAATGAAATTCTGATCCAACATCCTTATATGGTAATTGATGGATTGGATATTCCTTTCAGTTTCACAACGTTGAAGCGTTCGATTCTAGTTTACAGGGTACGAGATCATATACACACTTATCTAAAAACCAGAACAACAGCTCATTCATTTTTTAAAGAAGAAACATGTAATAATTCCCTACGTACCTTGTAGGCTTGAAGTCAATTCCAAAGAGACGTTGTACATCGGTTGGTATATCCAACTGACAAGGATAACCACGGAATGAAGCGAAACCAGTAACAGGCGACACTATACCACGTGTTCGTTGTTGATATAACAAAGCAAGAGGATCGTCTGCTCAGTCTGTCAAATTTCCCGTGCCTTCACAGTTCGACTGATGTATCCTCTCTTATATCGGTCAGCACACGAGAGATGTCCAAAATTAGCGACGATGACGTGGCTTTTTTTGTGTCTTTGAAACCCATGACCTCCTCTATCGATTAAAGTAAACCTCAAATCCGGTGGTGTACGAACAGAATTATTCCGTCTCTATAATGACCGTTAGGCCCATCTTTTAATGCTAAAACTGATAGAGAAACAACTTTACATTTTTTCAGATTTAACTCGATACATCGTGCACGTTTCTTTTACTTTAACGTTATTTTACCTAACAATATGAATTCTACTTTACAAGTACAGTGTACAGAGATAGCTTTAGGCCAAGCCAGTCTCTACGCAGTCCTTACTCAGTGAAACGAGGTCAGTAAACTGTTCTGCGCAGGAACTATGTACCGTACCACCGAGCACGTGGTCGCGGGCCTATACCACGAAGGAGTGATCGCATCCTGTTCGTCACTATGGCAACCACGTGGTATGTTGTTTTGGGGTGACAAATTTGCCCTCTAACTGGTCCTTTGACCTGTCAATCACTGGCTGCTTTATGGCCATCGATCGGTTTCATGCACGCCCTGTGTACGCAACACAGATCCTACTTCGTTCTCGGGCGAATTTGCACTCGTGATCGGGTATAGCAATATACACAGTACGCACGAGTTCATACATAACCAGCTTTGTTAAGCTAGTCTATCTCAACCCGGAACTATACGTTCTCCCAATATGCCGTACATATCGTTCACCAGTGGTTCTGTGCTCTGCCACAAACTCTCCTATCTTATATAGACCTGTACGGGCCACAGCCCAGTTACCACGGTCAACCATACGTTTGCGTAAAATACAGGTATGTACAATTTTGAACAAAGCTGTTTACTACATCTCTGGCCTACGTCTAAGCCATGTGTGTGAATGGAATGACGAGGACAAATATAGATCTTCTGACGTCAGAGCGAGGAGTCTGTAGGTTGGGAAACACGTATATTCGTCTGGGTCAAGGCAGAGTGTGAGCCTAAGAATAGCCAGGAAAACACCAGTGAAATCTAGAAACGTGAATCGAACTGCAACACGATATCATGTATACACAGTCGCTATGTAAAACTAAAGTGACAGTGACAGAAAGAGCATCCTGCAACAGCCTCATACAGCCGTTCGCCCATCACACAGGCTGATTTCAATACCGCAAATGATTCCTGGCTTTACGACTAGCTCTCTCCGTTAAACCATGCCTCAGTAATATGTCGGAACTCGTGTTCCTCGACACGAGGCATGACGTACTGCCCGGGATTCCCGTCACGGTTTTCTCCGGCTATAGTTCATTTCAGCTACTGGTATAATCTATTTCAGACACACGGTTCGTCCAAAGGTACGGAGCTATAAACGAATGCCTATGCTTAGTAATTTGTATCATGTATAACCTTGACGAACTACACGTGCTTTGTCGCCAGACGTGGTGATCTGTTAATCAGCTCGTACAGTTCTGTCTGTACTGGCGAAATGAATATTCTACCACTTTAACAATAAACCTTGAACGAACAAAGCAAGCCCGCAAAGACGCCAGATCGAAACTCTACTGATACAAGACTCGTGTAACCACATTCTGTAGCTGTGACCGCGTAACTCAGAAGAAAGGAATCAGAATGTCGTAACGCGATTAAATAAAGGCGTGACTTGTCTTGTACATCTAATTGGATTTATACGATTTACATATACAGCTTTGTTGGCTTTGACTACGGACTAAATATATATCCTCACACGATAGCTTCATTATCTTACCCGATATAGCGTGCAGTGTTTATTTCTGGAGCCACCTTTTCCGTTTTGTGGTTTATTTAACGCCTTTGACTTGAGACTACATTCATTTCTGTGTACAGATGTTAACAACAATAAGCCAGGAAATAACTTTGTCTCATATTCAGGCCTGAAAGCCGCGTCTTTACCTGTAATGTATCTCCTATGCAAACCTGACATGTCTTCTTCTTAATTGGATTCGGTAATAGGTTTTAATAAACTCTTTCGTCGACGAGGTCTTGACGTGTGTGAACTGTGATGAATTGATAACGCCGAGTTTGTTCTAATATTACAAGACTGCCCTAGTGAACCACGATCGGTGACGGAGGAAAGTTCATAGACGTAATTAATAAGCAGATACTACATATACGTGACCTATTTGCGTCTGCCTCTGTCCCTCCCTCCCTCACCTTCCCTACCACCTGCATGTACTGTGCATGGGAAATGCTATACATGGTATGTACTGCAGGTAACTTTTTGCACCTCCTTCCAATTTCATAATATTTAGTAAAAATCTACGTTAACGTGCGACATGATAAGGCCTACACACTTTGAGCGACAAAGGTTAAACCTATATATCCATTCACATTTAAAAGATTCCAACAGTTTTTCACACACGTTCCGCGTGCTACGGCGCGAGAGAAATCTACGAAATTACAACGTCCATTTTGCTGATACTGCGGTTTTCGCGTCTAGCCAATGAAATGCAGAGTCGTGTGATTCAAATTTCGATTCAACGAAGGCAGTACGATTGGTGCTATTTTAGAAAAACATTGTCCATTCAATCGCTTGAGCGGCATCACTTAAATCTCTGTTGTTTTCACGTGTTTTGTTTCTGTGAAGAATTCTATCATAATGTCCACCAGAGACTTTCCACAGGGTCACGAGTAATTTATTGTTCCTATTGTCTGTTAGAGGGTGGAAGCAAGGTCAAATCAACAGACATGCAACTGGCACGCAACTCTATATACCTGCGCTGTATTGGCAGTGAAATAAAAACGGGACACTAAACATAACTGAGGATGTTTTTCCAGGACCACTTATATTCTTGCATATATAAACGGAAGGAGGATTCTGTTGGTGGGCCAAGCGTCGAAGTAGATCTGGCCCCAGTTTCATGAAGCACACTTAGCTAAGTATTCGCTTAACTTCCATGTTGTAGAGACAGGAAGTGCACATAGCTAAGGGCTTCTTAACACTAAGTATGCTTCATGAAACCGGGCCCTGGTCTGTTTACATTGTTTTCGTGTGCTTGGTTATTAAATGCGATGTTAACACAGCGTACCGAGTAATTCGTGACGTTTGATATAATGCAATTAACATCGCTGCATTATTTTACCTAATTCTTTTACCCCCACGGTGTTAGGGGGAGAGTTAGTTGCTACTATTTACGCATTTACATGAACAATTAGATTGAAACCCTAACTCAGGTAAACTGACCATCAGGTGCCATATTTCACCGGCTAGGTGTGATCATTTCACCCTCAATATGCTGTAGTCATTTGTTAAGTGAGGTGAAGTGTGGGGTGTCTTCGGGACTGTTTTAAATTTGTTTTGGGGCAGCTTTTGTACTGTGCCTCGCGAGGGTAGACTCACTACAGGCGTGGTGAAAATACACATTCAAAACCCGAAAGCATCACGACTAAACTCAAAAATATGGACAAGTTTCTGGACTAGCTTGTCCACTTAGGCTAATTAGATGAGCTATAATACTGAAAGATACTAGTATATGAAAACATTTAAATCCTCTTCGGACTGGAAGAAAAAGGAACTTGTCAAGTGTCATGGTTACGTTTCAACCTCGCTTTCAGCCGCCTTTTAGTCATGCTCGTAATTTTTATAGGTTCTGCGGACGTGACTGTCAGATCTAACTTCCTCCCTCTTAATTATACCAAAGGCCATTCGTCATGGAACCCTTTGGCGAAGATAAAATAAACCGCTGACATAACATTGTGTAAATGACACTCCCGGGTATCCCTACTGCACCCCAACACTGGGAGGCGACTTAAACCCTCAAAAAGTTACAACTTGAACACAATTATATCTCGACATCTACAGTCGGGTAAATTATTGTTCACAGTATCATCATAAAACTGAGAGATCAACTGATAAGCGAAATGTGTTGTGTAATTTGAAAGACAGACGGGTTTCATTGTCCTTTTGTCATTTCTACATTTGTTCCTTTGTCCAGAGGCTTCTGTAAGGCTCATAGAAAGCCCGCGGCTGCGACGCGTGCACGGAATCTGTAGAGAGGCCTATTGCTGTAACGTTCTATACAGACGATGATAATCAGAGAGCCAAAAATTAAGCACAAGTCAGCTGAACTTTTCGCCCTTTTCAGCACCTGACAGGTGACAACAAACACAAATCCTTGTTGGGAAAGCAGAGTCAGTTACATCGCCTATTGCCTACAGCTGTCTGTATCATGCACCGGGTGGTCGACGAATGGCAAAATTATAAACTGCACTTATGTTACGTGGCTGGCTTTTAATGAAATCAAGGTAAAACAAGCGTCAAGGCAAAATTAAGCTCTGTGACTCACATTTATAGTACGTATGCGAACTATGGGTCATTAACTGAAATGTGTAGCAATTTATGAGTCTTACTAAAGAACTATAGTCCTATGACCACAGAAGAGTAAAAATAAAGAACATAAAATCATCATGTGAACGTCAAAATTTTAGTTTTAATTTACTATTCCCAAAAACTCAGCCTGAACGTTACAGAAATTGGACCTCAAATCTGAGTCAGCTGACCTGAACATTACAGAAATTGTATCTCAAAACTTAAGTCAGCAGACCTTAATGTTACAGAAACTGGACCTCAAAGTGGAAGTCAGCAGATCTGAATGTCACAAAAATTGGACCTCAGTGTTAGAATAAGCAGACCTGAATGGCGATTCCACTTTGGGATTTTCCAGGCCTCATTCAGTATCACCTCTACTTCACCCACCCTGTATCTCTCACGAGTGCTGTGAAATTGTTTGTTGACTTCCAGAGTACGTCAGTATATACTGTCTTTGTAACGACTGTTTTACATGACACACTGTTACGCTGGCTGATGGTAGGTAATTCATTAGATGCTTGTAGCAACAACAATTAGTTCAGTGGTACTTCAGGCTGTCAATGTTATCTGGCACATCTGCCTTTCATTAAGTAATTTATTTGATCAGATGCCTAAAGCCTCTTATGAAGTATACTTATCCAATATTTGGTTAAGGTTATGGATGGAGGGACGCACACTGAGCTCTGAGGAACTAAGTTTGATCATGCATCTACCCAATACATGGGTTTGGCGTTGAAATCTCCAATAAGTGCAGCAAGACGAATGTGGATGGGAAAGATGTATGCATCCATACAGATGTCATATCCAAGAGTCGTAATGATCGTAAGACAACAGGTACTTAGCACCATCATGGGACAACTTTTGAAATGAATGTATGAATGAATGGATTTGACTTTAAATGCGACACTGCTAATGGTGCAGCCATATTGTTGCGACCAAGGGTTTTTGAGACAAGACGTCGATTATAGTATTTCAAATTGACGTCTAAACGAAGTCACTGTCCAATATTCAAGACTATATTTAAACCACACACTGGATGCAGTTCCGAGATATCCGGAGTTCATAACTCAACTTTACAATGCCAACCTATAGCTGCCGATAAACAAATAAATGCCTTAGCCACACAATGAGCCCTCCAAAGGACCTGACTTGAAAACTTCAAAGGATCAACCTCTCAAGAGGGCTTTTCCAGATATTAGATATTAGGTAACCAAGAAGGGCTCCAACTGCCACAAATGACCATGCGCAAATAGGAAATGTGCCACTGGCCATTTCACAACGTTATCACTAACAAAATAGCATGGGGAATGAAGCAGAAATGTGCACATTTTACAGGACAACCAATAATCAACGGAAGAATTGCCACGAGTGCCTCCGAAGAAAAATCGAACAAAATGGAACAGTTGTCCAAGTGAATGTTTTCAGCAAGGACCGGGTGAACGTGGAATGGTACGCTAGTTTCAAACTGTGACGAAATTATAAAATGGACTGCAAGTCCCTTAGAGGGAAGTTCTTAGTGAGTGACATATATTTATGTATAGCTCTGTAATTCTCGCGTTTAAGCACTGGCATTGAACATTATGAACATTAGTAAAGACAACAAAGTCCCTTTGGAGTAGGTATGCTAATATGCGTAACAATTTTACATTGTTCATTTCTTTTGTTTTAAATCAGACACTTTGCAGTTATAAATCAAATAATCAGCAAGTGTTGTCAGTTGTTTCCAATTGTGAACGTGTTCCTGACAGTATTCTTATGCATAATGCTAATCCAGATAGGAGCCACGTCTGAACTGTTCCTTTTATAGACGCCACTATTATATATGTACCCCAAGCCCTCAATATCACGTTGGTTAGTTCGTGTGTATCTTAGAACAAGCGATAGGCATGCTCGCGTCGTGTCCATTAAGAGTTTTTACCCCAAAGCTCTGAAGATAATCTCAAATACATATTAACGGCACATTAATCCTGCTAATTTCCCTGTCATATACAATGAAAGCTTACCTTGAAAAGTGATCATTTCTAGAATTAGACGGACAGCATTGGATTAGTTGTTGCCACGAGTCCTCGTTAGCAGACCTCTTTTTCTGACGCTCTAAATCAGCACAACGTTTAAGGTCACAGACAAAGCTATTTCACCTGTTTGACCATGAGCAGTTCATATGAACCTGCTCCTGAAAAAAAGCAGACAGGTGAAATCGTCTACGTAATAAGCAATCTTCCTGGCAGTTGCGACATACTGATCTATTTTCTAGTAGGTACACATATCCAGGTACACGCTTTGATCGATCAGATAATATACATACCCCTGGTTTTGTGAAGGCAAATCGTAAACGAACGTAAACTCGTTTCACAAGTCTAACTGATGCTTAACACATTTGGTGGATACAGACCATTCGATGTACTGGTTACTAAACTACAGGTTTGACCCTTTTTCTAGAATTTTCTGCAGATCCTGCCCTTTTCAATTCAATCTCTTAAACAGTTACGTCTCTTATTCGTCCTTCAAAATAACAAGGAGTAACCGTTGGGTGGCTGATAACATACTATAAGTTAGCACAGATCCTAAATTCCATTCTTCAGCTAGAGTAACCCATGCCGATAAAGCACTGAGACACAGGCTTATTGTTGAAAATCTACCGATACCCACGAAAATTCAACACATGTTGTAAACTGCGAGTCGATTGATGACAAAAACATATACACCACACCATCAAAAATGAAATTTGGACGTGAGAACAGATTCGTGCGTAACGCGGATATCCGGTTATCGGCTGATGATAATAGAATGACATCAACCCTTCTGACATTATATACTACACAGATGGCTGGGGTTTGCGGAAGGTTAAGAGCAGCATCATGAAGGAATGGCATCAACCTTTCTGACATCATAATACATTCATAACTGGGGTTTGCGTGAGGTTACAGCAGCGTAATGGAATAATATGTCACTAATATGGCTAATAGGGGTTTAGGACGGTACAGAATGGTATGGTGGAGAAATGGCGCCCACACTTCATGACATTACAGCGGGGGTTTATGAAAGGTGCAGAATGTGGGGTTTATGAAAGGTGCAGAGTGTAGGGTTTATGGAACGTACAGAATGACATTGTGGAGGAATGGCGACCCCACTTCGTGCTAATCTGATCTGCATGCCTTTGTCTAGATATGACCGGAGTTAGTGGAAGACAGTTGTGAGTACATTTAGGTGTAACAGCACCACGGTTTGTGGCGCAGGGACGACGCTGTGCGCGTGTCTATGGAAAAGCAAACCGAAGAAGGAACATGACCGGGTTGCTGAGTCACAAATTCATCATGATGGAGGCAAAGTGGAGGACAGATCAGTTTCACATCCGTGTCTACACGGGATCTATACGTGCAGCATGGAGAGGCTTCATATAACATGGGCCCTGTAAAGTCCCTCTCATAACCGAGACTAACCAAACCTTACTGACATACATTTTCCCACGTGTTGCCAGTTAAACAGTCACCGTAGGGATATAGTCATTTTTTCCGTACACGTTTATAGCAAAACTGGATAAGATTTTCTTATCCATCATCCAGCGTGAATGTTCACACGTGTAAACCTGAATGACCTGGAAATTGCGAATAATAATACATGCATGCGATTTAATCATTTCTGAGAGAAATGGAAATTACAGAAAGACTGCTGACCATGTAGCGTTTGTTTGCACCTACAGTTTGGATGCAGTGTAATGCTCTCGTTATACAGGCCCTGGACACCATGCGCGTGTACAGTGGGTATGTGAAACCAGCACGCGGCAACCGTATAACCACACAATGAACTCATGTACTGCTACATATAATGAGAGAGAGTGGAATGTTTCGTAATTAATATCACTGCGCCTTTAAAGTTACATACTAAAATAGAATTCATAGCGAGAAAAGCGAGGTTTAGGATGCGAATCAATAGAAGTTAAATGAATCGTACAAATTGCTGTCCGAGTTATTTTTACATTGACAGAAACTATTGAACATTGTTAAGGATATCTTGGCTCTGTGCGCAGCAGAATTAGCTGTGGGGAACTTAAGCCGTTGAAAGAAATTGCCTGCCTGCCAAGATTATACGAATGTGTCTGTGCCACATTAATGTGATATTTCAGACGCATCACGGTGGAGCTTTGAAATAATTATATCTTATCGGCCGGGTATTTTATAAAAATGAGAACCTACATAGGGTATTATTTGTATGTATTCAGTTTCGTGCCTTCATCCCGCCCCTTAATATTGAATAGTTCACGAAGATCTCGGACACTCATTACTGTATAATTCCAAGGCGTGGTTGCGAAATCACTCATGAGAGGCAATTCTTCTGTGGTGTTCTTAGTGGTGTAAACACGTGAAAAATGGAAAGTCTGTTAAGAAAAGTTAGGTTACCTATTTCTCATAATTGTAGAAAATTTTTTAATGTTAATGTTTCAAAATGTAATTGAAAATGAGACCTGACATATATATAGAAATATCTCACAGGGAGGACTTTGTTTCCAAATGTTTGAAAGCTATTTAAATACATACAGATTGTATACTACGGCATGAACTGATTTCCATAACGAATTTGTTCTAATTTTGTTGGTTTTCACTACTTTTTTTTTTAATTTCCAAAACAACTGCAAACTATGAACCAACATTTATTAACTTCTGAAAATAGGAATTATTTATTATAATTTATGCTAGCTGTGGACGTCTAAAAACTATTTTCACAGAGAAATACTTTCTATAGTTATCCATATGAGTGCCAGATACACGCCTTGTTTCCATGACAACTTACTTGGAAGAAATCACACATTTTATGATACAAAAAGAATTGAATATCGTTTAAAGGAACAAAAACATATTAATGTTGGTTCTAATGTATTTGTTAAAGATTTTCTCCGTAATGTCTTCTTAGTTCAGTTTTCATACCTTCAGATTATCAAAGTATCTTGTGTAAGTTGCAATGTTTTGGACACCAACAGAAATTATTTCATAAAATGAGCTGCAATCTTCAAATCGCGTTAACATCTACCTGCAGTTTATGCTTTGTTTTCTCATCAGGGGAGATGTAACTTCTGAATGTGAGGCTTACAAATTAATTTCTCTTTTCGGTATTTTGAAACATAAAATTGAATTTTGAATCTACACTTTTATAAGTCTCTATCATGAGTCATGTATACCCTGATTTATATCACTGATTTTCCTTCAAAGCAATACTCAATATTTTTGTCTTGAAATAACGGCGGTCGAGTTTATGTATACATGCACATTTGTATTGGTATAACATTGTTTTTTCTTTTCCAAACAAGGCACAAACATAATCTTTCGTAATTTAGCCTGCAGTTATGGTGGAAAAATGGCTTGAAATAGCAGATTAAAATGAATTACGATATTCTCAATATATTCTTGTCTTGTAGCACTCAAACGGCTTTGTATCTAGCATGTCGTAGACTTTATTCATTCATTTTGTATTTCTTTGTTTTTCTGTATTTACGTTTCACATAGAAAAAAAATACATAAATCATCACATAAACTTATCTTCACTTCTCAAAAACTGGCACAGAACTCTGTAGGAATGGCTTACCGTAAAAACTACATGGACATATAATTGTATAGGTGAGTTCATATATATTTATGCACAAATACGGTAAATATAGCACCGAGGGTTTCTTTTAAACACACACAGGGCCTCCTTGCATTCCATGTAGTGAAGGCAGAAGTGAAGTGAGAAGTAATTTTTTATCGACCTTGTGCTTAATAAAAGATAAGTATATGGCTGATGATGCGCATGAGCTTCTGGATAACGCCTGCTATACAGGGAGTCCCAAGTCTCAAACAATATAAAAACACCAAGTTGTGCATAACCAGTTGTGGGCTAACTATGCATAATTATAAAAGTTCTGAAATTGTTTGCGCAAAAATCATCGTGGTTGATTGTTTCTTGAAGCTGACTTGCATAAACACAAACTTTTCAGAACGCCGAGATGAATAAATGTATATCCTTATCCTTACCCTAATGATGACCTTTTGCCTGGATTTAATATTTTTTAAACTTTTAGCACTTAGTAATTAGTATAAGAGACATTGAGATAATACTAAAAGGCAGTAGAGAAGTTTATCCTTAATGCATATATGGGGTACAAATATTTCTTTCATCACAGTAACAGGAACGTTATGAAATTTGAATTGCGCTTATTTGCTCCTTTAGAGCTACTCTTTTCTGTGTTGTACAATTATTTCAGTAAAAGTACAGTCAACTTCTTTTTCTTACAATACACTTCATATCTTTCAAAATGCACATGCTCGTCAATAAGATTTCTCTGAAAAGGTGTTACAACACAGATAGCAGAGAATCCACTTGGTGAATGATGTAACGCACCGTATGAAGTCATATACATGTGACCTGAATTGTGCACATTTCACGAAAATTATCTTACATATACCAGCAGGTTATAATCTGTAAGAATATCTAGGCAAAGGTGTAAACATTTCTCAAATTTATAAGACGCCTACATACGATAACCTGACATATTCTTGAGGATGCTGTGAAACACCAATGAAATAAATAAATAAATAAATAAATAAATAAATAAATAAATAAATAAATAAGTAAGTAAGTAAGTATAACCGAATAAGCCTGGTCCCTTTGTATAAAAATATTACTATGCACGTAAGTTAAGTTTGTCAGCTGATATAAATCTGGTTTAAATTTCATTAACTAATATGAACGTGCTTGGTTCAAAGTTATTCATATATTAGACATGACCAGCATATACTAGCTGATGAAAAACGTGTGATAATAATCCAGTTCACCGCTATATAGTTCTGTAGGCCGATATATTGCGATGGAGAGTGTTTGAAATTTGATTGCAATCAATTATATATATACATACCTCTTAACACTTTTGCGGCGCTTTGTGAGTATGCCTGATATATTGCATTATAGTCTGATATTAAACGAACGGAAAACTAAAGAATCCATAAATTCGGCATGTTAGTCGTTGGAATGGTCGAATGAAATAATGATTTTAATAATATACTGTTGTTCCCGTTACGCACGAGATGCTCTCGTAAATATTGTAAATATTTAAATGTTCTTTATTTATGGTATCCTATTCGTATATCCAGTAATGAAAATAATATCTTGATATGCCTTTCATCCTGATATCTATTAGGAACAAAGAAAAACCCCTTAGTTGTGCTGTTTTGATAAGGCAATATTTCGGAAGCAGTCTTTTCCAAAACGTCGAATACCCAGATCGATGGAATTACAAAGGCACAGATTAGAAAAGGCAGTTAGCCGATAAAATAATGGCTCATGTCCAGACGTCTGGGCCGTCTTCAAAAATACGAATGTATGTACAGGGTGATCGCCATTTTGCTATCCTTTTTTTCTGAAAAAATTTGTCTTCAATAAATCGAAACGAAAGAAAGAAAACAAAACTTACACTGACACAGCCAGTATTAGTAAGTCAGAAATGTAAGTCAGGTTTTCATTGAAGTTGTTTATGTATATAGGACCTTGTACACATAATACTATCTGACCCTTTGCTACGCACACGCTATACCATTCATAGCCATTTCATTTAGTGTTTGAATTATAACGGGCATTTGTGAAATAAGGTCATCTAGATAGGTTTGTCGGTGACACCGATATCTCCAAACAACACAAGTATATAATAACCGTGTTAAGGACAGGGTAAAGGTTTGTAGCCTGATTTCCGCATTCCCTGTTCCCCCAGTGTTCATCCCGGAGCAGACTGACTGTGATGAGGGCCGTGCTAAAGGGTGGGAGAGGGGGAGGAGGGGAGAGAGACGGGGAGAACCGCACCCACAAACTTCCACCCTGAACCTCGAGCCAGGATCCACTGACCCAATCCAGTCTATCTTGACCCAGCTAATTTATGTGCTCCCAAATATAATGTCGCAACCCCACAGAATTAAAAAGCGTATTACATTGTGTTCTAGAAACGGGTTAAGATAAATCAATGTATAGGTCAGGTTTGAGACGATTATAGTACCAAGAATTAAAAAGAAAAGAATTCACCGTCCTCCGTTAAAACGTTTAATAGTCCACGTAAACATGTCACACTAGACGCAACATACAAAGGAACCCGGGGCAAGTTCCGTTTACCTGAATTTCTCGAAGATGTAGGTGAGGAAAACAAGCTACCTGTGACCAGGGCCGACGTGCCCGAGGAAGTGGGGCGACGTGACATAACACTCAGGAATGCCCACCAATAATCCGTCCTCAAATAACGGCAAAATGCCAAGTTAACGCGGCCCCCTCTTCATATATTCAGGAAACAGACACTCTATACTTCGAGCAAAGTTTCATTGCGAAATGAAGATATCAATTCATTAAGTTTGTCTTAGAATTAAGTGTTGCATAATAACCTCCACGGAAAGCGCCCTAGAACAAAGAATGTCAGTGGATGGAATTTAGATGCACTAGATGTGGATATAATTATATTACAATATATACTGATATCTAAATACTTTTTAGAATGACTTACCTGCCTCGAGTCGCCGGTGTAGCTAAGGAAAATAACTGTGCACGATCTGAATGCCTATAGCATTTATGGTGAAATGAAAACTTTTAAAATTTACCTTGTTTGCCTCTTCAGCTTGGTTCATTTATTGGGATAGGGAGCGCCCATTGGTTGCTTATCAGGTCAACGATATGCGCCGAGTGCGCTTGCCACTCCTTGGTTACTGTATCAAATACGCCTGGGCCTCGCCGACTGCTGATGTCATCGCACTAGCCAGTGCCTTCAGCCAATCACAAGCCAGCATGGAAGGTGCCCGGAATTCTTGTGGTCAATTTTCGGAAATGGTGTTCTCCTGGTATTTCCTGTGCGCTTTACATTCTCTGTCTGTTCCATTCATCTATAGACCCAGCGGGACATACTGCCCGTGAGTCACCCAGGGCGGCCAGTTTTACCCTATGTGGCTTTGTCCCCGACCCTTACCATGTATGTATCTTATGTACCAACGGGGGGGCAAGTTCCATCGGTTCCATGTGCACTGATCATCTCGAAAATCCAAGTTTCCAGTTGCTGTCCAAACATAAGTATAAATCGGACATTTGTCATCACGTGTACATCTAGAAATCCATTGCTATAGCGCCTTCTTGATCTTTCCATGTTTGGGAAGCTGTCAATTGGCAGTCAAAGCTTACTTGTTTACTGGGAGTATTTACGAATGACGCACTTGTCCACCGTTAACCTATTTAAGTGATTTCATTCTTTGACGCCTTCTACTACCTGAACTGCTGAGCCGTGTGAACTGGTCCCGACAAGTATAGCCTTATAACATTAAGCAGTTATATACGCTGTAAGTAATGTAAGCTATCTACATTCATAACGTTCTCCCCTGGGGGCGAGTGTCAACGATCGACTGGTTGTATTTCTGTTAATCAGAACTCGATGACCACCATGTGATTTAATTATTCAGTCAGTCCGTGTGTTGAATGACTTCAGGTGGTATACTAGTATATGTTCCTAACCTCAGTTGACCCTTGCTTGAGGACATCTCTAATAGTGGTGGCCACACCTCATCTGACCAGCCTGTAGGCCCCCATTTACTTTAGTAGTCGTCTTACCTGGTCTCGGTTTTATCAGCCTAGGTACATCCAGTACACATTCCTGTGGTCAGCACACCTGGCCGCGAGATTCCCGCTAAACCTCGCGTAGACCGGTATCTGACAGTGAAGGCTGACAGAAACAGACATCATAAAGCATAGCTATATCTAATTAGAGGGTTAGTCTGGGGAATATGTAAGCGGCGTGACAGGTGATGAGCCGGGACACCTCATTACCGAGTGTACATTTCTTAGCTAGAATCAAGTTCATATCAGTCAGTATAGCCCCCTGTCTCACAGCTGTTTACATTTGTGGGTGGATGAACCAACCAATCACGGGTTCACAGACTTGTGGTTCATTATTTTACAGCAAAGTGCCTTTTAAAATCAAACATATATACAGTTAACAGCTCGTGGTTCATTTCAGATGTATGTTTATGATGGCTTGGCTGGGTCTTCAGGAGTGCCTGGTTCAATGATGTCATGTATTTTCGTGCTTCTTAAAACCATAGTCGGCACCTGTTCTTAACAACGCTTCTCCCATATAGAGTATTACATATCAGTCTGTTACATATCTGCCATAATTCTGCTGCATCTGAGAAATAATATACATGCACTCAAAATGTTTATTCACCATTATATCCGTTTTTTCCTTAGAAAAAGTCTAGTGTTTTTTGTATTTCAGAATACCCTTGACATAAATATCAAGCGATGTATTCGTGATCGGCGCGTAACATAAATCTATGCGAGAACTGCTAAAAGTACGTTCAAAGGAACACAACATCGTTTTATTGACGTCCATCCGCACTGGTTGTGACTTTTTGTGCATTCATTCCAGTCAGACGCTCAGCAAGGGTTCACGCGTTATTCATGCGAAACTGTCTCGATGTTAAATTACACAGCAAACATTTTTCAGTGTGTCTGAAAAATCGGAAACGGCAGAACGCTGAATTAGTCACGTGTCACTCTGGACTGCACCGACTCTTTGAAAACCCTCCGTTACCAGTGATGATAGTTCAGCAGCTTGTCTTTCAACAAAAAAGGCAATCCTACATACCAAATAGCCTGGCCATTAACATTTACCAAGTTCTGTTCGAGAGACCAGTTTGGTGAGATAAATGTGGCCATAATTCACGCCCAGCCCGAAAAGGACTCTTAATTAACTGTCGAAAATTTGAATTCAGCGGAAATGCTCTCGTCCGTTGGAGTGAACTGGTAGACCACGGTATCCCGGCATTGTCCCGTCTGACCTTATGTCGACGCAGCCTCCATTGATCCAGCGTCGTGTAAGCGCTGTGGTGAACTATAGGAGTGACTTACCCAGGACAGGCTAGCGGTTGATCGTCTTAAACACAACATGTCTCAAAATGAATTGCAAAGAGCGGATGACACAACCAGGAGAGCTGGACAGATTTAATTGCAGCATACACATTTATAAATATAATTACACTGAGGAAAACAAATCGGCGACATTGTTTCACATACTTAATACTGGGATGGAATAATTTGCGGAGTAACTCTGTTACCGTGCATTCAAACTGATATGGCAACGTCCGAGTTGGCCGTTACACGTTGGAACATATCAGTGCATTTACTATTCAAATATAAAAAAAAAATTCAATCAAAAATTACAACTATTATGCAAGTAAAATTTTCCATATTTTCGCTCAACAGAATTATATCTTGTCATGGATTTAACAAAAGTGCGCCAATAGTACCGACTTTGAAAATCTCCTGTGCCTTGCCATTGCGTGATCCTGCCACGTTCAGCTAGCCGGCTTAACCTTTATAGCCTGCCGGTTTCAGTATTAAGGCCACTGATGGTGTGTTTAGCTGGGACAAGCAACCCGAGCGGACTAAGGAGTTGTTGTTGTTCACTTTGTTGTTCTTGTCGGAAATTGTGTAACCCTTGTTCTTGATAGTATAAAGTGCATTTCTGAAATGCCATGTCGCTGTTTGCGACCACACATATTGTTTTTCGTTTATGCTTGAACATCAATGTACCTCAGATGACAAAGTATAACAACCAGAATCTCTTTCTTAACTTTTATAAACCATAACAGTCTGCGTTTGACGGCACATACACTGTTTATTCGTGCTTTCAGATACTTTCCAGACAGTGATTAAAATATCTAGATTTCGGGAGTAACATTGGAAAATTGCAAAATGATGTTGGTGCCACATTACTGTGATCGTCGAAATTTAGAATTCTCAGAACCGAAAATATACTTATTAGAAGAGATCAAGAGAACAGTCGTTGGAATAGTGTTCGTTTCTATACTTTCTATATAATGCATAGATGATTGTGCGGGAAGTTTTATTAACTGTCTAGCCGCATCTTTGCAGGAGTAAACAAACTGGCATATATCCACGCCGACAATGAAGATGCTAAGCATTTCCTGCCGACTATGAGTGGACAGCCAAGGTGAACAAGAGCATTTCAAAGTAACATACATCCTGTTTGTCAAAGGACAAAGAGTTGCCTTTTTATTGGACAGCCGAGGTTATCACAGCGTCACGTGACGTCTACATTTGTTATCTGACCTTGATGGAGATCAGAGTTACACACCACCCAAAATAACTGAAAGCCATGGCAACGAGGGTGGTCAGGATCACGTTTGCAGTGAAACGGCGCAACTTTGGCGAGGGACACAAACCTGATGTTCTAAAAATTGCCACATCTGATACCACGGTGGAATTTAGTTGTCAGTTGGACGGTAACCTGGATGACATCTCTGCAAAAATTGACTCAAATTGACTCGTAGCGATGTCCAAACTATTTCCGATAGAAGTTTCATAGTTCTATTTGAAAAGTGCATTCTGATTTGCATCTTATTAAATTAAAAGAAAATAAAGCAAAGAATGAAGTGCGCTTCAGCAGAGATCATTGAAAACTGCATTTAAAATTCACTTATTTTTTTCTTAGATGTTTTTACGCAATAAAATTCTGAAATTTCTGTCAATTGTTTTATTTATAAAGTTAACATTGTAAACTGATTTCGGTGTCAATGATGTCACAGTTTATTTTTCACTTCAACCCCCAGTGTTTAAGGTTACAGTATAGTTCCCTTGTATTTATGCGTACCGGTACTCATTGCAACTTTACAATTTCCTCCACACGGTTATAGTTATGGTGGAAAACCTTAGCTAGACCACATTAGCAACCAACCTTAGCAATGGGAGTCCAACTATTTGACTTGACTTAAAATCAGCCAGAAAAATCTTTGAAAACAAGTGAATGTAATGGGAGACATAATTTCAACAGTTCTTTCCGCTACCGCTAAATATTATTTTGTTTCTGTTTGGTTTTAAGTTTAAATTATGTGCTTTAGTTTAATTGCACCATGAAAGATTAAGAAATGCGGAGTTAACTGAAGGAATAAGCAGGACTATAGCCTAGGCTTTCCGTGCCTAGTTATTTCATGAGCTGAAGACAAAACGCTGCGGAGACGTCTTACTGTCTAGCTGAATGTGAATACTCGAATATGAATAAAATTACATTGAGTGGAAATCATTGAGTGTTTTCTTTCAAAAAAGTAACAACGGGTAGGGACATTGCCAGGAACGAGCAAGTGCATTACTAAAATTTTGTTCTTTTTCATTAATTTATTCATTGTTTTATTTATTCTAATATTTATTTTTTTTAGTAAAATTTCATTCCCATTTCGTAATCCTATTTTAGATTTCCAAGTTCGAGTCCGTCAGTTGGAGGTTCGAAAAGTTTGCTCATTTAACCTTCATGCATGAGTCGTGAAAACAGGGTATTCAGTATTCTACGTTTATGAATTATCCATGTTACTGTTCATACTTTGTGCGGGACAAATATGCCAACACATACACTTGTCCACAGTGTGTTATTCATTCAGCAATCTGTTCGTTAGTAATATACAACTAATATCAACTAAACCATATCAGCACACAGCGGACACCAAAAGTGCATTTGCATGCAAAGAATCTTAGTAAATATATTTATTCGGAAAATTAAGAGAGATATTATTTCTTTCCTTGCATGCAGTTTTCTCGAAGTCGAGTATAATTGTATACTTTTTAGAGTAACATTATCTAAATTAATTTATGTCCCTTAGTTTTGTTGTCTGATACGCACTGACAATGAAGAAACGTATAAATCTATTTTTTGAAAACATGAAGAGTTTACTTCATAATAGTTCACTTTGAATGTGTTTTTTTGTAAGTAATACTAACCTGTGTTTCATACTTACGTTTTCTTATCAACAAAGTTATGGGTTTCTAGCACATATAATTCGGTTACTTTAAACTGTGTTTCCCTGACATACTCTACCCACTTCCCCGCCTCCATTTAATTTATTTTTACCTCCTATATCATCCATCGTATTTCACTCACACTAATCGAGCATGACACACAATAACCTCTCAATGACTGCAAAAAACAGTTCATGCCTATTCAAGATAGTGCACTCTGCCGAGGGTTAAGACTTCTTTGTTTAAGATATTTCTCTGAATGCAGAATTATTTAATTTTTTGACTGGAAAGTGAATGCTAAAAGAGTTTTTCCAAAGATCAAAGCCCCAGTTGTTTTATCAAGAACTCATTGTGCTCTTTCTGCTGCGTGCTGATGTCACGAGACGTCAATCCAGGACGCGCATGCGGCTCACCTGCTGTCATACGAACACTGATCATGAAACATGCACTGTCCTGTTCACTGTGAGAGAAATGCATACAAACAACATGCAGACTGCAACTTAAAGTCCTGGGAGAAAATCAAGATATTAAATTCTGGGTCTGTTGATGTATGGCATTATATTTATAGTTGCTTGCACGGTTGAACTAATAATTTGTTTGCATGTGCGATGCGCTACTGTACGCCATCATCATAATATATATTGTTAATGAAGGTTTACCAATTCCGGTACAGAAATCACCATGCACAGATATATTTGCAGTTTAATGTATATCTTGAATACTTCCACATTGCATTTACCTACTTTTAGAGACAGATTTCACCATCTCCATGTTGAGTGTCAGATACCGCGCATAAACTTACACTTCAGTGTTATACTTGCCTGCTTCCTGAAACACATTTCTATAGTTTCACTTGAGCAACAAATGCCGCGGACTGAGATAGGTTTAGGTGATAAACAAGGTTAGAATCATCCACCAAGTCCAACAAATGCAATATTAAACAACAACATTGTTCTGCTTTGTTTCAGAGTATGCTGTCTTGAAACCACCGAATGTTTACTGACGAGATATGTCTCGGGTGTTATTTATAGCAGTTTACCTATACCCTCACAAAATCTTCAGGAAAATCCCTTATTTGGATGATGGATACCACTTCGTCAATTATTCCGCTCCTGATTACGGATTAATTCGTTATTAGGAACGGAGTCATTCGTTTATACCACGAATGGGGGAGTTTCGAGTTCGAACTCTTTTGGCGTAGAAGGTAAATAGAGTTCTTCTGTGTAATGTGACTGGGCAAAAATGTCAGGTAATTTTGTTGATTTAAATTTACCGATCTTGCCGTGTTAGGGAGGTACAAACGACCTCTCTTTCATTCAGAAGCACCGTAAATTAAAAAACTTCCAGGTTCTCAATTTTTCCTATCGTACGTCTAGTCTCAGTAACTTATTTTGAAAATTTCTTAGACGCCCATGTTATAGTAAATGTGATTAGAAATCGTCACCTGACATTTTTGAAAGGTCACACGGTACAATAGGGTTTTTCTTACCTTTAGCGATAAAAGAGTTCGATCTCAAAACTCCCCTATTAATCCGTTAGATTGAAGGATATGAAATTCGCCATCCCTCAAATAATATAGCGAAAGATTTTTTGAGAAAAACTACTGTTAATTTTGTTATCAAGTCTTTTCCATGAAAATTTACTAGCTGTAAATATTCCTGTGGCATGTGAAGTCTGTACCTGCGCCTTAACATGCGCGTTAACCTATACCTTAATTCTTCTATAGGACAAACACCAGTAGTGTTGAAAGCAAAAAATTGCATCTCTCTTACAGTTTAATTTTTTTCTAAAAGTATAGATGTAAATATGTTGTTTATTAGATGGAGAAACTATTTCTGCTAAAATTACATGTATATTGTCTTTAAAAAAGCAGAAAGGTGTTCAATAATTATTATAGAGT
The DNA here is from genome assembly GCA_016165875.1 of Acanthopleura granulata. Lineage (NCBI taxonomy): Eukaryota > Metazoa > Mollusca > Polyplacophora > Chitonida > Chitonidae > Acanthopleura > Acanthopleura granulata. The sequence continues at coordinate 23,223,573 of JABBOT010000001.1, forward strand.
TATTGTATATCGTTTTTCACCGTATGAATTTTACTCTGATATGAACTGAATGAATGAATGAATGAATGAATGAATGAATGAATGAATAAAGGAACATGGCTTAACGCCACATTGGCGCATTGCAGTTGCAGCGTGGTGCAAGTTTACATTGGAATGTTATGTTATATATTACGTTTAAACCTTCTTTGAAGCTTTACAGACCGCTTTCGTCTGAGATATGTATCGGTGATGGCCATGGAAAACTCTTCATAAATTTGAATTATGAAGATTTATGAAATAAGCCATAACGTCTGGAAATGTAGCACTATGATGGAAAGCATATACATATTCTTTCCACATTATTTCAGACACTAGGTACTTGTTACTTGTGTTTCAATTCGTTTGTAGACGTGAGGTCCGAGGTTAAACCCTGGGCATTGACAGGGACTTTATTTCCTCGCTCACCGTTAATAATTTGCCAACGACGTTCGTGTGTATACTGTTGGACGAAACCACCAATCTTCCACTTAACTGAATATGGTGTCCATATCTATCCGCCAAACGTGGGAATACTCGTCAGTAACTTGCCAAATGTAGGTGGTTTATGCCGGCTTATCTGGTTTCCTCCATCCATAAAAACTGACCACCATAGAGCGACTATAAAGTGAAAAGCATTGAGTATGACACGAAACATCAATCAAATAAATAAATAAATAAATAAACAAATAAATAAATATATTATTCGGTCCTCTTATACAATGTATACGCTTACCAATGCAGGAAATCAGTTTTCAAGTAAGGATATCCAAACCACCAAGAAGACGAAGGTATTACTCGACGGACTAGATGACTCTCGACAGATTCATATGGACAGGTGCTGTGCTGGTCAAGAGTTGTTCACTGGATTGCTTAAGCTCCTAAAATGTCCAGGATTTCCTGTCCATTAACAATTAATTCTTTGCTAAAAACATTGTTGCGTCAGTTGTGCTTACATCTTTCTTTGGAGACATTTTTGATTTGGTTTATTTTGGATTTGGTTTATTCCTTGAGATAAGCAGTTTTATGTAGATACGGGCTCAGTAATCTATATACATTTCTATTTATTTATTTATTTAACGACGCACTGAAGAAGTCTTCTATGGTAGCGGTCACTTTAATGGGCCAAGGAAGCCGGACTTCCCGAGATAAAACACACATATTTTGACACTAACGAACTCTTCCCTACGTGTAAGATAGAGGGTGCAAACCATATTCGTGGAAGGCAAGACTGCGGAAGTTGCATCACGAAAGCCATAGGTCTCTCATTATCACCAAATTCCCATGAACAATGATGCGAATGAACCTAGAAAGTTAATCCCTGTCCAAGACTGTGTTTGTAATAAAACAATGAGTGCCCACCGTTTTGCTATTTGCATGATTGGGCCCGGTCCCACTACCGGTCCGGCACCCTTCTTAGGTTATAGTGTCGCCCCACACCGCGACAGACTTTTATGCAAACAAAACATAAGGCACTAAAATAATCTACAATGTTAATGAAGCGTTTAGTCTCGAGACATGACATGTACTTGATCTGCCATGGCTGTAGTGTTTAGACTTTTGATATATGCTTTTTCTGTCATGCTTATTAAGTGTTAAAGACACATGATCTGTGATTTATCTGCCATGCTTATAAAGTGTTTAAACTTGTCGTATGATTTTATCCATCATGCTCATCTGATATGTTCTTCGTCTTCCTTAATTGCTAATGATGTCCTTTGACTAATGTTTATCATGCTAATAACGCATCCAGACTTACGATGTGTTTTTTCTCGGCGATCCTAATCAAATGGACAGATTTGTGACGTGATTTTGTGACAGATTTTGTGTGCTATTGCTTATAAAAGAGTGTATTCAGCTTGTTCTTCCATGATAACAAAGTGTTTAGATTTGTGATACTGGTGTGTGTATTTCTTGCCTTGCCTGAAAAAAAAGAGTTTGGAATTATGAGACATTCTTTGTGCTCAAGATAAAACAGAGACCAGTTAGTTAAATAAAAAATGTTTCCAAGTAAAGATGGTTATTTAGCCTTCACACAATTCACAAAACGTGACACATTCTGTCGTGAAGGTGGCGTGAGATCAGACATTGGAATATGTGTGATTTCTGTTATTTCTATGGACCTTGGGTATCTATATTATAATCAGCAGTATGTACATGTATATCTCTCTAGTGAATAAACAGGTGGAGCTTACAGAGTGTCTGCAAATAACAGTAGTCATATGAGAACAGGTGTAGGTGCGTCTCTTAAGGATCACAGTTTGAAAACATTAGACGATCATTTTGCGCTATTAATAAAATGCGCCATACAGTTTTACGCATTGACAAGATATGTCAGTGTATTAACAAGGTTTCCTGCACACAGATTATTCTATGTCATTCTGTACTTATCACAGTAGCAAATAGTTACACATATTTTGAGTTCGTTAGAAACTACCTTACTCGAGTGTTTAGAGCGCCTTCTCTTTTGCAGAAGCAGTTTACGCCCCTTTCCAAATTCGAAGTTTCTTGAGACTGGACCTACTTTGAAATCCAATTGTACATATTTTCCAGAATTATTTAAAACAAAGAATTACTTCAAAGGACGATAATATTGAAAATTTATTCCATAATTAAAAGGGTACTAGCATAAGAGAGCAATGGTCTAGCCAGTTCGGGGCCGAGCCTCCATTGCGCGGAATAGTTACCTCAACGAAAGTTAAACCATAACAGAGACCTCCACTGGAAGCGATATGCGCTGTGTTCTTAGCAAGAGTTTTCCCCTGAAGTGCACGAAGTAGAGAGAATTAATATATGTATAAAGCATACAATCTGAGAGAAGTTATGAGTTGTTTGATATTGGGTGATCAACATTATGCTGTGTACGCCTTTGTCCTACCTGAAGTGTTCATACATTTAAACGACATACTGAAAACAAACGACTGGAATATAGCTCGAAATGTTTGAGTTATATTTTAATCTTGGTAGACCTAACCACAAGGATCTACCAAAGCATACATGACACAGAGCTGCACACCAAGTAAAACCCGATTAATAATTTTTTTCTTAAAAAATATGCCACTATAAGTTCCTGTCTTGTGTGTTCGTGGAATTTACAGTACGCTAAGGAATTATCCCGTAGTGCTACTGATGAGTTTTACGTAATACACCATTCTGTAATTCCTAGAAAGAAAAACTTCATTGTGACTCAGCATTTTATTTTGCCATCATCTCCTACTTGTGTATTGCCTAAAACATCATGGGAAAAGTACATTTTTTAATCATAATGTATTGATTATTAAGTATTATTCAATTATTAGAAACTGAAAAGTAATCTCATGACGCCTTGTTGCTCACGTGTTAATCTATCAGTCTTGGGCGGAAAAACTCAGACTCCGTGTCCTGATAGTTTTATTCTGAAGACATGTATATGTATTTGAAAATGGCACTGGCCTAAACAAATTTCTATTGTATTTCAAAAGGGAAACATTGTTCTGCTTTGAAATTTATTCCTTCTTTAAACAAGCCGGAACCAAGTGTTAATTTTCAGTTCGAGATAACCATTACAATCTAATATATCTCCTACTTGACCTATTTCTGGTTTGCAGCGAGACATAAAGAAGGACACTGTATGTTCATTATTTCACTGTGCAAATTATTTTTACTCCTTGATGGTATTTCAGAAATAAAATTAGACACAAAGCTGTGCAAAGTACGTTCATAATGTCTTAATATTTCTGGTTTCGAACTCTATATGTAAAGATGCACAGTTTATTTTCATCCTTTCAACGCAGAATAAACTGTACAGTGTATATTGATACTTACTATCTGTATGATACATGTAGTTCTGATTTTCAGTCTCGTTTAACTACTCAATCCACCAGACAGTGAAATGCGAACAACACTTACAAGTATATGACATAAAGTACATACACTTGTACTTACTAACATTGTACTACTTTGTACTTGTATCTAATGTACATATAGAGATTAATTCATACACACAACTCGCATTAGGACATTGCCGTAATCTTTCCCTTACAACTTGTAACAGTTAATATTTGCCTATCTAGTAATTTAACCAATTTGGTTTCTAAACTGTACGTTTACTGATCATTTACCTGAAATGCTAAACACGTGTCATGATTTTTATTTTAACCCCTGTTAATTTTACTTGTGCAAGTATTATGATCATGTGTGATATACTACGCTACGATAAACTAAACTGGATTTTTTCAAACAAATTAAAAAGTTTCGAACTTACCAGTTTCGGTGTAACACGCCCCTTTCTTCCAAAAATACGACCCTTTCAGGTGTCATTGTCAGATTTACTCATCCGTCAATGGAAGATACTCCGATTCCTCAAAATGTTCTCTCCGAACTGTCAGTGAAACTTCTTCAGATATACTCCAAACAGATATCAGTCTACCAAGCCAAAATACAGTTAGATGAACTTTCACTCCAGCTGTTTTCTGTGACCTGTTGTCTACAAGCTCATTCACCATTCATGAAAGTGTGAAGGCTCAATCTGTCATCCTTAAGACATTGACCAGTTGGTAACACCCTTTGTTTACGCTGGAGGGTAGTGGTGGGCTGGCTAAAGCTATGGAGACTGAAATCTTCGAAAACTGCACAGTCTTTTCATTAGAGGAAAAATATTGCCGCGTTAGAAAAACGTAAGGGGATTTCCCTTTCTATGATGGGATGGGTATATGAGAAGCGATGTCCTTCAGTGCTTTTCCTTCCCCTCGAGGTATTCAACCAACAAAACAATATATACGAGAGGATCTGTAAGTGGAATGGATGCGAATATCACACGTCAAGAAGCCTGCCACTCGGGAACTCCCTAGCTCTGTTAGTCACATTAGAGTGATCTCCCTTGAACAGACTGACCACATTGCATAGAGCCTTTCGTGTGCTACAAGTTTCTGTCATATTTATTCTAATGACTACACACGCTGTGAAATACAAGTTTTCAGCAGGATCTATAGGAACAAATTATTTCGGTTCGTTCCTTCAAAAAAATATAATCATATGTGCTGAGTTTGCTAATTTTGCTAACATTGCTCTTCATGTTGATTATTAAGAATTTTATATATATATATATATATATTCTGAATATATAGTTCTTAATAATCAACAATCAATCAATATATATATATTCTGAATGTATATTCAGAGTACCCTAAATGTTGATGAGCTGTAGCCTTTTGCCGGGTATCAGCATTAAATCGAAATACCGTAATTATGGTTGATAACGCTCGTTTCACTGATGTGGGTGGAGTCATTTTAGCTGACCATATGCATGAACCGCCATCGAAATCCGGTGCCTACTAAACTTTGAATGGACGATCATACTAACCTAACTCGTTTGTCTGCACTGCTTGTGAACAATCATTTTTAACTGAGCTCATCTGTCTCAACTGTTTTCATGGCACTCAGCTGTGTGGGAACAAGGACATTATTCGAATTCAATGGGCCTCTGTGGCTCAGCCGTTTAGCGCGCTATGGCATCACAATGACCCAGAAGCCTCCCACCAAAGTGGTCGCTGTGAGTTCAAACCAGTTCATGCTGGCTTCCTCTTTGGTCGTACGTGGGAAGGTCTGCCAGCAACCTGCGGATGGTCGTGGGTTTCACACGGGTTCTGCCTGGTTTCCTCCCACCATAATGCTGGCCGCCGTCGTATAAGTGAAATATTCTTGAGTAAAACACCAATCAAACAAATAAATAAATAAATATCCGAATTCATGTGCCTCAACTGTGAACAATCACTTTAGCAGAAATCAAGAACTTTCATTGTGTGTGAACAATAACATAGCAGAATACCGAATGCAGTATTGACTGAGCAATCATAATGGCCAAATATCTCAATTTGGGGAATGCCTTAATAGCCGAATAACCTAATTATGAGGTTTCATTTCATATTATTCTTCAAGGGGTTTCCCAGGTTTACAAACCAGGTTTAGCTAGGAATTTTCTCCGGGGGGTCAATTATCACAATCTCACTGACGATGGCCCAAGGACCACATAGGCCCCGGAAGCTCAGAGACGCCTGATGGCTACAGACTTATCGTGGCCATTTGAGCCATGAACAAGGATTTACAGTGTCGGTCGAAGCAGCAGAACTACTACATGTATCTCAATCATGTAGACGATCCGCGAAGCTCTGCGATTGTAAATAAACGGAGAACTCCTTAAAATTATAATACGAAACCGGGCTCAGTTAAATATTAGCCCTTTTTGTGTTTCTGTTCTTTATATTAGCCCGGGAAGCTGTTGTGTTTCAGATAACCGGAGACTCCTATCACGAGATTTCTGGTGACTAAAATTTAGATATAAAGCCAATATAAACTGAATTTTTGGTCCCTTTTTTCGTAAAAATTTATAACGTTTTTACCTCAGCTAAACAGACGAGGGCCCAAGGGCCGAGCTTTCCCCGTAAGCTCTGATATCTCAGATAGCTGCAGAGGTGATATCTGGTTAATGAATCTATGAGGAAGCTGGAATAAACCGCATATTTCTTTTTTTTTCTTCTTGTGTTTTGGTGTTGATAACTTTTGCTTGGCTTTTTTTTCTTAGCGCGCTATATGATAATACGCTTCTTCTTGTCCATTAAACGACCATATATGTACTAGACGTTCATCAAGGCCAGTGTCACATTACATTAGTTAAGATGTTAGTCCTGAGGCGAAAGATCGTTGACACTCTAAAGACCCGTCTCTGGATGTGACGGATTGGCATCTGGACTGAATCCCGGACCTCCTGCACATGAGGCTCTAGTCATCTGTCAACCATATTTGTTCGCTCTTATAATATAGGATTATAGCATTATAATAGATAGCTTTTTGCTTTTATTTCTTCTCTCCTCTCTTTCTTCCTGTCTTTTTCTTCCTTTTTTGTTCTGCTTTTTCATCCAAAAGGTGGCTCGTTCGCACTTGCCGACTTTCCCTGGCGGCGCCCCTACTCTTTGAGAGATGTTTTCTGGTGTACCTGGCACTTACGAGATCTGAGCAAATTGTCTTAAGAGATATGCATGAGTACATATGTCGTGCATAGAGTTCACAAGACAGATATGTGCAGCTGAGGGATCGGTGCGGAACTCTGGGATATTCCAGTTTCCTCCAGCCATAAAACTGCCATAAAACATCGTATCAGTACATGCATATGCAGTTTAATTTATGTAATTGTTGTTTGACGCCGTGCTCAAGATTTCTTTGCCTGTATAGTTTCAGTCATTTTCCTGAGTGAGGAAAACCGAAGTGCCCAAATGTAAACCAGTGACCTTTGCCATGTATCCAACAAACCTCTCGACGGGCCAAACCCACAGCCGAAACAGCCAGAATTGGGTTCCAACCCACGACCTCATTGGCGAAGGCCCTATACTAGCAGCAAACCAACGCTCGGACGGTGTCAGCCAGCGAGGTCCCAGCAGTCAAATTAATAAATAAATGAATATTTACAGGTAATTACATATAGAACATATAAAAATTTTTATTAGGCCAGAATATAATGAACGCTTCCAAATATATCTAACTTCATAAAATCCTCCGAGGAATTGTGTTTTGCTGTCTCGGAAAACTGTTCATGTTAAGTACGAGATATATGTTAAGAGCTTTGATATAAACAAAATCGAAATTCAAGTCGCGTCTTCGGTATAAAACTATCACAAGTAAGAGTGTCGTGCATCGGTTTGTTAGCGTAGGATAGAGTTGTCTCCCGTATTTGCAGGGTTGCAGACCCTAAACATACCTATGAGAGTTTAATATTCATGAAACTTTGTTTATAAATTGTTCAGATATTTCTTCGGGAATCGCGTAATCAGGAATCTTATAGCGTTATAACAGAGACACAATCAGTTACGAAAAACGTTATGAAAAACTGGACTCAAGAATCTTATGAAAATGGCTCTGCATCGTTAGAATACCTGGATCATGAGGCAGCCTGGATTGTCAGCTGATGGACCAAATGTCCCCGAGGCATTGTCCTTTTATATGTTTTAAAAGAAGACACAGCAAAAGTTAGAGCCAAAGTTATTTCAGAAGTGGGGTCCATACAGACCTGGACATGTTTTTAATGACGTGCTTTAGTAACACTACAACTCACCCTTTTTTATCCGGAATTCCATGAGATACGTCATTTCAGATATCGCGTCATCCGTACCCTACGCTTTTCAGTATTTAAGGCGACACACTTCTTTGTCGTGCGATGTAGGCTACTGCCCTCTTATTATTACAAACGAAGGACTCCTGGGAGAGAACTTGGGGAAGAACCACAGAAGTATTCCACTACCACTTTCTCCTTGAAAAGGGCTTTAAAGGATATCGGAATTGTCTTGTAATCAGAAGGAGAACAGCTAATTTAACATTACTTTACGTGGCAAAATGGTGAACTATGAACGGGTGACGTCACATGGGAAAGAGATGCCTTTTCGGGTGGTAGAAACATCTGGCCCTTGATTGGTTAAAGTTGACCGCATGTTGGTCCGTTCAATCTTCCCTAAGTGGTAGTTTTTGCTTATACTGAACTACACCACAAAGACAAAAATTTACGTCTTCTTAAGTTTTAACTGGGTTCTTTATCGATGCATACCAGTATACACATTTGGACTAGTGTTGTCTTTTCTTTTAAATGTAATGACAACACAACATTCTGATTAATTAACTATGTTGTAGTCTTTGATGTTGTAAACCAACTTTAAAATGACTTGACAACACAAAACCATTAATGATTTGACCGTTGCAGTCTCGGTATCTGTACTTTGAATGGGATCGCGGTTATGATGTCCAGTGCTATACCAATGTCGGCGTGCTAGTTTACAAGGCGAATTGTTTCAGAGTCCTTTTGGAGCCCATATAATGATGGATGCAAAAATACATTGAACGGCAAAGTACAACTGAAGTTGGTTGGTACCCTTTGCACTAACAACCGTCCGTTCTCAGACCGTATAATGACGATACGGTTCAACAGCTATTCTGCATGTATCTACCCTAAAACTTATTTTTGTTGACAAGCAAGTGTTGTTGAGTTTCACTTATACATACAAACCAACTGTCATCACTGGTTTTCTTACTGTTTTAAATTCTTCATTCTTATTTTAATTTTTTAAAATTTATGGTTGTTTCCATTGAAGACGTTTATTCCAACATGGAAAATTATTTGTTATCAATACTGTTATGGTTATAACTGTAATAATTTATACAATATTCAAAAGATTGATTGAAACATGTAAGAATATATATTAAAAAGCTGTATTAAACTTAATTAATGCAGCTTTTAAAGCTGTGGAAAAATAATTTGCAAAAATCAGTTTAAACTTGAAAAAGGATAAGTGCAACGCCTCATTTTTGTATTTCTGATATATGAGGTGGTGCTGTTGTAGAAGACCGGCTATGTGTTTCAGCAACATTTTCCGAATACAATTACTTATTTGTACTGCTGGTGTAAATATATGTGTTTCGGAGACATTTCCTGACTTCACTAGTCGGTGTCATCAAGTAGTTATGGTGGACGACAGTTTTTAATTTAGTTGTAGACATTTTTGGTTCACTTTGCACAGATTTTCTATTTTTCACCAACTGTAATTTTTGATTACACTACCATACCCCTTCCACAACAAATTTCAACGACTGCTATGTTCGGACACACATCCCCACTCCTCATAGTGGAGGTGCCGCCTATATTATTGTGTTTGCATTTCTATTTCTCCAGTCCATGTCTCAAGGTCTTTAATTTTCACTCACACTTCCATTCTTCTCGTCATATTTCAACACCTGTAATTTTCGGCCACACTTCCATTCTCCTGTGCACGTTTCGACACCAACAACTTCCGGCCACACTTCCATTCCCGTGTCCATATTTCAACACCTGCAGTTTTCGTCTAAATTGGCCATTAGCTCGTCCTCGTTTCAACACCGGCATTTTTTGACCCCACTTCTATTCTCCTATCCACTCCCCATTCTCCTAAAACCTTCAGTTTTCGGCACATTTCTATTCCCGTGTCCAAGTTATATCGGCCACTCTTCCATTTCACATCTCCATGTTTTAACACCCGTAAGTTTTCTTCACACTCCAATCGCCCCACAGAGCAGGTTTTCGACCATGGCGATTTTCTGACACTTCCACACTCCTCTTTACTCTCGGTTTTCATCATTGTCACCACTATCCAAATTGCAACATACATTCTAACAACGCCACGATCAATGAGGTTAAACAAAAAGATCTGTTTTAGTCTTCCGATCATATACAAGCGGATCCATTCCCTTCTCTCCAAAGCACACCGGGTCACTGCAATATGCTGGTACTTATATTTCACATCGCTAACTGGGCCAGGGCCACTGATGCGTGCATGAAACCGGGCGAAGCCGGACATAGACGAACACCTTACAGACAGCCGTAGCTTTTTTTAAGTCTGCCTCTTGCCACTCAATCTGTCTGTATGTGTCTCTACATGGCCAGTAAGTAAATCAGTCAGTCATCCATACTGATCACCTGAAGCTCAGCTAGACATGGCCGGTACCTTACAGCAAGCCAGGCTCAGGTGTGTGACACATTGAGGTGACGGCCCTTACCGGAGGGTAGAACAGAAGACCAGCCATTCTGACCTCATTGCGTGTAAGTGGACTACTGTACTATACATACAGTTTATCTATAAACCCGCGCCATCTTAGCCAAGCCAGAGTAAACTTTAGTTCAGTTTTGATAACCTCGCTTTTATACCCTTTACTAACAGAAATCACCCACGCTCTAGAGTTTGTCATTTGATTTTGAAGTAACCATATAATGTCATATGTCTTAACCGCCATGTTAAGATTTTGCTATTTTGGTTTACCTGTGTTAAACTGCGTGTGTGTGTGTGGATGGGAAGTGGGAGGGGTGAGAGGGGCGACCAGATATGTAGTTGATGAAAATTGGCAAGTTTAATCGGACATGAAATTTAAGCGGGAGTATGTTAATCCTGGGTATTAATATGCACATTCTGGCAGGCACATGAAAAGAAAATATCGTGTTGCTAATACCCCCCCCCCCCAAATACACACACATTCCTACCATAGTTATGTTGTTTGGCCGTATTTATTATTTGTACGCGCTTTCAATGTGCAAACAGGCACTACCACATTTCAGTGATACGCCATCAGGGGTAATCACTATACCAGTTCGCTATACATAATTGACATAACGTGCATAAAAGAGCTTGAGTGGGCCGTGTGCAAATATACATATTAAATAGAGACCTTTCAAACAACATCGAGTTTGTCACGCAAACGCCATGACGTGGGAAAACGAAACCTTATGTTTCATGATGTTCCAATCTGAGCTCAGAGGTATGACGTCACAAGGCATACATACGACGTCATCCACACTACGCCATTGAAATATCTATGTCAGCTGCAGTTGCCATTGATTGGTCTAAAATTCGTGACCTCTGTGGAGGGAGTAAAAGAGATCGGCAGCATAAATATGCCGTTTTTTTTTTCCACGTTTTCTTCAGGTTTGGGGTAGAATAGGTTTTAACGCCTTCGCCTTGGTATTTGTTGTGTAACCCGATGCCGCTGAACCTTGTTGCGCATTCTCGGGATTTGACTCGGTACGAAACTAGGTTGAGCAGTATGGGGTTACACAACAAACACCGTTACGGTGGTGTTAAACCCTTAAACAACCACCTTTACCTCCAAATGTCCGTAAATCAATACACCAGGCAGTCACTTAAACTTACAGCGGCTAGGCGAATACACCATCGAGCATATATAATCATAATGAAATGACACCTGAACTTGTTCCGTGAAACTTGAACTGAACGGAGGAAAATCAAACAATAACCACAGACTTGTAATCTGCCGAGTTGATTGAAAGGCCAAGGGATGGCCTCTCTGTATGCTTGTCAATCATACCCCATATATATGTATACGTATAGTGGAGTTATCACACTACCTTACTGAGCGGTGTAAAGCTTTCATAAGTAGGTCTCTGTGTTTTACAAGGTTACTGAGTGCTATTATTTCCCCGTCTGGTACAATCTCCCTATCTAGGTTACCATATACATCGAACATTTGGACAAGGAAATAAACAGTCATGTATCTGGTCAAACACCATGGCGGCAGATGCGCAGAGTAATACTCCGGATGAACATCACTGAGTGCAGCCACACGCAGCACATTGTAAGGGTAGCACTGTCGGAAAGGGAAAATGGTAATCAGATGGCTTGTTCAACTTTTTGAACAAAATAGACAAACAGGACAACTGGTAATAATATACGAAAACAATAAAACAATACAGATAATTACTATATATATATATATATATATATATATATATATATATATAATTTCTTAATTTTTGAGAAATCACAAATCGAAAGATAATAGTCTTGTAGTGACGATCAGCAGAGGGCACGGTACGGCGACTAGGGTATCTATCCAACTCCTTAGCAAGGTGCATCTTTCCTAGGCAGACAAGTTGACAATAGCGTCCGTGATGCCAAGCTGGTGAATAGCGATGTATGTTTCATTCCTTTAAATCACTTTCAGGGTAAACTGGGAGGAAATGTACGGTATTGCACAAGAGACAATGAGCGATACAAACTCCAAAAGAATGTCTCCAACAAAGTAGCAAATCTCGAAACACAAGCTGACAAAAGTGCTACGTACGGAATTGGAGTACAAAATGACAAAATTGTTGAATGGTATGAAAACCGATATCTCCAAATCCCACAAAAATCCTTTTAAGCGAATAAGACTAAATACAACTGCTCACTAGTAGACATACATGTACATAAAATGACTGCGAGCTTAATAACTTCGTCGCTCATATTCGCAGGCTATCACGTACACAGACAAAAATGTAAGTCAGACACAGACCTGGTTAGCATGAAAACGAATAAGAAAAATATAATACAATATTTTAAACGCGGGGTTCATAACACACATGCACGAACTATGATTTCATACGCGTTTTCTTTAACTCTGCCATGATGCACGTGAACTATGCATGATTGTAACAGACACACCCAGGCGTTTTATTACTGCTCATAATTCTACATTTCCGTTCAACAGCCGCAGTGTAAAAGCGCACGTGCACAGAAACAGTGCAATCACAGGCTGCCATATAGCATCTTGAAACCTGAGTTGGAATCTATTCTCACAAAACCTTATAGCAAGTCGACTTCACAAACCTGGTTTTGCGTGTCGCCAGAAATATCAGCATTCTGTTTTCATAAAGGGCTCCAGTCTGTGGTGTTACTTGTTCACGTTTCCTTTTGTTAGGAGTTTGAGAGATCCACAATTTCTGAACAGGAAAGAAAAGTTTGTTGTGTTGTCCAACAGTGCCCTTACGCATAACAGGGCTATTGAATGTATGGTTGGCGAACTACTTGCGCTAGTGCGTTGCTCCAGGACCTTTAATCAGCAGAATGCATTACCGTTTTGCGTCAACCAAACAAACATATTTTTGAAACATCTGGCGATTTTTATTCGTTACCTCTAAGATACACTGTGCCAATTTTTGCGAAAAAAATAATCAGCTGGGTCAGTTCACCTTTAGTAGGCTGATAAGGTTATAACTTACTGCATATTATGGCATTATGGCATTATATATCACAATGGTAGATAGAATGAACTTGGTGTATGATTGCCTTATAGCACTCCTGTAGTTAGGGATAAAATTTTCATTTAAGTCTTATAAATAAAATGTAATACTTCTGTACACTCAATCTGGATTTTGACACGTTTTGCCGTACATACCCGTATGATAACCCTATATATCGTTAAAATGATTCCACGGTGCAAAATAGCTTTTCAGCACTCAGGTTATGTGCTATTCATCTTTGTATATACCGTTGATCAAAGCTTATGATTGACTAATCGATAATGTGGCAGGTACTTTATTACTAGAGCTTTTACCAACTCATTTGCTTTGCTGGTCCGGGATTATTATTCGCGCAAGGCTATTACAAACACTTTAATGATGGAAAAAACACTCGTTGTTTAAGGATCCGCATTACTGGCGAGAAAACTATGGCTATAAACCTACGCGTCAAATCCCGACATTCCCATACCAGAGGTCAACCGAAATGGGCGTTTCAGCTCAATAAAGACAAAACTGGTGAGAAAATATTTAACATAAACTTTGTTAAGTATTCGGCGTAACCAATGAAGTCAGTGCTTTGCATGAATTAACCAAATTTGTATATAGCACTGTGGTTGTTTGAGCTCTCTTTAGACAGAGACTGCCTGGAGCGCCGCTCAGGCCCTATGATAATACCCTTGATTTAAAAATAGCCAAAGGGCCTGGTAAAGAAAATAAAGGAGTGGAACTTTCCGAGGGGATTTTTCAAAACTTCCCCTCGAAAAGTTTTCGACTTTCGTGAATTGCACTAGTACAGTTGTTATGGTGAAATTATATTTCTTCACATTATAACATAATTAACCGTTTTGTCTCGTATAACACGGTGATCAAGGCTAAAATTCATAAATCTGATGCAGGTCCTATATGACATAAACTTTTTGGTTGGGAAAACTGTAGTATTATTGGGATATAGATCTATAATGATCTGATCGTGTAAATTAAGAAGGCTAGTTTTGATAGAAGATTGTTTAAAAAATGTGGTCTGTATATTCACACCCTAGCATTCCACATACTTATGGTTGTAGGCTTTCTGGGGGCCTCCGTGGCCGAGGGAGTCAGTGCGCTCGTGCTCCTTTCACCAATGTTCATGGCCATCTCACGCTGGACTCCTCTCTTGTCATATGTGGGGCGGTGCTCCAGCCGGTTACTTAAAATTGTTATCGAATATCATCTATGGCTCATGCCTGCACAGGTGATGAAGCAAACTGCTACATTTACAGAGCATATATTTAAGATTTCATGCTTTCTCCTTGTTTTTTTCTTTTCGTTTCTTCTATTTGATGCATTTTGTTATAGCACTATCTGTGTTTACATTTCTGTTTAGATGGATTTTGTGTTTGAAATACTGTCACACATATATGAGTTTTTGTCCATATATATGCCTCCATAACTTACGCTGTACTCAAGAATATTTCACTTATATACGACGCCGGCCGGCATTGTAGACAGCTATATTACAGGGTTTTACATGAATTATTTACAGGTACATGCGCGTCACCTATTTTACATTAAAGTGACCCAGATTCAGCCAGTGAAATGCGTGTATTACAGATGCGTATAGCCTGACTCGGAGCTATAAAAGTGTAATTTCAGGTGCTTTGCACTCATTCACGGCGTGCATCGGTGCGCGTGACTTCAGGGTAAAAAAAAGCAGATGGCCATACACGCCTATGCCACAACATTAGATACTTGACAACAGGCTAGGATTCGGATCAGTTCTAAGGTGTTCATGTTTTCGACTTGAAAATGTGTTTCTTAGCCATGCAGTTGAATGGATCGAAGATTTGTCCCGTATTGAAGAGTGCAGTGATACTGACTGGATAATACTATCACACGGTATCAGCATTTTTTTTTTGTACAATTATTACATTCACCTTATTTTTAAGCTTTTTGATGTAGTTGCATGGGTCAAAGATTGGCCTCCGATTTGAAGATTGGAAATACTTCTGGTCAGACATTATAGATTGGTGATGAGCTATAAAACTTTTGTACATGTACTGTTATTGTGGACCGAGTTAAAATATATCAAATCTTTGTCTGTTTGCGATAGAATAATAGACGTTTTGCCCAGGGCTACTGCTCAGCCTTATGGATGTTACTGTGATGACAAAGTGCTCTAGATATATGTTTAACTTTACATCTAGCAACAGTTTAGAAGAATCGCGACCGCGCTAATGTTGCATTTTGAATAGAAAAATAGGAATTTTTTGTAAAGGAAAATGCAAGCTACATGTAATGGTCTAGCAGAGTATCACGTGAAAGTTTGGATATACCTATATTCCGATATGGACGCGCAAGAATAGCATCAGTTATACCAGCGTGTTGCGTGGGTATATGGCCTGATATTTCGTCGAGAAGGTTAATATTTTCACGATCCAAAAGGGCGAGGGGAAATATTGATCTTTGAGAATTTATCGCAATGAAGAGCATTTCGGGAGACTTTTAATTGAATTAATACTGTATTTCGGCAAAAACACGTTACGTTTTCAAACACGCTTTGGCACTGACTGGGCGGCCGAGACTGATGTAACAGGCTCGCACGACGAAAAGAGCGCAAGCTCGGATCGGTGCACTGACTGAGCAGACAAAAAATTCTTCCTTTAGCCGACTACTAGATAGTCACTTTCGATTTAGTTTGCAAGGGTTTGTAAGTTAATGCTCTGGAAAGGATGTTACGAGAAACCTTTCTACATGCTGTTGTTGTTAACTGTTGAATCATTAAAACTCTCTGGGAAACAGGAGCAAGAAAAGGTACTGACTCGCACATTGCTGACCAGCGTTGATATCGGCCGGCGAGAGAATCCTTGACTCCGTAGCGGTACAGAAAAAATATCAAAGGTGCGAGACTAAATCGCTTGCCTGTTTTGCGAATACGGTAGCTTATTAAAGGCAGATAGACAAATCAGAACCCTAGAATTTTCCCTGAATTGTGATAAAGATGTAAATTTCAGTTAACAAGTCGCACACTGTGTGACACTCTGTTGTTTGTTCTCAGATGATAGGTGTGATAAGGGATAAGCTGGTTTTGTTTCCATATGGACAAGAAAAAGCACAGATGTAAATGTAGTAATATAGCAAGTTACATACTGAGTGAGTTTGTGTGTGTTGTTTCTTCCCAGGTGATAGATGAGATGAAGGATTAGCTAGTGTGTCTCCGTATGAACGAGCAAGAATACAGATGTAAATGCAGTTAACAAGTTACATACTGAGTGAGTCTGAGTGTGTTGTTTCTTCCCAGGTGACGTGATCGAGGAAGGCTTCGCTGCAACATGGACCTCGGGCACAACAACCTCCACAGACCCGGCTGTCTCGACTCCATATACAGTTGGAATATATGCCTGCTCCCGCCAGCTATCTTGGATGAAATAGGTGATATATTGGAACTTCGAACAGTGGGTCGGCCTGCTGTATACAGATTGGCAAACTGCCTGGGAATTGGCACTCAATCAAGATGGGTAAGACATTCGCTTGATATTTACGATTACTTGTAATTTCATAGTTACTTGCTTAATTTCTTTTTCTAAATACCTCCTAAGGTACTATCCTGGAAATGAGTAGAGTTAATGTATTCGTGAACATATTGTTCTGATTCCATTGAAAATGACATCACATTATCAACTGCAGAATACTGTATAGATGAAGTGACAGGCATGCAGATAATCGCCGAAAACACTTGCATACAGTGTTGTGGCAAAAATGCACTAACTGTGTAATTTGTATCCACACTATACACAAAAATATTCACGCTGACATGCTCCTTTAAGTTTTTCTCGATCGAGTCAGTGTTAATGTCTTGAATGTATGAACTTAGGTCTTGCATGACAATCTGATATTGCCAGATGATGGAAGACTATGAAAAACAACATCCAAATGAAACTTTTGCCACGATTCTGTTCCGTTGGTGTTCGGAGATGAATAAAACCGTGCGAGAGCTTCAGGCAGGCCTAGAGCAGATCGACTCGCGGGCTGCACAAATTATCCCCTCAAACTTACAACATATAAGAGGTAAAAATAAAAGCATCGCGCTGACTAAGCCTGTAGAATGAGATACCATGTTATAATATTTTACTACTATTTCAATTAGTTTTCACCGAGAAAGTTTTAGAAGTAGACAAGGATTCACAGTGAACACAAATATAATAATCGGGTTGATTCATGCCAAAATCGCATCCACATTCTCGTAAGTCTGTTTCTTGTAAATTGGTGCTGTTTACCATGGGCTCTCCGATTTCCTTCAGCTAGAAAACTAACAGCTGTATTGATATTGAAAACTTTCTTGAGTAATACGTAAACAACATTTTCATAATTTTAAAAAATCGTAAGTCAGCTAATTTTGCCCCTCTCTGACCTTCAAACCTTTCTCAGCCAGTTTACAGCCAGTTTAGTTTTATCAGTAGTATCAGTGTTGATCTACGACGTTCACTATTAATCATGTTAGCTAGTATTTGTAGATTTTCGGCCAATACCTGATCGGAGGGAACGCTGGAGTAACGGGCCTCAACAGAATACCGAGTCGTTCAGTTCCATGTCAATTCCGCCAGACCCTCCGCAGTTCGGAAGGTACCCATTCAGGTATAAAAACATGAAAAACAAGCCGTACTATTTAGGTAGTAATTTCACAAAGAACACCCTCCTAAAACTGTATTCCCTAATTTCTGTTAGCCCAGATGACACATACTGTCAAATAATCAGATGACTGACCTACAACATATCCAAAGGGGTCCTTGGGGGTTGATCACCATTTTCTCAAAATAAATCAGCTGAAATGCAGGTACTAGTGTCCTGTCGCAATAGAAACAGGGTGTAGTAGGCACTTGCTCATTGGATGATATTTTTCTCTGTTTAATTGTAGCCACAAGTAATGGACTTTTTTCAACCATTATTTGTCATATTTTATACCTGCAATATTACCTGGTAGTACTTCAGAGATACAGCCAATCCCTACCCGTCCCTACCATTTTCTGTGCGCCTGAATCTTGGGTACAAAATAGAATTAGTGTTTTTATACCTTCAGCAGCCCCCGCCATGGTCAGCGGTTGCAGCTTCCTATTCCTCCTCAAAAACCACATCCTGGTTTTGGACGACATCAACCCCAGCACCAATATACCGATGTTTTCCAAAGTCCCTGTAACCCATGCACACGCATCGGGGCAGGTTTCAATTTGGAACGAGAACTCGGCTGTCCGTGTGAAACATGTCGTTTCAGAGACCAGACATCACAATATCATTCTGCGCAAACCTATGATCAGAATCAAATCAACACATATACCGACACACGTTACGAACAGGCCTCAGCCCTTCAATGTCCCACAAGTCAGGGGACGCCGGTGAAGATACCCACGTGTCATTGCTCTCCTTATACTGACTGCACGTTTCAGCAATCTTGTGACAATACGTCCCGTAAAGTCCTTTCACTCGAGTCTCAGGGCAACTTATCGTTGATACACGGAACTCTGCCTCAAAACACTGATGACCTGGATAGTCACACTTCCGTCGACTCTACAGATGTGGCCAACTCCTCAGACCGAACAAGGCAGAGTGTGACAGCTTCTCATAACGAGTCGCCAAATTCGTCCACAGCAGTGGCAATGCCTCCGACGGACGAATATGGAGTTGCCCCGCAGAATGTTTCAATTCCTATTCAAGACACCAATTTCTTACATGCCTATGGAGGTCAAACACAGACAAGTTTCGCCCTGCACGCAGAAGCCGTCAACAAAATGTATCCAATTGCTTATCCAGTTGATATAGAAAATCAAAAAGCTATACAGAAGACGTGTCATAGCGGAAGAAATCTACATATCAGTAATCAATCGTCCGACGATGACTCGCTGCCAGACACCATAGGACTGAACCAGGGTAAGGCCATCAGGCGATCCTCCACCAAATGGACCAAGGTCAGGGTCGTGTCAAGTGAGTGTTGCAAACGAATGCTAGGTTCAATATTGGAATAAAATATTAGATTATGCATAATCAGCATTTTTGTGATATGAACTTAGTGAAATGGTTCAACGAATGTTAGGTTCAATATTTGAATAAAATATTAGATTATGCATAATCAGCATTTTTGTGATATGAACTTAGTGAAATCGTTCTTAGCCTACCATGTATGGAGGAAATGAGCCGTTTTCTGGTGCTTAAGGCATTTTCTGGCTTTTCAGTCATTAGGGCACACGAGGAACAGGTTCAAACTCGGCCGTGGGCAGGGAATTTGTGGTTTTCCCCACTCCCAAAGTTCGTTGGGCCTTGGAGACAAAAAGCTGTCTGTAGTATTTGCACGTTATGATGCAAAGCGTCATACAGTGCGTTGTACTTGTATACAGGTTTCAAGTTTGAATTCTATTCTTGCAGAAGGTAAAAGGAGTTCAACTGTGTCATGTGACTTCTCAAAAAAGTCAGGCAATTTTGTTGATTTTAATTTACCGATCACCTGTCTCACCGTGTGGCACAAATAACCTCTCCTCCAATCAGGAGCTTCTTAAATTAAAAACTTCCAGCTCGTAAATTCTCGCTATCGTACGCCCAGTCTAAATAACTTTTTGAAACTTTTCTTAGACCCTCATCAGAAATATGTTGCCTAACATTTTTGACAGGTCACATGACACAGCAGGACTTTTCTTGCCATTAGCGATAAAAGAGTTCGAACTTGAAACGCCCATGTTAATGATTTTTATGACAAGTCTCTCACGTGATTCGTATGATGTCACATTTCCTTGTGTGTGACCGGGTACAGACTAGAATGTCTATCTTATTTAGATACATTGTCCATTTCCCATCCTTCATATCGGCTCTCATTGAAGTCGATATCCAACACTGTCGGCGGCTCCTGTGTGGCCGTTTGCGAAATCTAACGTTGGTTGAATACCTCTCATCTTCCCATCAGTATATAAAATCTGCGTATATCTATACGTCTGATGAAAATTTGCAATTGTATCAATAACTTAGGAAACGTCGTTGGTTTGCAGACCAGTCCTATCTAAATGACAGACTGTTCTTGTATGTAGGTAAACCAGTCATATCTAAATGACAGACAGTTCTTTATGTAGGCAGACCAGTCCCACCTAAATACCAAGCTGTTCTTCTATGTAGGCAGACCAGTCCACATGCATGGCAGGCTGTTTTTGTGTGTAGGCAGACCTGTCCCATCTGAATGCCAAGATGTTTTTGTCTAGGTAGACGTGTGTTTGTCACTGGTGGTAGCTGCAGGGAAGAGATGCGGAAGATTAAAAAGGAGCTGAAGTGGTTAGAGAAGCTGGGTGTGTCGGTGGAGTGGGATGATCCCGAATTTTTACAAGTTGGCGAAAGGGAATGGATGAAGTCATTCCAGTCGGTAAGTCAGGTTTTCCTTTTCTTATAGTCGGTACATGAAAATTATATTACTAGTTCATTGGATACTTTTGTATATCTGTGAGTTCTTTGTAGCACATTGTATAAAGCTCTTCGTCGTACATTGTACAGAGGTCTTTGTAGCACATTGTAAAGAGGTCTTTGTAGCACATTGTACAGAGGT
This sequence comes from Acanthopleura granulata, assembly GCA_016165875.1. Lineage (NCBI taxonomy): Eukaryota > Metazoa > Mollusca > Polyplacophora > Chitonida > Chitonidae > Acanthopleura > Acanthopleura granulata. Next base: position 23,244,698 of record JABBOT010000001.1, read on the forward strand.
CTTTGTAACACATTGTAAAGAGGTCTTTGTAGCACATTGTAAAGAGGCCTTTGTAGCACATTGTAGCACATTGTAAAGAGGTCTTTGTAGCACATTGTATACAAATCTCTGTAGCAAACACTCTGTAGAGATATCGAAGTGTACAGATAGGGGCCTCCGTGGCCAAGTGGCTGGTGCACTGCAAAAGCTTAGGAGCCTTTCATCAATGTGGTTGTTGTGAGTTCAATCCCAGCTCAGGTCGGTTTCCGCTAATGTCGTGAATGCGAAAGTCTGCCAGATATCTGTAGCTGATCGTCCGTTTCCTCCCACCATTACGCTGGCCGCGGTCAAAGAACCAACCCATGAAATAACAAATAGTGAACACATCCCTGTAGTGCACACTGTAATGAAATTTCTAACAGTACACACGTAAGACCTGCGGATGGTGGTGAGTTTTCTCCGGGCTCTACCCTTTTTCCTACAACCATAATGCTGGCCGCCGTCGTATGAGCAAAATACTCTTGAGTACCGCGTGAAACAATAATCAAATAAGTAAATAAATAAGTGTACACGCTGGTGTCTGTAGAGATGTATGTAGTACATTGTATTGTCAACAATTGATTGTATATATAGAGAGAACTGTACTACAGCTGCAGACGGTACAGTTGCACAGTATCCTATCAGGTGAAGTAGATTGTATAGAGATCATTGTAGCACAGTGTCCTGCCAGCAGTGCAGTGGATTGTACACAGATCATTGCAGCACAGTGACCTGTCATGAACAGTAGGTTGTAGTACAGTATCCTGGCAGCAGAGCAGTATATTGTATAGAGACCAATGTAGCACAATGTCCTACCAGCAGACCAGAAGATTCGTTAGAGATCAGTGTAGCACAATGTCCTACCAGCAGAGCGGTAGATTGTACAGAGATCATTGTAGCACAGTATCCTACCAGCAGAGCAGTAAACTGTATACAGATCACTGCAGCACAGTGTCCTGCCAACTGAGCAGTAGAGTGTGTAGAGATCAGTGTAGCGCAGCGTCGGGCACAGATCATTCGAAACACACATTGTTCGATTTTATACCACGTTGACAGGCATGCAAAATTTTATGATGAACAACATTAGTACTTTTCAGCAATGGCTGATTTAGTTCTTTGAATCTCGGTAACACCGACTGACATGCATGCCTTCCTCAGAACTGATGTACCTAGCGTTTATTACTTTTAGATGCACGGATACATTATGGCAGATGCCGATGCATTGTTGGGTAAGAAAGTGTATATAAATGATCGTGTAGTCAACCTCGTTAAATCTGGCGAATCTACATCCTGCCAATTACAGACGTGAAACTTCTTAAATGCATCTTCATTTACTTTTGGTTTGAGCAGGCGACCCTCGTGTTGATTGGTGTAACTAAGAATTACATCACGAACATGAAGAGCCTAACCTGGTTACCAAGAGCGTGGGAGATAAACAAGGTCGTTCAGAAGGAGTTGATATGTACACACTGGGACAACAAAAGATTTAGGACTATCGTGTTTCCACAGACAGGTCTCAACAAAGTTGATCTCCCTGCAGAAATGAACATTGCCGTTTACTGTCTTCCTGGTAATAGGGAGCATCTGGAGAAAAGTCTCAGAAAAAAGTTAAACTTACCATCTTGAAATATGTAATGGTGGTCCAGTCTTCGCTCGAAGTAGACCCCTAATGGTGTCAAGTGATTGTAACGTCGTGTATAAATATATATACGTTAGATATAGCAGAGCCTGTGATATAGATTGTTCTATAATACTGTGTAAAGCTTATCGCCCCGTGAAAGATAAGTAAATTTTAAATGATATATAATTCCAAGTATTGAAATGATTTTGATGTGGATGAAGACGGTGATTTGTGTTGTGCTGTGTCAACCCTTGATGTTAACAGCTCACTATATAATGTCATGCGGGCTTAAAGGAACAGACAATAAAGTACGCATCATCTAAAGTGCCATTTCGTGCTGATTCCAAATATGGTTTTATTATTTTGGGGGCATTTTTTTTCAGTGATTCAAACGGGAATGAATGTTAGTTGGCTACGGCGGAATTGTGTGGCCAATACTTAACAGGCTGAAGCACCCCGACGTCACAGGTTCTTTTAGCTGGTAAACATCCTCTTATTCCACTATGTCTACGTTCTTTGTGAATGTACATGTAGTACAACACGTGTATCTCAATGTAATATGGAAATATGTAACAGTTTACAACCTGTTTAGCAGCAAAAGAGAATTTGTTACATCACTGTGCTTCAGCAAATTTTATAAGGTCCAAAAAGTTCATTGTAGCACTTCCATCTTTATTGCCATTTTAATCACTGTAAAAAAAAATGCCAAAAAATAATGAGGACTGTATTTGAGTTAAATACGAAATGGCTTTTAGATGATGCGTACTTTGTTTAACTGTAGTCTGGGAGCCTCCGTGACCAACAGGAGGGCATGACAAAGCCCTTCTGTCTTGTAGGTAGTATTCATGGAAGTTTTGATTATAGCTGTACCGGTAGGTCCTATATACATTTTGAAAATATTCCATAATCTATTTTCATAAACCAGATATTCAGATTCACTTTTTTGAAAAATTATTTTTTTATACTTCGTCTTTCGTCTACATTTTGATTGTAATTTTATGTACAATGTGTGTTATATACTAGTATTCTCCGCTGCTAGTGTTAAGTGTTTATGTTGAATAGATTAATTCCTGTCATATTGAGAAGCTAGTTTGTGCATCTTTATTTTGTTTACAGTGCTCTACAAATATCGCCTCTGTGTGAGATTTAGTGGGTTGAATTGTTACTTTTTGTATGAATAAATATTTGATTGCACATTGCCAGAGTAGATAAAAAGGCTGCCCTTGACACCTGTAATGCTGTTAAATTTATTATTTCACGCGCTGTATAATTTGTTCTGTATTGTAGATATTACTATTCACTATACTTGAATAGTTGTGTCCTGCGCTAAGGAAATTACGATTTTTGCCGGTGTTTTTATTTGTGTGTTTGGCTGTCTCTTTGTCTGCATATTTTTTGCATATTTTGGGCTTGGCAAAAGGAACAATCGATTCAAGTTTGTTAGTGATCCAGATCCAGGAATTTTTAGGATCCATTAATTATTATCGCCAGATAGAGTAAAGTGCAGAGTGTTGCCTGTCCGTGTCTAGTTAACATGCACCTTTAGTTGTCGCGGACGGTTGCGCTCAACGATGCTGTCATATCCACACTGACATCGCAAGGCATCTTGACATTATTTGTTTTGACATTGCAGGCCTACTTTAATAATTCTAGGGTATTTGGAAACTCTGTTGAAACGCACATTCTGTAAGCCCCAAAGGGGCAAACCTGAAATTATTTTTTCGCTTGTTTTTCAAGCATATTTGTTCGATTCGTTAACTAACACCCCATAGAATCCGCTATATGAATGGTTAGTGAGACCATCTGACCATTACGGTTAAGCGCACCCCTTAACGAACTGGTCCAGTGATGCAATAGCCCGAGAATACAGTGAACATTGCATAATGTATACATTCAGTAGTATTATTATATGTAATACGTTAAACTGGTCTCTTCCGATAAATAGTAATTAACCTTCTCCCACATGTTTACTTTTACCCAGTTTACGTGAACCACACAATGCACGTGGTCATCTGCCACCAGCTATATGAAAAGCTACAAAGAGGCTCAATAAACTTCCGTGGATCTTCAAGTGAACAACTGGTATACGTTGGTACTTTCAGTGGTTCAGAATACATGTATTTGCTTAACAGCGGGATGTCTGGAAGTTTCTCATACGCCTTACACCGATGTTAGTGTAAGATTCAATACGAAAAACAGCAAATGGAGTCTAGAAAAAAGAACGCGTAAGACGGGCCGCTGAGGCGGGTCTTGATCTCGTGGTTGAAATCATTGTCTTCGAATCTTCAAAAACACGAAAAAACCTCGGTGGCCTGGAGGTTAAAGTGTTAGAGGCTATATGGGCATACCAAACACTTTAAAAATGGCACTTGTTGCTGTCTCGCTTGGCGATCAGCACTAAGAGGTCAGAGTAAGGAAACAGGACTGGCCGGCCCGTGTCATTATAATGTGACTGGGTGGGTGTCATGTCTGGTGTCTTCAACATGTTGTTTCAGTGGCGGCAGCACTTTGCCGAACTCGCTCTGTCACAAGGAGGCACAGTATATATATAGTACATTCTAAGGACGCTTCGTCGTCATATAACTGCAAAAATTGTTGAGTCGGGCGTAAAACCCCAAGCATACATACATACATATTTTGAGTCTTTGGTATGACCGGACAAGGGATTGATCCCGGATTTCCCGGCACGAAGCCGGCTTTACACCAAATATTGTGGAGCTCAACCGACACAACATACACAGTGGCCTATAACTCCCCCGGCTAATATCTGTCGCGTCTGGGAAAGTTCCTCAGATAGTCGCCAATGGACGGTTGTTTACTTTTGCCTCCCAATTGCCTATGAAATAACCTCCACCGTGTAATTGAAATATTCTTTAGCATGATGTAAGCACTTATGAATCAATGAATTTATCTGTCTGTGCCCAGTGTTTAATATTATCTCTTCAATGTTCGACAATTAGCCTGTATATGTTCTGTATACAACTCTGTTGAAATCAGCCATAAAGCGCGAGATGCATGGACTCTTAATCAGATGGCCTAAAACCAGAGTAAAACATAGACAGATGGTTAAAAACTATGCCTTCACCAATTTCCTTGTATATATGGCAGTAGGATGAACGTGTAATACGTGCCAAAGTTTGCTAAAAACAGAATCCGACCACAGTGACGGCGGTCGTACAGAGGCACAGGTTAATATTACACATTCTCTTGATATACCTATAAGGACATTACATGAGAAAACAAACGAAGTACGATACTGGCCAACTAACGAACTCCCGATAAGGCGAGGAAACAAGTACGACCAGACCATCGAGGACAAGACTGATCCTATGACCTTCTCCCATGGCCTCATTCAACACTGTAAGAGTGTCACACTTCATTCTCGCTGACTTCCGTGTTTGCACAAGCGTGTTATAAATGCCATACAGGCCGGATCGATCAATAGAGTTGACAAAACTAGGAGATTGGTCTGATCGTGTTCATGCTCCAACCTTGGTAACCTATTCTTTGTTCATTCGGACTAAGCTATTCTTTGTGTAATGGCGTCAGTAGACTTCGGCACGGCCAGTCACCAAAACAACACTCGAAGCACATGGTACGAAGACGTTTATAGTCCGTACGGTGTTCGCTGTTCGCTGTAGCGTTCAAGTTCGTCCCAGTGGAAGGTGAATTACATAAAACTGTCGCGAAAAGTTGGATAATTTGACAACGTATATTATATCAAAATATCTCCTCGTGACACTGGCACAATTATGAACATTCTTAAATCAAAGTGTGGAATATGTCGCGGCGAACAAGGCCGAATCAGTGCCGAATTCCTATTGTCTGAGGACCGACATCAAAGGGCGATTAGCAGCGCCGCGCTTTATAGTAGTCCGCTGAAGGCTAATTATAGCACGTAAACAGAACAGAGCCATGCTTGCACCCAACATGGCAACCGAAAGCAAATTCGTTGACAGCGTAATGCGGTCTCTATGATCGTTATATATTGCAAATATCAGGTAAGAGACGCCATTATCGCCTTCACAGGGTGAAAATAGGAAAACTTGTGGTGTCCAGCAGTGGGAGGTTTGGACGGTTTAAGACCAAATGTGTGCGTAACACTGATGTTGACTTCCACCATGGTGGTAAACTCTTCTACCTCCATGCTTCCACTACTACAAGTACTACTTGTTACTCCGCCAACAAAAAAGTTTCCCTAGTATAATAAGCATATTCTTGTTATTGTGCCAATTTTGTGGGGAGAACTTTTTGTAACAACTCCTTTGTCCAGACTGACATGGATTCATTTCAATACCATGTAGGCCCGCTCTCACTGGGACGAAACTTCTTTTCTAAGTGTCTTTCAGCGAACAGCGTACGGCTATTACTGATGCGCCATGTTATACAGCTCTCTCTCCTAAACATGCTTGAATATTGAACAGAATATGTGTAAACTACTGCACACTTTCTTTGGCTGACCACTTCTATATCCAATGACTTGAATCTGCTTTACACTAGTTGAGAGCATGGATGTATTTATCTAATGCTTGCAGGATCATTCTGTTTATTCCGGGTACTAAGGTATCTTATTTTCATCAGCCGGGAACGAGAGAGGCTGGGTATAGTCATAACGAGATCCGGCATTAATTCGGAAATGGCTCTTCCGTAGTCCTTGGAATGTATGTACAGGGCCTGTACTGTGTCTTCCTAGGGCAGAGCGAGTTACTATAACCGTGAGAGGTCTGCGTGGCTCAGTCGGTTAGTGCGCTCGCAGAAGTCTCCCACCAATACAGTCGCTGTGAGTTCAAGTTCAGCTCAAGCTGCCTTCCTCTCCGGCTGTACGTGGGAAGGTCTGCCAGCAGCCTGCGGATGATAGTGGGTCTCCCTCGGGCCCTGCCCGATTTCCTCCCACCATAATGCCGGCCGCCGTCATATAAGTGAAATACTCTTGAGTGCGGCGAAAAACACCAATCAAATAAATAAATAAATAAATAAATCTAACCGCGAGTCAGAACCCCTGATGAAGCGAAGTATGACTATGATCTAAGTTTCGTGAAAAAAACAGTACATCCACAGCGACAAGTGTAAAGATTCTGTTCACTATGCAGGCTTTCGTGACTTGGGCAAAAAGTAAAATCCATTCAAAAAATAAAGTTTGAAGTGTATTTATAAAATGTTGAAAAGTATATAAAATCAATGTGAAGCCATTTTGGAATTAGTTAAAAACACACGAAAATCTAGTAGTATTCCAAATCATTTCTGTGTTGGAGAAAATGTAATTACCGCTTCACAAAGTTTTGAAAGTCCTGTAAAACATCTTTCTAAAGTGTTTTTCTTCCAAGCTGTTCTTCTTTTCCATCTGAATCACCAACAGTATTAAATAATCAATTCTGTGATTTAGAGTTCTCATATGAATATGTAAAGAATGTCCTAGCTTGTGGACCTGATAACATTCCTGGAATTTTGCTCCAGAAATTATGTCTTCCACTAACCTTGCTGTTGAATAAGTCAATTTCCCTGCAAAGGTGGTCCCAATTTAAAAGGCTAAAGGCAACAAACGTTCGGTATCTAATTACAGACCAGTCTCACTTTGGTTACCGTATGGAAAGTGGAAAGAAAAAATGGTACGTTCCAGTTTCTACGAACACGTGTCATCGACTATATGTTCTGAACAACATGGGTTTTTTCAGGAACCGGCCTAGATGTCTGGTATCAGGTTATCCAGCAATTTATCATTCGTTCACCATATAACAAAAGTGGTTTGCACATCTTTGAAAAAGCTTTTTTTAGCAAGAGAGACAAAGTGTAAAAGCATAGAAACGCCGAATAAAGAAATGTAACGCATGGTTGACGTTCTCGATATTTCGACTAAGTTTTACTTGTCATCTTCAGGAGAAGTAATTTGTACAATCAACAAACACACATATATATACATTTACAGAGAAGCAGACATTAGAAGGCTGAATAAAATACACTGCTATGACTGATCAAATGATTCAACCAATTGATCAATCACGGTCATTCAGGAAAACATCAATAAGCAGATGTAGTTAGGACAGCACCAGGCCATTGACCCTGATACAAACAAACCGCTATTGTTTCAGTGATAGGTGTGAAATAGGGATTAGGACGATATGCAACAGTCACTCAGAGAAAACAGCAGAATACACACATAGTGATGACAGCACCAGACATTTGACCCTACCAAAACAAACTGTTGTTGTTTTAGTGATAGGTGTGAAATATGGATTAGAGCCATATGTAACAGTTACACAGAGAAAACAGCAAGATACACACATAGCTTAATTACAACGCCAGACATTTGACACTATTTCGAACTGTTGTTGGATTTATGATAGGTGTGAAATAAGGATCAGAGTGATCAGAGATAGCACTGGATGTGAAAGAGGATAATTTACAAGTGTCAATACAGAAGCCCAGTGATAATAGTGTTACTAAAAGAGATAAAATAAAAAAAAAAAAACAAAAAAAAACAAAAAACACACACACCCAAAAAATGTACACACAACATAGGAAAACAGGGTAGAATGGGCCTAACTTAGTCGAAATATCGAGAACGTCAACCATGCGTTACATTTCTTTATTCGGCGTTTCTATGCTTTTACACTTTGTCCAGGTACCTTCATGGAGTCATCGATTCCAGTTGCTTGTAACCTGTCTCGCAAATTACGGATACCATTAATTTTACGCCTGAGGTCCTATTGAATTTATGCATACATAAGTCTAGCTCTTTAACGTCTACTCAAAACCTGTGCAGTGACCTTTATTCTGTTGACTCAACATTACACATTTTTAGCTCTTATGAAAGTTTTAAGCATCCTTTAAGGCGATTGCTGTTTTCATTATTTTATCTTGGCTTCTTATCTGATTTGCAAGGAACAATATTACTTTTATGCACGTACGAAACACTTTCATTACATTTATTTTTACATTAGTTTATATACTTCTGTCTGTCTTTCTGCTTTCTGATCCGAATTTTACCATGTACTTTTAGTTCCAGAGTGAATTACAAGGACTAGTATTTGCCTTTCGCTTTTCTGCTTATGCATGTCCATAAACACTTTGTTTTGTCATTTTTTTAAAGTTATCTGCCCTGTAAATGGGCGCTAGTATCCTGTATCGGGTGGCATAAACTGAAACTGAAAGCACGAGGCCACCGAGGCGGCCTATTTCGGAAATGACTCATCGCGAAGTTTTGTTGGCCTGCAAGCATACTTATGGCCTATATAACTCCACCTACATGTTATAAACAGGAAATGGAGTTTACGCTGTGAAGATAATGCGTCGGTGAAGGTGTCAACGTGCATGCCATGCAGTCTCTATTTAGATAATGATGGTATGGCGATGGGTGTCATTGTATCATGCTGGTAGTTGTCAACCTAAGTAGTGCATGGGTTGAATTTAAATGTTGCTACGTAAAAACGATGTCAGACTACAGCTGATATCTGTTGCATTGAAGTATTGCGACATTAATGTACATCAAATTTCGTGCAGTATGTTCGAATGATCCTGTGCAAGAAGTCAAAGAGTGTTTATATATTATTTGATTTGATTTGATTTAGTGTTTTACACCATACTCAAGAATATTGCACTTATAGGTCTATGTCGGCGGCCAGCACTATGGCGGGAGAAAACAGGGCGGAGCCCTTCACCCTGTGAAGGCGCGTAAAACACCTATCAAACAAATAGATAAATAAATATTGTTTGCATTGATTAACAAAACGCACAGGGGATGCAACTCGCTAATATTTTCTTCTTAAGTAGTAAATTTCTTCTCTTATGCGGACCTACATGGGTTATATAGAACCCACAACTTAGGCATAATCACATAGGCAGAGGCAAGCTAAAACCAACAATGTCTGAAACATGACGACGCAGACTTAAGGCTCAAACGTTTAAACTTTTCTTTCACAGCAGGGCGCCTCTTTTACAAAGTTGTCGCCACACTACGCCAAGCGCTTTTACCATGGTGTCGTATCTCTTCACTGTATGTGTTCATGGATGTTGTGCCAGGCGCAATTTGCGACTGCTTTGTAAAACAGGCACCAGGATTGTGTTGGGAAATGAAAATGTCATTTTTGTCACTTTCTTTCAATTTTTTGAAGTTGCATGGGTTGTAGTGAATCTTAGATGGATATGAAATCGTTTTCGGAATCAGAAGGCGAAGTTACTTTCACAGGTTTCTTCCCTAGGAGTGGAATAGGCCCTCTGTTATTTCTTTACAAGGACATACGTAAACCAGATGCATGCGACAGAGGCAGAACTTATATATTATTATATACTTATAACAGTTGTGCATTATTATTATACATATAGAAAATCGTAAATGTCACAGAAAACTAATTTCTCGGGCAAAGCCAGTTTTTGCTTGGATCTTAACTGAAATCTATTTGTTTTAACAATTCTTCTGTCAAATATGAGGAAAGCCCAGTGCAGCACAAATCAGACAAGTCTAGTGTTTACTTGATCAGGGTCCATTGCAACGATTACCAAGAAGCAAATGCACTGATTTCACACATGATCCAGACTGCCGACGGTACATCTGGTAGTGCCGCTGCAGAAGCAGTCGGTCACAATCAGGGGAATGTCGACTTTTCACAAGTCCAAGCTTTCTCTGTTTATGAGAGCGCTAAGGATGTATCTCAAGACATTGTCGAATGCATTTCAAAATTCACTAAATCACGCGGTTTACACAAGCTTTCAGTACTTTACAAGTACAAAACAGCGAGAACATTGTTTATAATACCATACGAAATAGCCAACAGTTTTAATAAATAGCCGTTTTGTGTTTACTCTTAGAATAATATATCTACACAGGACAGAAGCAGCTGGACCCGCAGATACCATGATCTTGACATCAGTACTCAACAATGCCGGAAACTGATACATTTTTAAACCATCAATGAAAACGATCTTCAACGACGTCACGATATTCTAAAAACTGAAATTAATATGGAAATATGACCAAATTATTTCACATAGAAAAATTCCATAATCTTAATTCGTCACATCCCTGTGTGTACCCTAAATAGAAAGGGTCAAAATCACTCAGTACGTGTTGGAATCAGTTTGTCAATATGGTTTACCATCGAGATAGTCCATTACACCAATAACTTTACAAAAAACAAAAATGCCACCGAACATGTGTGCTCAGATTGAATAACAGACAAGTTAAAATGGTGGCAAAAGATTTTTCCACACGTATGAAATAAAGTGAGTAATCGGTAACACTTGTCCGTTGTGAATTATTACATGGTATTTATGTCTTTACGAGAACCTCGTTTATCGGGTGACTAAAATGGTACAAAAATATCCGAGCAATTCTACCTATAAATAGGACATTAGGGTTCAACAGTCGCTACTGCCGTCCACAGTGAACTTAATGGAACAAAATCTTCTAAATTATTAAACAATCGAGAAGGTATTCGGCTTCCTTGACAAGCTCCATTTGTTCCTCTGAGTGCTGTACAGTTGATGTTCACTTTAGCGTGCCGGTCAGGCCTGAAGATAAGACAAAGGTGGTCGTGTTAGACAAGGGAAACAACCGATGTAGGAACTATCTCATGGCCAGGTTGCGTTCAGTCACTCTACTGAGGCTACTCAGATGCGGCGACCTGTTACGTTTTAATGCCTTAGGAAGTGTGTAGAATGAGATATCGTACTAAGTTAACTTAGAATGGAGAGGAATATTCTCGTAAACACACGCAATGACACGTCCTCACTCTGCCAAAGGCCTAATCTCTCCCTGAGAGAGATGCCCCAGTTAGCAACAAAGTTCACCGACCACCCTTCGCGTCAGCTGAGAATGCTGCGGGTCAAACCGAGAGCGATATGTTATCAGAGCCTTTTACACAGACTTACTGCTTGAAGCAAAGACGAATCCGGTGTAACGAGTCAGTATTGTTCGTAACTCAGTCATTAAACGAATAAGATATGATCGTTTACAATCAGCTGAGATTATTAAATCTGATATGGATGATGGATGACAAAAAAAAGGACGAATTGGTTAATAACTCCATTTCAACAACAGCAAACTTTAATTTTTGATAAAGCAGTTTTCATGGAGGATAACCGACGACTTGTTTTACAGTGATTAAAATTACAGATTGGAGCTGGTTTTTTTGATCAGGATTTAATGTCGTTTTCAGCATTATGTCAGTCATTTCCTCTTAGTGGATCGGTCTCAGTGCCGACATATGCCGTGCTGTTTCACTGAAATGCCATGCTGATGACATCCATTCCAGGTACTATATACTGACACTGGCTTAACTGGTGGCTGATACGTTCATGCTGACCGCCTCTGCAGCAATGTAAGTCAACAAAACTGTGATTCAGTATATGTGTTACATACAAAATTTGAGAGGATGTACAGGCTATAGGATATGGCACACAGAAGGCACAGGACAACAGGCATAGGAACAGCTAAAACTGAAAACTTCAAATAGTCATTTTAAATGTGTCTGCACAAGATGTAATGATCAAGTTCATTCATGTGTGATGAACTACGAAGGCTGACCTGGCAAGCTCGACCCGATTATCATATCGAGTCAAGTATATGTACCTCTTACATCCATTGCTGCTCATGACTCTTTTTTTATTGGCTGAAATAAAACTCTCTTTAAATCGTACGAGCTTCTCTTTCGAACACTCTTCTGCTATTTACAGATGGAGGATTAAGGGAATCTTTCACTCACATGGTGACATCTGTCAGTATCATCACCATCCGTGACCTAACATTTTCCCTTAATAGTGAATTGCAAAGATTTTCGATTTTGTTGTGAAACTTGAAGAAGTAACTTCTTGGCGATATCTATGTTAGATTGTTCCATCATTTTTTGTTTGATTTATCTGTGACCGAGGTAAACCACACTAGTCTGCACAGCGTATAACATGATCAAAACAGAAAGGATTGTCTTCCTCTGAATTTGGATCGATATACCAGTAAGATCGCAAAAACTTTTAAATTTTATGAATCACGAATTAAGGAGACCGCCACAACGTCGTGACATTATGAGAACAAGGAGAGATAACTCTTATATGATCGAGTATCTGAGGTAGGTTCGCCGTACAGAAAAAGGCCTAGAAACAACGACAGATAACGAGAACAAATGCTACACCATGCAGGTCAGCACAAGCATTATACTGATGATACCTCTAGACACAAGCAAAGCTTTTATATTAATTTGAGGAAAAGATAGTGAATTAGTGAACTACGAAGTATTTCACAACCTTAACATAATGTTAACTGACAAGCCTGCAGATAAAAGTTGGGCAAAAGTTAAGGGCTTTGCCTCTCAACTTTAAAACAAAGGTAACTCATGGAATTTAAAACCAATCAAAGATTTTTTCCTCTCTGCAAGGCGGGATCTTCCAGCTTGAGTATTGTAACACCTGTGAATGAAGCATTCTTAAGTGAATTCGTTCTTCTTAGCAGTCCGTAAAATGGCTTTCATGAATCCGAGTGGAAAATGTTTAAGAGAATGAAACAGAACCGGTAGAGTCATAGACTCATGTGCTTGACTCATGTGCTTGACTCATGTGCTTGACTCATGCTTGACCCATTTGGAATATATATGTATGTAGGTATACTTATGTTCTGCGTCGTGCATAACAATTTTTCAGTTACATGACGACGAAGAGTCAGTGCGCTTATATACTATGTCTTCTTGTGGCAGGTGATGTCACCAAAGTGCAGCCGCCACTAGAACATCATGCTGAAGACACCAGACATGACACCCTACCCATCAGCAATATACTGACGCCGGGTCGACCAGTCCTGATTCTTTGCTGTAACCTCTCTGTTGAACTCCAAGCGAGGCAGCAACAAGTACCATTTTAAGGTTTTTGTTACGACCTGATCCGATACTGAACCCGGTTATCTCGACCTCACGGCGGACGCTCTAAACAACTTGGCCACCAAAGTGGTCGACCTGTATGAAATAAGGACTCTATATGCACTCAAGATTTTATAATTCTGTGTAAGGTATAAGGTCTTTGTTTGCTGCTAACAGGTCATATTTGGTGTACAGGTACTTGCCTATTAGGAAATAATAAAAATTGTCTAAATTTTGGACAGGTATGAACTTTAATTACCGATAAACGAGTGTAATTGTTTGGTTGGACTACAAGATGTCGGGCAGTGATAAAGGTCAAAGTGAAAATCTTGAGACTTGGCCAGATACCCATGAAAGCTACCGCCAGGGGAACTCCCAGACTTTGACAGCCAACTTACGTCAAGATTTGATGGCTGTTTTCTCAGAGATAGGACACTGCAGGCACTACGCACATAGTGCATGCCGTGGGATGGTATATGAAGAATTGTGGTCGTACGTGGGAAGGTCTACCGCCAACCTGTGGATGGTCGTGGGCTTTCCCCGGGCTCTGCCCGGTTTTCTCACACCATAATCACCTTCTACACATGATGTTATAACCAACCAAATTAAATATAAAGTTATGTTATCAGTTACTTATGGAAGTATCAGACAGGCAATCAATCAATCAAGCCACAAATTCACCCACCAATCTAACAAACTCTCCCTGTCTCTTGAACAGGCACGTCTTCTCTCTCGTTCAGCAACAGGTCTAGAATTTATAGAAAAGAAAAAAAAGTGAGTACTGCTAGTGTAGCTTAAATTCACTTCATGAACAACATTTAAACATATACTAAATTGTCTATAATTATTCATTTATTTTTTGTTTGGTGCTGCAAAAATTCATCAAAGTGAGGCGGCAATCCCGGCAGTGAAATTCTTGACTCCCCTGCTCTGGATGCTTGAAGGACCTTGATGACCGGTGTGTTTGATGTTTTACTGCAAGCCACGTGACAGGATGGCCAAATCTGGGTACGGGTGTACGAATGACGGGTGTACGGGTGTACGAATGATGGGTGTACGTGTGTACGAATGAAAATTATGTGAAGGAGAGAGTTTATTACAACATTATCTTTGTAATAATATGGACTTATTGAAGCGTAGGATTTGTGGCGTTACATTTCACTGACAACAGGCAATTTTGGTAATAACTGATTGCTGAATATAGGTTACAAGTTTGTAGAAGAAACCAACTACAGTTAGGTGACAGGCGCCGTTCAAACGACAGTAAGATTCGAGCTTAAATGGCCATACGCTAATAGTTTTAACGAATACATTTTGTGATTTTGATGCAGACTATGACTGATTTATAGATAACTGAATATAGACGACAATTAAAAGAAACATATTATTGTTAGATGACAAGCCCTAATCCCAAATTCTCCGTTCAAACCACGACATCTGGATGGGAAACTTCAATGGCTTATAACAGTGTGCACGAATCCTTGATCATTATTCCCTACGACCTGTAGACGTGTATGTCTCAAATTTTCAGTGCCTTAATATCTATCATTCAGGCTAACTCAGAACAACTTCGCCATGTCTCGGAAATATGGAAATGTACCAGTGAACAATGTCGCTAACTAGTACCATCAATATTGCTGTGACGTCATATCTGAGTTAGCAAAGCAGACGAGATCTTAACATTCTATCTTCACAAAAGGTTAACTTCAAACCATTGGCGACATTTGATATTAACGTATTGACTGGATGTCACAATCCAGTCCACATGCCATATGTGTGACCAACAATGTACAATAACTGTGAACCCCTGTGATCAAAACACAGAAATACACAATACTAATCATTCCAGTTATTCATAGTTAGCCACTTTGACAAACTTTGATTTCGAAGTGGACACATTTTATAACATTTTAAGTTGCCTGTTTTCTCGCACGGTTAATTATCTTTGACTATTTTCTCATATTTTTTTATCATCATTAATTTCAGTTTTAACAACTTCCCTGTCGACAGCGTTTCGGAACCATTTGTGACGACTTTTTGTGCCACTTACTCCATTGAAACACTATATATTTAGGGGGTGGTAGTTATACCATTACAAGTAGTCTAGGTCCTTCACCTAATTATTCATTATACAGACCAATTGGACAGTTACCTGAATAAAGCCACGTAGTTGATCACGTGATGGTGTAAACATAACACATTCTTAAAGTAAAATAAGCTCATGACTGAGATATTGTTCATTAAAAAGATTGTAAAATTCTCTCTTGAATGTACAAATCTGTTTGATATTGTATGAATTCGTTGCTGTATTATCTTAGTTTGAAGTATGGAGTATTTTGTTTCCAACAGGGGATCTGAAAGCGCCCATGCTGTTAAACTTATGAGGGACTGACCAATAAGAGAGCTAGGAGATATGAGCGTTGGTGCGTATTGTGTTGGTGCGGGAGTAAGTTTCTTGATCATGCCATTTTATAATTTGACGTATATACTTAAGTTACAAACACATCCCTAGCATCTTACTAGTCTCAGGCGATAACAGTGTTCCGTGCTTGGAACAATTACGTTACAGGTTAGATAGAATGGCTGCGATTCAAGCTAGTCGATGGAGCACTGTCAAATGTCAGTTTTTCCGCTGACGTAGTAGCTGTTAGAAAATATACTTCACCGAAATGAACATAATATTGTGCAACCTTTTTGGCAAACTTACTCCAGAGCATGCGCTGTCTTTCACTTTAAGTAACGATGACATAGTACAGAAAAGACTTCGGAATTTGTGTATTTATCTCAGATTGACCCAGGCGAATTTCTATCAGTGTATTAACTTGAAGGTATTAACATGTTTGTGTGAATAATTTCAAAACAACATGCGTCCTACAGATATCTGTCTGTTTGTCACCATTCTTTACTGTCTCTGTTTTCTCTGTTATCTCGATTGTGTTCGAGAAACGTTCACTCCATATTTTGCAGCTTTGGTGTCCTAGTGCTTAGAGTGCCCGCCTCAGGTCGGGAGATCCGGACTTTTAAAACGGTACTTGTTGTTGCCTCGCTTAGCGTTCACCAGTGAGTGGTTAGGGCAAGGAAACAGGACCGTTCGGCCCGTTGTCAGTACATTGTGACTCGGTGTGGTGTTATGTCTGGTGTCTTCCGCATGATGTTCCATTGGAGGCAGCACTTTGGTGGCATGGACTCGCCCTGCCACAAGACACAGAAAGGACTCCAAGAACTCTTCGTCGTGATATGACCGACAAATTATTAATCACGACGTGAAATCTAAACACACATACTCCATTCCATATTTCTAAAAACTATTGACTTTATGTGTTTTCTAGGGCCACACGAGCTAAAATGTAAACTTTGAATGGTCTTTCTTAATACGATTAAAACTCCTGAAAAGTCTAATAAATTCAACTTCATCGAGCTCTTTAATCTAGGACAAAAAACTGCATAATATACTCTATATACGGTATACGAACCGAATATACGACTCCTGTGTGGCATTGACACGATGTGAAATGATTAAAAGAAAACAGTCGATACATAGACCTTAAAATTCATACATCACATTTATTAGAGTGCAAGACTCGGTGCTGCAAGTCTGAAACCATATACAAGGTTCTTTAATGAAAGAAAGAGTGAAAATTTACAGTTCAGTAGCCAATGTGCACATGCATTTGATTCTCCGACGACCAGGAATCAGAAATAGCATAAAAATTTCCGGAATTTATTTGGTGTGCAAAGATTCTATTTTACGAAGAATATTATGCCGTGTTATTTGTGCGAAAATTACATCTGGGTCACTTGTCCATGGCCTCACATACGTTCAGGATGCTTTGCTAGGTTGTACGTGGGCGTATGTTGTTCATCATGATCAGTTCATTAATTCCTACGAGGGTTGGATCAAGCTATTCAGTTAGAGGCGTTGTTGTTGACCGTTTCTTCCCCATTTTATATTTTGTTTTTTACATTTATGAAACGGAGATAACTGCGATTGTGTTCCAATTGTAAGTATTAAGTTATGTTAGGTATCCCAACAGGAGAGTGCACAGAGGAATTGAACCAGGATGAAATGAAGAGGAATACATCTTCTTTTTGTCCAGAAAATGTCATCCATGATGAAACCGCAGAAAACAAGATTCCACGCTGTTCAAGAAAATAGTATTCCCTGAATGGTGACTCTTCTAGCGCACCATACAGCGTAAGGAAATATGCTTGGCTCATTAAATTCTTCTCCTTTTGAACAGGCACAAACATATGCCATTAAGGTCACTCCGCGATAATTATTTCATGCTGATCGCCCCGATTCTAATTGTCGGCTAACAGGTTCCAATTGACCTTCGGTCGGCTTCTCCATTCCATCAACCTCAGGTGGTTCCTAACCAGTCGTGCCGGCTGCTGCCGGTGTGTCCCGGAGGCTTACCATCCATCCGTCCCTGGTTGCAGCAGACAGTGGGCGCTAAGTACTATCCACGCGCTATCACCTCCGGGCGAGCACACTGTGGAGAAGCGATCAATATTCATCGGCGACATGGAGAAGGGTTTAAAGCGATTAGATGACAACAATGTGAAGCTCAGTGCCGTCGTCTCCTCCACCAATGAGTGACGGCTGGAATGCGGGAGATATACTGGCTGCTGCAGGCGCGTAGTTCATGTTTCCGTAGGATCACCGAGTCATGAATGACTTCGACACAAGACGGCTTGATGTCAAACACACATCCTAAATATCCCTCAAACGTACTGCAAGAAAAACGGATATATATTTGTCTTCACCAATAACCTGCACGAGCATCCTAACATATCCAACGACATCCCGTGTCATGTCAATGAATTCTTCATTAAATGGTCATAAAACAAAAGAGTTTGTTGATTGAAAATCTATTGAGGCATGGATCGCGATATCCATTCTATATCATTTTTGTATTTCATTGGCTTTTCACGCACCTAAGTCTGTTTCATTTGCATGTTACAATTCTCGTTGAAAGGGCATCGGGCCACCATGTTAACTCTTAAAGACTGAGAAGGCCAAATTACACAAATACCTGAAAAGTAAGTCGACCTAAACCTTAGTGCATGGAACATAGGAGATATCCAAAAGAACCTTTACGTATTTTTAAGGAGTTTTTGACTTCATAAAATGATGCTTAAATGTTAAATTACACGACAGGCTATTTGGATTGCAAAGAAAATGTCCAATGGCAATGACGTGAACGTTTTTCACTGTGTAAAAGTTCTGTGACGTTCACATGTGTAATGTCTAATCACGCGCATGAAAGCGCAATTTCAATATTATGTATGGTAGCAGTCTTAAAAAAAATGTTGTGACGTAATTGACGAATAAATTAGTCCCAAAAGCTAATTCATAGGATTCGAATGGTAAATTATAGTTTATTTAAGTGAAACATGGTAAAAAAAGGTACTCTGATTTCCATCTTAAGAGTAAGCTACCTCAGTAGTTTAGGTTTCTTTCTTTTACTGGTACAGTCTTTATTGTTTTGGTAGCAAGGGTTAACATTCACTTAATCAATTTACATCATAACTCCCGTTGTGAAATGTAATATTGTTTGTTATACTTACAAACACAGGAGCTCCAAATCTGATTGCGGCATGGCGTCAAAGAAACTTAATAGTTCCGTCAAGCAATTTCTTCTGATGTTAGGTATGTCTTCAACTGAACACCCATTGGTACAGAACAGACTACCTGAAATAAACATAAATACAGGATTATTTTATTGGGACACTAGCATCGTAAAATACAGGATTTAAGTGGAACATCACCACTGTGAAGTATGGTATTAGAATGGGCTATTATAACCATGAAATATGAGATTGGAACTGGGATATCGCCGCCTTGCAATACAGAATTGTACTCGTATACGACCACGACTAAAAACAACATTGAACTGGGACACCAGTACCATAAAATACAGAAATGGAGTGGAATATCACCACCATGAAATACAGGATTATTCTGGGACCCCAGTACCCATGAAATGCAGAAATGGAAAGGAGTATCACCACCATGAAATACAGGATTGGACAAGGGCACCAGTAAAATGAAACATAGGAATGAATTGGAGTATCACCACCATTAAATACAGGATTCGATTGCTACACCAGTACCATACAACACTGGAATGTAGCAGAGAATCACCACCATGAAATAAACGATTGCAATGAAACACCAGTATCATGAAATCCACAACCGGTTTAGATCATCACCACCATGAAATACAGGATTGGAATGGGACACCAATATCATGAAATAGAGGAATGGTACCTAATATCACCACTATGAAATACAGGATTGGATTGACACACCAGTGCCATGAAATAGGACTGGAATGTTATTTCGCTACCATGAAATACAGGATTGGATTGGGACTTCACCTCCATAAAATATAGGATTGGACTGGAGCATCACCACCGTGAAATAAAGGATTGCAATGGGACACCAGTACCATAACATACAGGAATGGTATGGAATATTATCACCATGGAATACAGGAGTGGATTGGCATATCAGTACCATGAAATACAGGCTTGTACTGGAGTATCACGACCATGAAATGCAGGATTGGATTGGGAAATCAATTCCATAAAATACAGGATTGCGATGGGATATCACTATTATTCATTAGTGTTAACTGCGCTCTCAATAATTTATCACTTATCTCACTTTAGTCATTTCATGGATGGATTAAATCGGAATGCAAACGACCTTTGGCAAGTAACCTATGTGACAATCGACGGGCGATTTCAAAGTGTATGCCATGTTGGTGGAAGTCAAGAGATCTCCAAATAACTTCATATAAAACTACCCAATCGGTCATAGGAGCTTTGTCAAGTTGTTACTGGCTGCAAGATACATACCACAATCCAGTTTGGAAACGGTTTGGAAAGAAAATATCGTTGCCTTAGTAATGAAATTTGTAGGTTTGACGACTATGTGTCTGATTAAGTGATAGGGGATGGAGATGATGGGTTTTGATGCCACAGTGTTGGAGTTTGAAGACAGAGTGTAAATATCTTAGTGACGGACTTAGACAGAGTATACCAGTTTCTGGAACTGAGATCTGCTTCGTTCTTCCCTGCTTAGCCTATAAAAATATACCAAACTGTACGGAACACCGTACATTCATCAACCTGGAACTCGGAATTTTCCAGGGTGCAACCCTCAACATCTCAAAGCTGTACATTACAAAAACAGTTTACCTTTTATCCTGAAGTAATTCAGACTTCTTATCACCTAGTTATTTTCGAAAAATAGATACCATAACGGTATATCAACAGCCAAAAGAACTTCGCTAACCGCCATTTTCGGATATAGTCGGCCGCATTCGGCACGTCCAGAAAATGATAAACCCGTGGAACGTTTGGACTGAAACCAAGAATTTTATTACTCTTAAAAGGGCGACAAAGGGTTTGAGAGTTTTAGCTTTAATTATTGTCGTAATATCGAACAGAATCAAATATTAGCAACAAATGTGAAAAAAGGTTAAAATTTTAATGTTGTGAAGAGGCGCAGATTCCAATGATTCGAAAACGGCGTTCGGCTATGGTCGGTACTGCCTGTGTGAATACCCCAGTTATACTTGTGTTAATGACGTCGGCATTGTCAGTATTATTCAAGGATAATTAGGACACATAAATTCGCAACCATTGCAAGATAATAGTAAACCTGATTTAGTGGCGAAGAGCGTTGATAGTTTGAAGACAGTGCATGGGACAGGACCGAGTTTCAGGTTTGTGAATGTAACGATTCAAAGCGGTTAATGTGGAAGCTGAGAAGTTGAGAACCTGAAAAACGGATCTTAGAGATGCTAGTTGAGATCCATGAAACAAACAATGTTTGACTTAAGTCGAAACCTTTAAACAATAATTTAGTCTGAAGTTTATTTGATACTTACTGGTTTTGAAATTTTATAACTGGTGCTTCTACAAGACGTACATGCATCATCCAGGCCTTTATTTTAAAATTTCAAGAATGTTGAATTTTAGTTAAGTTTTACAAGTCTTACTTAAGTACAAAACTGCCTTGTGGAATCAGTTCTTGATGACCTTTTTCGTGTTGTTGACTCACTGCACAACAGTTATATTGTTTTCATTCTCTCAGCTCTCAGTATCAAAGTTAGACATAACCAGATACTGAAGAATTTTTACCTCGCTCAACACAAGCCGACAGATGTGTGCCACAGATGCCATAGTTCTGTTTGTTTCCACTACATTGTTCCCTAAATACAACACATTGATTCATCCTGTAAAAACTTGATGGTGTCCACAACAGGTACAGAAATACCAAGTCTGACTGAAGGAGACACTCCTCTTTTAATTCCGCTCCATTTTCCCCAAGACTCACTTGGCAATGACTGTTTTCGTCCTGCAGAGCTATCTTCATCCGCTTCAGTACTATTTGTGGTCGGATTGAAATCCCCCCTGATACAGATCGCTAAGCCGACTGGCTCAGATGTAACTGTTCTAGAAATAACCAGCAGGATTGAGACTTCACCACTCTATTTGACGGTCAACGTCATCTGGATAACTAGTAAAATAGTCAATTAAAGGTCATCTTAACTGATCCTTACGTTGTTAGCAAGACAAACATGGTTTGTATTTGTGTAAATCAGCCAGTTAGCAAGATAAATATGGCAACTTGTGTAAGACGGCGGAGGATTTTTAATCGCCAGTCAAGCGACTTCCGGTCCAACCTGAGGTCTGTGTACCCTGTCCTTGGGAGTACGCTGGACTGAGTAGGCGAGTTGTGGGATCAAAGCTATCGTCTAAACAAGCACTTACATGTTAGCTGACTATTTTAGATGACTTGACAGCTTTCAGCTATTAATGCCTCTACGCTCGATACCTCGCCATTGTAACCATCAGCCGGCGCTTGGGAAATCTCTCTCAGTTTATTCTACATCATTTGTGTTTCAGAACGGATCAGTAAATGGGTTAATGTATTTTCATTGATTGAGAGTATATTAGCCTTGTGTGTACCATTGTGTGCCATTTGTAGACCGTTTTGCCACCACTAAACAGTTTCCTATTCGACAACATCACCAGACAATACGCATCTGTATCACTGTTTGCCTGAACAATGCAGGCAATGGAGAAAAGAAAGTTGCGTAGTACAATGCAGAAAGCCTTAAGCAATAATACAGACAATGCGAATCCCATTGTCCATTGTTGTAGACATACATACACCAAGAGAAGTAATTGCACTGTGTTCATGCCATGTCGGAGGAAGAGATCTTCAACGAACTTCATGTAAGACTACTTCAGCGTCTCGACGTGTAGTGTTAATAGTTCACTGCTCTCAATCACATTGAAAACAGCGTATTCTCGACATTTTCCCTGTCCCCGGCTGGTACGGAAGCACCCCCTCGTGTATTCGAGAAATCAAAGAGAAGTGTCTAATCCAATGAAATGAATTAAAAAGAAAAGCCTTATTCTTGATTCATATCCTGCTATTAATAAAGTTATATAAAATAATGGAAGTATCTAAACTATCCGACTATAACCCATCCCCGACAAGGTTGGTTTCAACCAAATCATACTAGTACATAGAGGTTTCCTATGCACCTAATGACACTTCTTGTTTACCTACTGTATTGATACCAAGTATATACTGTACATGACAAGAAGGCCGGTAAAGGATAAGTATGTATTTATTTATTTATCTGACGTGCCGAAAAATATTTCATTCATACAACGGCGGCGTCATTATAATGTGAAGATACCAAACAGACCCCGGGGGAAAAGCCATTACCGTCCACTGGTTCCTGCCAGGCCTTCGCACTTACAAAAGCTGGCTAAGGATTAAATAGGGTCTCCCGTGGCAATGAAAAAGGGATAATTTCAATACAGGAATTTGTAAATCATCCCTATTGTTGAATATTAATATACATATCTCCCCATTTACTTCTGTGTCAAATTGGATTGTTTCAATCTACGTCACAAATTATTTATTAAAAAGAAATTGTGCTTCAAGTGTACTATATCAAACACCTTCACTCTAAGTTTCTTAAATTCAACAGTGACTTTTGTTAGTAGTTATGGACATAGCTTTCAAGACTTCTGGCTATGCGTTTAGTAGTTCTAAGTCTAAACCAGCGAAGCAAGGGACAAGGGGAGGCAGAAGCATTTGCATCTATTACATCAACATATTGCTGTCATAAACATTTGTAATCAAAGCACCATAGAGATAGGTATTTGAATTTGACCTGGAAATTCTTCATGTGTTACGAGTTGGAACTTAATTATCGGATGAAAGCCATGGCAGCCATTGCAGTAGAAGTCCACCCAGTGGACAGACAGCCCACAGCATAGACAATTAACCATGCATTCAGTAACCTGTGCACATGATGGTGTTATTATATTTGACAATCAATGATTTTCAACGAATCCGCTCTTTCAGGCACAACATTTCAACCCAAAATGATATCTTGCATACCAGTTTACTTTAAAACGTTTACATCAACTCTCATAAAAAAAATGCTTATAAAATAAAACTGGCGAAATGAAAACGAGAATCATTCGTTACTTTTTAACGCTACAACTTTTTTTTTACAGCTACAGGTTTTCCTAACTCTAAAGAGGAAGTCACGAACAACTTTTTCCACCCGACGTCTATGACTGCTCTTTTCAGACCCATGAAAACAATGTTGAATGATCTACTCTATAGTGAAAATTCTCCGTATCCCGTCAGCAATCAACTGTCAACTTTCCTGGCGACACATTTAACACCTCATCCTAAGTACTGGATAAAGAGGGACTAATCGTTTATGCTTTCCTTCTTGCGTTCATTTTTAACGGAATGTTAACTTATGACGCCTACGACATGTAACCTTTAACCAGAATACCAGGAATTGTGACCCACAACATTAATACATTTGTCCTCGCCCCAGGAATAAGACATCGATATGTGATAATAACCAGAACTTGTAATATCACTCAAATATCCCAGATACAAGGAATAACTCATATAACACGCCAAGTTTCGGTGCCACATCAGTCCATAACTGGAA
Organism: Acanthopleura granulata; assembly: GCA_016165875.1. NCBI lineage: Eukaryota > Metazoa > Mollusca > Polyplacophora > Chitonida > Chitonidae > Acanthopleura > Acanthopleura granulata. The sequence goes on from JABBOT010000001.1 coordinate 23,269,192, forward strand.
GAGATTTGCACTTTTTATGTATCCATGCAATGTTCAGTCAACACCTTCCTGCTTGTA